>WUAM01000004.1:6810483-6826882 GCA_024336885.1 Actenoides hombroni
GTGATGTTAGCATCTAACAGAAGGCAGGGTTTGGGTGGTGGTGTTTTCCTAAATTAATGCTATACCAACAGATTTGAAATTTAAAAAAAAAAAAAAAAAAAAAAAAAGAAAGATGGTGGAATGCAGAAGTTAAGAAATAAGAAAATAAAATACGGTTTATACTGTGTTGGAAAAATGGAAAGGCTAAGCACCTATGCTTATAAAAGTAATTTTACACCACAGACTAAACCAAAATAGAGTCATGGTATTTGTCAGCTTGGTTGTAATCCCAATTTTAAGGTAAGTCAGACTGTGAGACTAAGCAGTTTAAGGGTGTCTCTTTACTTCTCGTAATTAAATTAAAGCTAATTTTGTTCACTTTAATACAAGACAACAGTGACGCTGCCAGAATTTTAAAAAACGTTTATTTGACTTCAGAGAAACTGTCTCAGTTGTGTCTGTTGTAAAACTCCTTTTTTCTGATTTAATTAGAAGTGTTTGTTATAATGGGGGGGTTTTTACACAAAGTTTAATTTGAGCCTGAATTAAGCAGTGGAAAAGAAAATATGTATAAAATGTATCAGTAGACTTCCTGTTTAATGGACACACCAAATAACTGTCTTCCAGAATAAAATTTGTGGAAGTTCATTTGTTCTAGAATCGGTTCAAAAATAAGTTTTTCCTCGTTTTGCTAGTCCCCTGATAAGTCCTTGGTTTGTAATCAAAAAAAAGATGATGTTAAGCAGTTACCATACTTCACTGATGATGCAGGAAAAGGTGAGTCTGGAAATTAGTTCTATGGGTATCTGAGAACAGTTTGCAGTTCTAGTTTCCTTTCATGAACATTTGCAGGGGAGGTTGGGGATAGGTTTTTTTGTTGTTCGGTTGGGGTTTTTTTTCTCATATATTTTATCACAATAATTAATTGAACTGAACAGCAAAATAATATGGAGGTACATTTTTCTGATGGAAGCCTGCTGATACATTTCTTGACTCCTTGCCTTTGCCTCCTTGCATTTTTTTGCCTTTGTAAAACAAGGCTTTCTTCTGGTTTGGAAGAATGTATTTGGGGTTGGGAAGATCTGCGTTCTGGACGTTAGCATCCTGAAAGTCCAATAGTACAGCTTTTGGACAATTATTCTCGTTTAAGTTTCTTTCCAACCACGTTACAGAGAAGTTTAATGATCAGCATGGGTGTAATTTCTTGGCCACCGCTTATTTACTGGCACAACTATGTCAGACCCGTAGTTGCCAACACTACTATAGTGATTATTAAAAAATAGTTTGTAAAAGAGCAGTAGAGTGTTAAAGAGCACTATTGCCACAAGGTTTTATGCCTTTTAGGGAATGTAGAGTTAAACTCTGCTGGTAAAGGAACTTACTTGCCTGGTATGACTTTTATATTCACTGAGGTGTTTGGCCTGTTACCTGACATTGTCAAGATCATAGAACCTCTTTTTTTTCCACAAGTTTGCCATAAACTAGATTTTCTTCATGAACATACTGGATTCTGCTTCGAAAAGCTTTTTTTTTAGAGACAGATGCCAGTGAACAAACACTTTGCTACATTCTACAGAACTGACAAGCCCATGTATGAAGTAATCACAGTAAACTATAGTTCATTACATCAGCATTGTTACTACAGCCGAAAAAAACCATACCAACCAGAGGTCAAATGTAGTCACTAATTTTCCCCCAGTTTCATTTTCTCTTAAGAACTCTACCTGAAAGTCTTTCTGGTTTGGTTTTGGTTTTTTGTTAGTTTTAACTTGCATTATTCACGGGTTACTCAGCTCTTTCCTCTGTAGTCTGTGGGCAGCTGATATCTGGAGGGTCTCACGTCAAGGTGAGAGGTTCTTCCAGAGACAGTTGTGGTGCACAGGGAGTGCAAAGCGCGAGTCACTTCCCTTCAGTGCCAGCCAACATGAGCAAAATTCTAGGGGTTTGACCTCATAGTACTAACAAATAACAAATGATGAGACATCTATTAAAGTTTATTCATCAAATTCATGGTTAATTTATTTATAAATACATGATTCTGTACCTCTGGCAGGGAAAACTGGGGAGGGACTTTTTATGAGGGCTTGCAGTGATAGGATGAGGGGTAATGGCTTCAGATTGGAAGAGAGATTTAGATTAGAAATTAGGGAGAAATTCTTCACTCTGAGGGTGCTGAGACACTCCACAACTGGATGTGTTCAAGGCCAGGTTGGATGGAGCTTTGAGAAATGTGGTCTAGTGGGAGGTGTCCGTGCCCATGGCAGCGAGTTTGGAACTAGATGATCTTTAAGGTCCTTTCCAACCCAAACCATCCTGTGATTCTATACCATAGCACAGGCAGATGTTCAGAAGCGTGAGTAAATACACGGCTACATTCCAAGCAATTAGCTAGCCTGTCTAAAAGGCAGTTACAATAAACATTAGGTAAGTATTGATATTATGAAGTTATCAGAAATTTATGGGCAAAGACCACAAAAACAAAAATACATCAATAAATACTTTTAACAACAACAACAACAAATCCAGAAAAAAAAAACAATCTTCCATACGTATACTGTGAATTTCTTTAGAAAGGGAGGAATTGAAGGATGGTTCCGAAATCTTCAATCTTCTGAACCATTCAGCCTGTGTGATGAGCTTAAAACAAGTGTCTTTCCCCAGAAGCAAGACAGGTTTCTTATCTCGTCTGGCCTCATTTGCTCCAGAAGATGGGTAACTTCTGCACTCATAGGCTAGGAGCAGAACTGCACTTTTTTTTTTTTCTGGAGGAAAAATAGAAAAAGCTTTCCAGGTGGAAAGTCCCAGTTTCATTCTGCCTCTGATACAATTGATTATTATAGTTGTCTTTTTTTGTGGACCTCAGAGCACTAGGGCAGGGGGTTCTCTTTTAACAAGCATCTTACTGTCCTCTTACTGCCTGAAAGCAATGGATAAGCTCACCACAAAAATGATGGACAAGAAGAATGCTCTGTAGGCACCTCTGTAGAAGTCCCTGAAAACCTGTGAAAGATCTGACTTCTTCAGGGGACTCTCTGGCTTTCTTCAGCCCTGGGCAAGAATTGCTAATGTTTTACCATTTTTTTCTCTTCAAATGGAGAGAGAGGCATGTCTTGCTATCACACTGTTTTGGAGAGGTTTTAGCATAAAACCTGCCTATTTTCTGGAGCTTTTTCACCTTACACATGTGCAACAGTTACTGCAACACTGGCCGGGAGTCTTCTGAGCAGAATCCAGAATGATTGGAGTTTATTTGCATTGTCCTTTTTAGTCTGTTCCAGTGCACAGACCTATGACTGACTTGTGGATCTAAATTTGTTGGCTGACATACTTCCCTTTCTTCTATCCACTTACTAATAATAGCTGCAGATCCATTTCTTTGCTTTACCCTGTTTTGTTTGTTCATTGTTTTATTCTTCACAGATACTGTTGACTATTTGCTATGATACAGGCCTCTGGGCTCTTGAGATAGACAGATAATGTGGCAACTTCAGCAGTCACAGTGAAGTTCACATATCTTCTTGAACAGGGAATGTTGGGTTATTCTATCCACTTTTCCCAAGCCTCCTTTGACTTTTTTTTATTAATTTCATACTTCTCTATTTAATGTAATCTGCAGGGCGGTTCATTGAGAAATTGTCATGTATCTGGAAAGAGTAGAGAGCACTGTAGCATTTTTTCAGTGAACTTTGCATTTATACATTGAAGAAGTTCTTCTATGTGTTTTTTTTACTGCATCCTATTAGGGAGCAGACCATTATCAGACTCATCTGACCTAACTTTGAAATTACCTTTACATTTGTACCGTGTAATGCAATTATATTTTTCTATTGTTCATAATACAGTTGGGGGCTCTTTTCATTGGTCTGTAAAAAATATCTTTATAGGAGTCTGCTTTCTGCATAGTTCTTATTGTGGCCATTCCATTCTATCTGGGCATGTGGCTCCTTCTTCATACCCTGTGATGAAGGAAGAGAACATCATATGTAGCAATTTGCTTGATAAGTGCTAGATCTGGGTGTGCGTGACAGAGAGGGCACTGTTTCCAGAGGAATCACAAAATTGAGTTTACAGGGGGAAAAAAACAGAGGAAAGAAGGGAAAAGATTTCTTTTCATTTTAGACCAACTTCAGCAGTACAAGCAGTGCTCACAGAATCACCTAATGTTAAGGGTTGGAAGGGACCTTGAAAGATCAGCTAGTCCAACCCCCCTGCCAGAGCAGGTCGATGCTCCATGCATTCTGAAACAGCTCTGCTTTCTGCAAGGAGTCATCTATAAATCCCAGAGAGAAAGGATGGCAGATGAAAACCTTCATGAGTATCATGGGCGTTTCAAACCCTGCGAGGGTTCCATACAGTGCGTTTGGCCCTCCTCCCACCCTATACTGCAGATTGTTTCCACAAGACAGCTGATAACATTGCGGCAGAGAAGGCCCCAAGGTCTATACATAGGGTACCACCTCACCTATAATAGTATGATAATGGTACGTACCCTTTTGATGTAACCAAAGCACATACCAACAGGAGAAAAAGGGGAAGAATGGGCATTTCTTTCAGAACAGATGTTTTCAGTTTTTACTAAATTTGTTCTGGCTTCATGATTCTCAAGCAAAAAGACTCCATCAGAAACTCTCCCTGAAGTATGCTGGAACAATTCCCGAGTGTTGCACAGCGTGCATAAATATTCAAACTATTGACAAATCAAAGATTAAGTTCTATATGCATTTCTCCTTCTATATATTTTTAAAGTAGGTGGGTAACACGTCTCCTTCTCAGGTGATGACAACCTTGCAGAAGTAACAAGTAGAACCTGGTTTCAGGAAACAAACTTTCTAGAGCCATAATCCTTTTACATATTTATTTGTGTGAAATGCTCTTTTCAACTGAAAGGAGCATTTCTTCTCCAATTATATGGCCTCAGCTGAAATTCTCAAATCCTGAAGTGACCAGTTGGATGAAGCACTTGATCTCATTTCTGAGGAATGTGTGAATTTAACTCTCTTGCTAAGAGGTGAAATAATCAAATCCTAATTGTTTCTCAAAGTGAAAGTAGAAAAAGGCATTGAAATTAATCTTCTGTTTGTTATGTACTGGAGGTCAATAAGGAGTGTGAAGAAAAGAAAATGAACAGAATCAGATTAACTTTTAGCACACTTACAGAATCACAGAATGTTAGGGATCGGAAGAGACCTCCAAAGATCATCGAGTCCAACCCCCCTGCCAGTGCAGGACGAAACTAGAACAGATCACGCAGAAATGCATCCAGACAGGTCTTGAAAGTCTCCAGAGAAGGAGACTCCACAACTGCTCTGTGGAGTCTATTCCAGTGCTCTACAACTCTTACAGTAAAGAAGTTCTTCCTCATGTTGAGATGAAACTTCCTGTACTCGAGCTTGAATCCGTTGCCCCTTGTGCTATCACAATGCACAAGTGACAGTAACTAACAACAGTAAAAGCAATAAAAATGCTTCCTATCAACAGTAGACGATTTTGAGTGACAGGGGATGTGACAGCAGACTGTATGTGGCTCAACAGGGGCAACTGGCCATGCAGAATTGGTGCTCCCCTTCATGGCTGTTTCATTGTCTCTTTGGTTCCATGATGAGGCTCTGGGTTGGGTTTTGCATGTCTTTCCTGGAGCTGCTCACGTGTTTAAACTCAAGGCCTTGCTCAAAGCATCTCTCCTCTGGGTTAAATGTGGTACAGTTGCAGATACATGTTCAGACCAGTGACTCACTCATCTGCATACCTTGTCTGGTGCTCTGAGCTAGAAGTGACTTGCCAGTTGAAGTTTTCTTCATTGAAAATTCCATAATTTTCCATATAATACAGTTGTGTGAACCAGATAGTGTGTGTTACACATGTGCAGGTAATACAGAATATTTCTCCCCAAAGTCATGACTTCCAGATCTTCTACCAACTTGAGAAGGTAAAGGGGGCTCAAAAAATAAGCAGCTTTCCTTTTCTTCCTCCCCGCCCTGCTTGGCTGTGGCACTAAATGGGAGTCTGCCTCTTAGTCCCTCATAGAATCATAGACTGGTTTGGGTTGGAAGGGACCTTTCAAGGTCATCTGGTCCAACCCCTCTGCAGGGAGCAGGGACATCTGAAACTAGAGCAGGTTGCCCAGAGCCCCAGCCAACCTCACCTGCAATGGTGCCAGGGATGGGGCAGCCACCACCTCTCTGGGCAGCCTGGGCCATGGTTTCATCACTGTTTAGTTCCCAACTCAAGGATATTTCATGGATTTTTTGGATTTCATGGCTTTCAGAGGAGTATGCTGAGGTGCAGTATAGAGCCGAATCTGCGGCTTCATATTGTAGTCAGGTAACACTGGAGACATTCTGCAGACTTTGAAACAAATTATGATCATCCAGTATTGTGCGTATTCCTAGAATATTGCAAACAGCAGTGTTTCTCCATTTTAAAAAAAAAATCCTTCCAGGTCACTGCATGACTCTCTGTTCTTGTGCAAGATTGAATTAGAGGTAAATTGGTTTGGGTTTCTTAGAATGGCTGCACTCATGTTGCATTGTATTCTGTTCCCAAAGCTGAAGGCTGATTTTTGTTCTGGTGGTGTGAGTCGTCTGATTACGGTAAGATAAAAAGAGTGTGGAAGCTGTTTTTTCACTAATCTTACCTGATTCATCTGGTTTCAAGCAGGCTCATTGGTAAGCCCGTTTAGTGAAATTATGCAGGTTTGGGGATCTTTTGGCTATTTTATTTGTAATATTCTGCTCTAGTTGAAGAATGATAACTAAGTTGAAAGCATTCCTCCTCTTTTTGTCCTTTTTTTTCTCCCCTCACTCTCTTTTTCAGAAACCAGAGCAAGTTGGTTTCTGTTTTCCTTGTTGGTAGCTTGAGATGGAGTTAGATGCCTTTCTAAGGGTCAGTCTGAAATTGTTTAGCACAATGCACGGCAATGTGAATGGCCTCTTGTCAGCCCTGGTTAAAGGAGCTGTAACAAGTCAGCAGTGGAGATGGAGGGAAGGAATCGCTTTACAGCTAGGGAAACTACAATGGCAGTTGTATTGGGAAATCAATGTTCTTTTGGTGTGGTTTGTTTTTTTTTTATTGCCCAAATGGCAGCGTTTCTCAATAGCTTGCTCATCGGAGCAGGAGCCAAGGGAATTCTCAATGTCCGAATCACAGAACATGTGCTATTGTTTGAATTCTCCTCCGTTTGTGAGCTGCTCGCAGCAGGCTGTAATCATGTCTCATGCTGATTTTTGGTATCTGTTATGCATTATTTCAGTTTCTTAGGACTTTTTCTTCCTTATTTACACAGAGAAAGCAAAAGGACAAGCAAGATCAGGAAAAAGAACTTGGAGATGTAGCTTTACTCGAGAGTGCGTGACCTGGTTTGGCCTTAGGGTACTTTATCCATGTCTTTCAGTTTACCTATCTGTCAACTAAAATAAAAGGGTAGTGCCTTCCTTAAGACCTTGTAAAAGCTGTTCCTGTGTTTGATATTAAAGGTTATTGTGGAGGTGTCACAGGCTTTTTCAGTACAATGCAGTCACGGGTATTGGGTTGTCTTTTAGATTGCTGTGAAGTAATTGTTAGTGCTGCTCTTTCCCAAAGACATCATTATTCTGTCTAGAAAGTATCAGCTCAGCTTCGTTACTTCCTGGAAAGTCTTTGGTACGGATACAGATCTGGTTCTTCTCTCTGTATGGTACATCCCATGAACTCTGCTCCCTTTCACTACAGCTTTAGATGAGAACAGATTTTAAGTTTATAAGAACTGGGGTATGAATCCAAATAACCAGATTTAGTGAAAGTAAAATGAATGCAGCCAAAATCTTTTCGTTCCGCTTTGTAATTCTGTTTGTTTGTTTGTTTGTTTGTTTATGATGGCAGATGTTTTCAAGTTTTTAGAAAAATATTTACATTAGCATGAAGGGCACAAGTTAAGCAGCATAACTAGCTTACCTCATCTGTGATGCACAGGTTGTTGCAAGATCCCCTAAACAGGAGGGGGGAAATTAGAAAATGATTGAGGAAATTTTATTCTTAACCAGTTTCAACTCTTTGTCCACACTGGGAAAATATACCACACTGGGAAATGGTGAGCCAATGGTTTTGTCTGTAATGTGCATTAAGGACCACTGTGTAAACTGTGACCAGTTCAAACGTCATTAAGTACCATTTTCCCTACCTATACTAACAGTAAAACTGTTTTCTGTAGTCAATGTGTTTTTACTATGTGCCAAGCATAGACAAATTCCAAGCTGTTCATTGTGAAATACATACATCAAAGAGCTTTTAAATGTGGTACGTCCATGACTAATGTTAATGCTTATAAGACTGTCGAGAACAATGTAGATATTAAAATAGATATTTTCCAGTAATGACTTTGAGGGTTGTTTGCTTTAGACTATGTGAAACAAACATAATAATGCCAGACAAAGTTAGGGTGCTTTGCTACTCTTGGTAGAAAGAGCATCTTTCATGGAAGATACTCGACAGGAGCCAAGCTAGATGATAAGAAAGCACCCACGTGTGTTTAACTTGACGAAGAATATTGTCTTTAGAAGGTTACCCAGTAGCTAGTTCAGGCTGGATTTTGGAAGCACCAGTGTATAACCACCATATCTCTCAGGAGAGTTCACGCCGGGGCTGTTCGCTGGGGATTTACAATGACCCAGCAGCCTAAAGGACAGTGACCATCTAACAGTTCAGATGACTCTGAACTGTTAGATGTAATCATCTGCCCCTAAAATGGATAACACTATTTAATCCTTGGTTATTCAATTTAGAACAGATACAGGAAGGCATCTCATAATAAATACAGCACAGGTAGGCAGGGTCTGAAGGGAGCGTCCTTCTGTAGGACAGACTGCTAAGATTATATGTGCTATTTGGCTTCCTGCTGACTAAATTCTATTACAATTTCATCTGCCATCTGTCCTTTTTAAGAACGTTAAGCAACAAACCCAGGTGGACTGTGCCTTATAGAAAGGCTTGGCTTTTTCTCTAAGGTTTATTAGAAGAGGAGCTTGAGAAGACTCACACCCTTCATCGGTATGGCTGCATTGATACAAAGGCTCTTCCCAAGAATATTTTCCAGAATGGCTTATTGTAGTGCAGACAAGGCCTTGGAGGATCATACTTGGTCATCTTCCACACCCACAAGCTGTGGAGGGGACTTTTTATGTCTCTTCTACTCTTGCTGAAGCATGTCCAAAGAATGGCAGCAAAGCTGGGGAAGGGTCTAGAGCACAAGTCTAGTGAGGATTGGCTGAGGGACCTCAGGTTGTTCAGCCTGGAGAAAAGGAGGCTCAGGGGAGACCTGCTCACTCTCAAGAAACAAGTGGTAGAACAAGAGGAAACAGCCTCAAGTTGTGCTGGGGGAGATTTAGGTTGGACGTTAGGAAAAACTTCTTCACTGAGAGGATTGTTAAGCCCTGGCCCAGGCTGCCCAGGGCAATGGTGAAGTCCCCATCCCTGCAAGTATTTAAAAGATGTGTAAATGAGGTGCTGAGGGACATGGTTTAGTGGTGGGTTTGGCAGTGTTAGGTTAATGATTGGACTTCATGATCCTGAAGTTCTCTTCCAACCAAAACAATTCAATGCTTCTATGACTGACAGCAGTGGAGCAGCCCCCTTGCACTCTCTCCTCACACAGCCTATGCAACCACTTTCTACATGCAGCAAAATCTCCCTGCAGTTAGAGGAGAAGAGAGGACTTCGGGAAAGAAAAAGCACTTTTCATAAGAATTGAAAAGCCTATCATTAAAGCACAAATTATTTCCTTTGTTTTGTAGATCAGAAATATCCTTTTTTTAAGCTGGCTCAGTCTACTTTTTCATTTTTTAATTAGATCCGTTCCTTGAGCTGACCTTTTAAAAATCTCTTTTGAGTGGCTTTCACTTCTACGGGAGAATTCATTATGGTGCAAGAACGCAAACAGCGTAGGGGTTCACTGCCGTATGATACTTAATCGTCTTAAAATAAGTATTTTCTCCCAGTTGCTTTGGTTGGTGGTTGAAAAACTGCTCAGAAAAGATCTACATATTTCATTGGTGATACAACAGAGCTGGGAAGGAAAGCAATAAATAATGATAACAAGTCTTAACGTAAACTTGGTTTCCACTGGTGAGGCTTACACTGTTTTCTTTGTCACGCAGCGAGTAGTCCCAGCGTAAATCATGCCTGTGTTTAAAGTTCATGTCTGAGCAGTTCCCAGAGTTGTCACTAGATTTTTCAGTGGACCTTGATATTTTTACTGTGCATTTTCCAGCTGATATTAGGAGACACTGTCCATGTACTGGCTGATCTGTGCATGTCTGTCAGCCTGTCCTCCTCAACAAACACATTTCTGGAAATTCAAAGGTAACTCTACTAGAATAAGTCCTGAGGGCTAAAAGGTCTAAGCACAAATCGTAATATATTTGAATTACATGGTAGCTCTTTATGGGAAATATTGATTGTACGTTGCACAGGGTTGCACCAGCCAACATCGGTGTACCTCATGACTACACCACGTCTTCTTCTCAGTCTCACAGCGTGGTGCAGTACATCGTGCATGCTGTGTTCTCTTGCTTTTGTTTTACTGCTTACAACATGTGAACTTAGAGAATCATAGAATCATTTTGGTTGGAAGACACCTTGAAGATCATCAAGTCCAACTGTTAACCCAGCATTGCCAGGGCACCACTAAACCATGTCCCTCAGCACCACATCTCCACGGCTTTGAAACCCCTGCAGGGATCATGGGGACTCCACCACTGCCCTGGGCAGCCTGGGATTGCCCTTAACAGCCTTTGTGGGGAAGAAATTTTTCCTCATGTCCAACGTCAGCCTCCCCTTGTGCAATTTGAGGCGACTTCCTCTTGTCCTATTGCTTGTTTCTTGGGAGAAAAGACCGACCTTGGACTGGGTCCAGCCTCCTGGCAGGGAGTTGTGGAGAGCCAGAAGGTCTCCCCTGAGTCTCCTTTTCTCCAGGCTGAACAAGCCCAGTTCCCTCAGTCACTCCTCACCAGACTTGTGCTCTAGACCCTTCACTACCTTCATTGCCTTTTGGACAAACTCCAGTGCTTTTAATGTACTTGGAGTGAAGGGCCCAAAACTGAACCCAATATTTGAGGTGCAGCCTCACTAGTGCCGAGTACAGTGAGACCGTAACTGCCTGATCACTGGCAGAACTGGACCCTGCCTCTCAATTTAGTTACAGTAAAAAATAGCATTTTTTCAGTTGAGGAAATTTTACATCACTTCATGAACCTCCTTCCTCACATATCCTGGTGCAGGTGATCAGATGACCCATGGCAATCCTTCAAAACTGCATGCATAGATAGACTTGGTCTCTGTTTCTCTCCATACTTGAGCCTGAGATAAACTGAGGCATAGAATTGCAGTCAATAAAGGAGGAAGGTGGTTGAGTATTTCTCTGTATCCCTCTGCTTCATCAACCCCAACTCTACAGCAGATGACCAGATGGCCCCATGGCATGTTGTATAGCTACAAGATAAACCTCATGGCAAGCAATTTCCTTCCATCAGTTAGGGATATGTGCATAAAAATTTAGATTTTTTTTTTCCTAGTTAAAATAAAAACAAACACTGAAAACTTGTCTTCATCAGAATCACTGCTTCATGAGACAGCTGGGAGAACATGCTTCCCATTTTTTTCAGTGTAGGGCAGCCAAAATTATTTGTGGTTCTAAGAAAGTTGTAATATTTGAGAAAGGACAAATCCAATCATACTGAATGTAAAAGATCAGAATCTTCTGGTCTTGGTAAGAAATACATCACTTTTGGACGATGCCTCCTGACTGACCTGAGGTGGTGATGGGTCAGAAGTCACAGCTGCCCCTCTGAGGAGCTGTGAAAAATATTGACATGTGCTGTTAAAATATATAAGAAATACAAGAAGGCAAGACAACGAATAGGGTTAGAGAAAGGTGGAAGTTTGTAGAACTGGTGGCAGTGCTTGACCGCTTATATCCACCAGCAGATCTCGTTCACAGGGGAAGCTGGAGGAAAACTCAACTATTACTATGGCTTTGTTTGCTCGAGAGGAAGAGGGCCCAGCAGAAGGGAGCTTCAGATAGCAGCAGTGAGCATTTTGATGTGTATTTTTAGGACAGCTAAGATAACGTTTCTAGAAGTGTAGCTTGTGTTTAAACTCTCATTTGGGGGTCTTGGTTTGTTTCATTTTGGTTTGGGGGGGAGGGGCGGTTATCAGCACTTCCCATGCATTCATTCTTCCTTTTCCCTGGCTTTTCTAGCTGCTCTTCTGGAGCAGCAGGCATTTCTATTAAGGTATTTGTCAACTTCTTTAGAAGTATGTTTTTAATTGACTAGAAATATCCTGTCTTTGAGCATTGCTTATCAGTGTGAAGCTGGGTCAGTTTGCTTTCATGCTTTTATTTTCACGGCCTTTATTTTCACACTTTTCATTCTTCAATAAAAAAGCAGATGCAGTTAACATGGTTTTAAATGTTTCTCACCTGGCCAGGGAAGGTCCACATTAGAGACTGTGCCTGAGGTTTTTCCTGGGATCTTTCATGAGGTTGTAAGTATATTTTATGCAGTGGGACATTTAGATAACGACTCTGGCAACTTGCCTTCTAATTATTGTCTGGAATTACCTTTGCAAAGCTGAGAAGTATGATTTAGTTTGTAGTACGTTTATAAAGGTGCATGTAAAAGACGTGGCCTTTTCTCGGGAGCTGTGGGGTACGTAGGAAAATCGTTTGGAAACACTTCCTGTATTGCCAACCATTTTATTCATCAGAAGCAAGAGAGGAAAAAAGGAAATCAAAAATGCAATCTGCCCATATTTAAACTGTTGGCCTGTTTATCCTGCACACGGCCTTAAAAACAGAGGGGTCCTTAAAGAAACAAGAATGCCTTCAGAGGTTGGTATTTCCAACCATTTTCTTTCCCTTTATCACAGTCGCAGCGTACGAGCTGGGAATCCAAGTTAGTAGTCAGCTGAATATACCCACGGCAGGGTTATCTCATTTCGAGCTGCCTGCTTTGTTTATCAAGC
This sequence comes from Actenoides hombroni, assembly GCA_024336885.1. NCBI lineage: Eukaryota > Metazoa > Chordata > Aves > Coraciiformes > Alcedinidae > Actenoides > Actenoides hombroni. The sequence goes on from WUAM01000004.1 coordinate 6,823,459, forward strand.
ACTTATGTAACGTTCCCAATTATATTAAGGCCGGGCCGAGCTCACAGGCTGTTATCCCAGATGAGCAGATCAGGGTGTGAGATGTTTAAAGGGGATGGCTGCTTCTGCTCGCTCTCCTCTCCTGAGCTCAAGACCTTCGATCTACATCCCCATCTCTCTTTTGCTTTCTAGCAATTACGGGGCAAGGCTGCCGGACTTTATACTTCACACTCCTATCTACAGGCACGAAGCTGAGGCTGGGAAGGCAACAAGTGCCAGACTGTAAACATTGAGTTGAATGCTAGCAAACTGATTTGGGGTTGGAGATAGACCAGGGATTTTCAATACATGTTTAGAATTAAGAATGTAAACAGAATTTCTTGTTTATAGACCCCCCAAATACAAAAAAAAAAAGTGGCTTTTAAAGCTCTGGTTTGAACTCCTTGGAAAAGAAATTAATTGAACAGTTAAGATAGAAAGGAAAATGACACTCTGGCCAGCATTAAATCATACCATTTCCTTGCTCTCTTCCTCTCCCTCACGCACAGTTACATACAAAAACTCTGCTGCAGAGCTGCTATTTTTCATTCTTCTCTGAGACCAAACCTTTTTCTAAACACATATGCATGCAACCGGGTATTTTTTGTCCTTTTTTTCCCCCCATGGTGGGATGTAAAAAAATGGTTTGCCTAAAAGATGTATAGAAGTCAATAATTGTTCAATTAAAGACCTTTTAACAGTAATGCAGCACAGTATTTTTTGTGTGAATAGGGTGACAGAGACTCACTGTGACCGTTACTTAGTCATGTAGCTCAGAAGCAGCTAACTGTAGCCGGCCGAAACTGGTTTCAGGATTTTGTTGGAGCTTTTTTGTCAATAAATCATAACCTCTCTTGAGAATTATGAAAATTCCTTTTTAGCCATGGTAGTTACTAAGTAATGTCCCTACTTGGATAACAGTTTAGATACCAATCTTAAATTGATAGCTTGCAGACAGACTACTAAATTTATGCAGGGAGCCTTTCTGGACAAAGCCAGCCAGTTTAGTTGCTGACTTTTTTACAGGATTAAAGCCTTGAAATCTCTCTCTGCTTAAGTTTCTGAAATAAAATCTGAATCCCAACTTCCTTATCATCTTCATTAGTCACTCTAAAATCTTTTAAAGAAAAACAGGCCTTCCTTTTTAGTTTTGGAAATTTTATTTATTTCTTCAGCGTTCCAGTCTTTTGCAGATTGGAGCCATTGATCAAACAGTGCATTAATACAGACACCAGACCTGTGCCATCCCTGTTTCGGATTCAGTTTTCACTTGAAACTAGCTCCAGCTCAGCGGTGACACTCCCAGACTTGGTGCCATGAATGAATCTCCAAAAAATACCACTACGGAAAATTAAACCCTTGTCTTTTGTAGAAAGAAAAGCACCCACTTACTTGAACTTGCTTCGGCATTTGAATTTTAATGTAAACTTTGATTTCTTTGGAGAAAGATACAAGTCGGATTTGTTTTGAGGTATGCACGCAAAATATTCTTTCACGCAGAGGCAGGTTTTGTGGTGCAGTTTGTAAAATCAGCATTTCTCAAAGGACGTGCTTGTGTGATGACCTTTGTGGCACCAGGAGGAAGTTTATATAGAACATCTGAAAGCTGTTAGAGCAAACAGGAGGTTTGTCATTTCACTGTAATTTGGAAACTAATTAAGAAAATCCTCCCAGCACTTTCCCTAAATGAGTGTGGGCACTAGGAGCCTCTCATACATTTCTATTCTGAATTCTAAGAGCTTTTACACAGTGTAGTCCAACTGCTCTGCGTTTTCAGTTAAGTTAGTATTAAACCACCTTAAAAACAAATGAAACATGGGAAGCGTTATCTTCTTCCCCCCGGAGCACCGCTAGCTGCGGGCTTACATTTTCAATTGCCAGCCGTGCGTTTCGAGAGACCGAGGGAGATTAACAACCAGCAACGAGCTGCAAAACCGTACGTCGCTCACCCACTAACAGGGGCCTTCTTTTCTGTGAGTTTCCATAAATGAGATGTGGAGCCAAAGCAAGCGGAAGCTATTTTTAGTGCCGCAGCAGCAGCAGCACTGCAGAACAGAAGCTGGCGGAGCGTCACGTGTGTCAGGCTGAATCAAAGGGAGTATCCCAGTGATGTGCTGTAAACAAAACAAGGGCGCTGTCAAAAAAAAACAACCAACAAGCTTCAGGTACCGAAAAAAAAACCCCAATCAAAGCCTCACGCGAGAAGCAAATGAACCAGTTTACCAGCTGTGTGTTTCTTAGGAGATTTCCCTATTTTGCAAACATGGGAGCGTAATAAGAATTGCGTGTTTCCTGGTGTGTCCCATTGTCTCGCTTGATGCAGCCCTTATCATGAAGCATTTTATTTAGAAACCTTTATTTTCATGTTTCTGTCTCTCATCAAGAGTAATTGTTGTCCAAAGATGCACAAGCATAGCAAAAGCAGCTGTCTGCAGAGGGGATGTCCCTGCTGTGGAAGCGCTGCCTTACAGCCTGTGAGGTGTTGCTTTTCAGTAAGCAGAAGAGCAACATGAGCTAGTACTTTTACACATGAATTAGATTGACATATTCAGCTGTAAGGTTTTCCATTCATAGTAAATATTGTTGTTATTTTCTGGACGTTTTGCAGGAAATGCATCTGTCCTCAGAAATTACACATTAACCTGAGTAAATACTCGGTGAACCTTTCAAAGATTAACTTTTCCCTGCGTTTACTTTGGGTTCCATGTGTCCGCATGCTTTTGAAGGCACAAATATATTTTAACTCAGTAATTTCAAGGCTATCTGTTACTTAAAATCGCTTGCTAAACCCATGGCACGAAAGCTTATACTCATTTAATAGCATCAGTTTATTGTTACTCAAGCAGTTGAGACACAACCTGCACGAAGGCCAAAGAAGTTGTTGGAAGTTTTCATTTTAATTGATAGTTTAAAAAAAGAAAAATAAAAAGGCTGCTTCCCTTCTTCCTGAAAACCATCTGTTCAGGTGATGCCTCCTCCATTGCTCCTGCAGGCATGTGTATTTTAAAGAACTACAGGGTTTGAGTTTGTTGGGAGCCTGGGGAATCGGAGGGTCTTTGTTGCTCTTAGGCTACATGCAAATAGCTGTGAAAAAGTGACTTGAGAAAAAGGATGTCAGCCTGAGAAAGGCAGATAGTCTGATTTCCCTACAATAGCAGCCTATGCAAAAAAAGGCTTAGATGGGATTAATACACAATAGGCACATAAAGACAAATGCAAACATCAGTGCCAGTTGTGTCAGCACTGCCACAAAGGGACTCTTGAGTGCAGCGAGTCCCTCTTAGAATCATAGAATCATTCTGGTTGGAACAGCCCTTTAAGATCATCGTGTCCAACCCTTAACCCAGCACTGCCAGGGCACCACTAACCCATGTCCCTCAGCACCACATCTCCACAGCTTTGAAAC
>WUAM01000004.1:6872337-6885990 GCA_024336885.1 Actenoides hombroni
GTTTGAAGATTTAGGTTTTATTTCTCATTACCCTTCTCTGATGTGATTTGTAATAAATTAAATTAATTTCCCCAAGTAGAGTCTGTTTGGCTGGTGGTGGCAACTGGTGAGTGATCTCTCCCTGCCCTTATCTTGACCCATGAGCCTTTTGTTAGATTGTCTCTCCCCTGTCCAGCTGAGGAGGGCAGTGACAGAGCGACTTTGGCAGGCACCAGCTGTCCAGCCAGGGCCAACCCACCACAAGAATACACTACAGAAGCACACAGTGAGATGTTTACATTTTGTAAGTTTTATGTGAGGGACAAAAGTGTCAAGACACTACCAAAAATGGAGGAGAATCACATTCCATCTCATATCTAAAACACTAGAAACTTCTGCCAGTAGGACAACTACAGTAATATCAAGCGAAACCTTGCATACCTAGCCTGCTTTCTTCTGTCATTCATTTCCCTCAAGAAATCCTCATTTTTTGAAATAAGAGAGCTGTTGATGTCATACCTGAGGCGAGCTCCATTTTCCTTCATCAAAGACATCTCCCAGAATAAAAACAATATCTGGCTGCAGCAACCATAAGGCAGTTTGGAAAGATCTCTCCATTTGCCATTCCCTGAAAGGAAAATACAGACGCAGTCATCGCTGCCTGACTTGTGGATCCTCAACTCTGACCTCACAAACACAGCCTGGCAGGAAGGGGAAGATGACTCCTACACACTGCAATTGTTGATAGGAAATTAAAACTAATGACTCAAAAATCAGGTTTAAGCAGAGTAGGTGCATCTCACCTGGTGGGTAATTCCACCACAACACCACCAGGGCCAACTGACGCAGGAAGCGATACCAGCTTGTTTCCTTGTCATCACAACTCCGTTAAGCAGCAGTTACTGAGGACAGGGAATTACTGCACGTGCTTTACCGCTCTATCGTTTCTGTGGCCAAAGCTGACAGTGTTCATATCACGGCAGAATTAGCACTTTTCTTCCAGCATTCTGCTTCTTCCTCTTTTGTGTTAACAGAAACACAGTTTTGTAGGTATAGGACTGGATTATCTTTGGGTGTAAATGTGATTCTGCCTCTGATTCTTCTACTACAGAGACAAACTTCTACCAGCTTCCTCACCTCTGCAACTAAAGGTATTAACTGTTGGGACATCCGGGTCACTTTTAAGGCATTCTATGAAGTACAATTTTCCAGCTGCATACTGGAAAAGACTAACTGACCCATCAAGAACGCTCAGGCATCTGCACCCACGTACTCCCTGAATGTTCAGGACTATGCTGCCTCAGTAAGTCCCATTCCTTACTGGTTTATTATCCAGTGCAGACCCACAGAGGCAAGTGAGAGGCAGCGCACACTCTGCTTACGAGTACCCCGAGATTGGTTTGAAACACCTGTCCCATCAGCTGCTAGGAAAACCTTTAAACCCAAGATAGAGATTATTAAATAAGTTAATTATTACCTTCTTAGCTTATCCAGCCAGTGTCCTTTGATTGCACCAAGTAGGTGAGTATCAGCTAAAATGATGGCCTTTAGGACTGAAGTTGAAGTCTCTTTTTCATCCACGTGAGCTCCCCCTTTCACTTCCGGCCACCGACATTGAAAAATGACCACGTAATAAATTAAAAATTCACAGAATATTAACACAGAGCTGACAAAGCACACAAGTTTCAGCAGGAAACAGAGCTGCTTCTTCAAAGGAAGACTCTTCCCAGACGAACTCAGCATTGCAGCACCCGCGTAAGACTCTTTTCCAATGGCTCAGGTCTCCTCTCTTGGGTGACCACAGGAGGTCAGAAGATCACGTTGGGCTTCATATTGGTACAAAATCCCTGTGGAGAAAATATAAAATGAAATATTTATTAAGCATTTCCTGTGGAAAGGTACCATGTAAGGCCTGGGGTGTGAGCTTCCTGTCACCCTGAAAGACTCGGAAATATGTAATGGGTCTAACAAGCCAAGTTGGTCTTCTCCTTCAGGCACAGAACTGCACTCTCTCCCACCAGGACCAAGGCAACCAGTTTAAAGCCAACCAGGATCTTGGGGCGGGATGCTTTTTTTAAAACTATACAGTGAAAAAACACTGTGAGATGGGGTCAAAGGTAGGTGAAGACAGAGCTCAGCTTGAAGAGCAGCAAAAAAAATAATAATACAAATAATCCGTTCGGCTCTGTATCACCCCGGCCACTGCAATGCCAGATGCAAGCTCTTTCTGGCACAAGTCACATAACCTGACTAAGCCAAATCAATGCAAGTACCGCCGTTAATACGGCTCATTGTAATCATCTCCAAGAACCAAAAGCAATTTACTATCCCAGAAGGAATTTACCAGAGCTTTCCAGGAACACAGATACATGACTGGTAAAAGTACTGCTGCTTCCTTGCTAGCAAGGGGCAAACAAGAAAGGTCTAAGCCTCAGAAAGAGAGACCACGCTACAGCACGTGGGGAAAATAAGCCTAAGTTGGTAAGTTTATGGTATTGACTGATTTCTCCCACCTTGGGTAGTTTGTAACCCAAGCAGGCAACTCGCCCCTTCTGAAACCTCAGTATTATTGTTCACCATTTTAAAGGCTCACCCAAAAGAAACATCTTCACTCTGATAAAGCCACAATTGTACCAGAGCTCACTGATTGTTCCACTGGCTCACAGGCATTTAACAAACTCATTGCTCTACACTTTCTCAGTTTAAGTGCCCACAAGAAACAAGTACCCCACCTGAGAAGACCAAGATACTGGCCCTTACATTAAAACCACTTGGGTTCCACAGGCAACCTTCTCAGGGATTTAGTTCAACCTGAAGAGTACTGTGTTGCAAAGACCCACTTTTTAAAGGTAAAAGCAGTGTAGCATGGTCACAGTAACAGGGACTCCAGGAGAGCTACACAGATGGTACTTTGGGACACTAAATATTAAGAACACTAGAGGACAAAATTACAGAAGGACACAAAATTTGTGGATCTTTTATAAAATCCTGGTCTCGGTTACATGCACAGAACGAAACTTAAATTGCTTTGCTGCTCCACGCCCTGCTCCACTTGATTGATATCTCATAGAAATCAAAAACTGCCATGTGATTATTATATTATTTTTCCAACCAGACCCCCTGTTTGATAACAGCCACTTATTTTCAAACACAAACTTCCCCTATCACCACTACAAAGTCTTGATTCAAGACAAAGAAGCATTAGTCTGCACCACCTAACATCTCTAATGTGCATTATTTAACATTAATACGACTAATACTTAACTCCATGCAATTCAGTTCTAGCTAAACTCAGTTTAGCAGGCGAAAGCCACTGGCCAGATGACACTATTTCACAATACAGAGGAACTACACGTAAAGGCTGATTCACTTGTTTAATATTCATCTAAGATGCATTTTAACCAGCAACAAAAATCCACAACATCTTGTTTGTACATCCCACAACAAGGTGAGATTAAGGCACAAATGTCCATTCGACAGACACAGCAACAAGGACCAAAGACAGGTATATTCTTAACTAAGCACACCAATTCATATGGCCTTGTCCTGCACAAACTGCACCTACCCCAGAATCTGGAAGTAGACTTTCCTAGTCCTAGGTGGTCTCCTCTTCCAACAAAAGAAGTATTAATTTGAACAAAAAAAAGCAGTAAGTTGTTCTGACTTATGTTAGGCATGTCAAAAAAACCAGCATGTAAATTAAAAAGAACCTAACCCTATGATGTTTCCTATTCACAACCTATACTAAGCTTAAAACAAATTAAAAAGAAAAAAAAAAATATTTTTGCTATCAATACCTAAGCATGCTCTGGAAGCTTTTCATTACATTATTTTTCAAACATAAAATTTCTTTGGACATTGTCCAAATAGCTGCAGAGCTGCAGCAAAATGCCAGCATTACAGATCAGTGAAAAAATACAGACAAATATATTTAAAATAATCAGATCTTCAGATCCCTTCAAATACAAGGAAAAAAAAAAAAAAAAGAGAAGAAAAAGAAAAAAGAAAAACAAAGAAACAAAACCACAAATAAACAAAAAAAACCTTGCAATTAGCAGAAAAGAAAAATATCTTCAAGGCAAACCTGCCATTTTCACAAGTCACAAGCAGCAGCTGACACGAGCGAAACCAGAGCCGATAATTGCTACACACATTCCCTGTCCCAGTGTCTCTACTGCCAGCTGTTAGCATTTTGGGAGTTCTGCTGCAGATGTGGAAGGTGCCAGAGGTCTCCCCCCCGTACTCTACATTTCCAGCTTTCCAGAAGAAAAAAGAGGAGGGGGGGAAATAAGTAAACCACAGAAAGTCAAGGATGCAGACTGAGCTCAAAGACAACTCCAGCTACTGGCTGAGAGAAATCCCTGCCTACCTCGCTCAGCCGCCTGCCAGCCCACGGCTGCTCACCTCCCAGCTGGACTGTTTGCTCAGGACTGGGGCTGCACACCAAGGCAGAAGGAGTTTAACCAGAGAGCAAGCACAGGCAGGAGTCCTCTGACCCTCACGTACGGCCCACGTCCTCCCAGGAGGGATGGCATGGGGAAAAATAACGCTGTAAGAATGCACACGGGCGGCAAGATGGAGCTGTGGTGCTGCACAATACATCGCTGCTGCTGCTGCTGCTCCTCCTCCTCCTCGTGTGCAGCCAATTAGGAAGATTAGACTAGAAGCTGGTTTCTTACTAGAGCTTGAGGATCTCAGTCATGAGAAAAGACTGGAAGATTCATCACTGTTCCTTGTCCTAAGTCTATGGGAGTGGTCTGCTGCAAAACTGAATTATTGTAAAAGTTTTTCAAACTCATCATAAAGGTGAGATCAGTATTTTCACCATGGTAACTGTTTTCATAGAATCAGAAATGGTTTGGTTTGGATTGGAAGGGACCATGCCCAGTAATACAACAAGGAACAATGGGTATAAACTTGAGGGTAGAAGGTTCCACCTCAACATGAGGAGAAACTTCTTCACTGTGAGGGTGTGTCAGAGACTGGACCAGGCTGCCCAGAGAGGTTGTGAGGTCTCCTTCTCTGGGACTTTCAATACCTGCCTGGATCTGTTCTTGTGTGGCCTGCCCTGAGTGTTCCTGCACTGGTAGAGGGGTTGAACTCCATCTCCAGGGGTCCCTTCCAACCCCTGACATTCTGTGATTCAAGGTCATCTGGTCCAACCCCCCCGCACTGAGCAGGGACATCTGCAACTAGAGCAGGTTGCTCAGAGCCCCAGCCAACCTCACCTGCAACGGTGCCAGGGATGGGGCAGTGACCACCTCCCTGGGCAACCTGGGCCAGGGTCTCACCACCCTCAGCATAAAAAGTTTCTTCCTTCTACCTCATCTAAATGTCCCCTTTTTCAGTCTGAAAGTTGCAAATCTGTACCTTGGTGACATTGTGATGGGAGAATCAAGTGAAAGTTTTTTCCTGAGGTTAGAAATACTGAACTTGCTCATAACCTGATACAGTTTCTTTAGCTTAATAAAAATACTACACTTTGATTTTATACAGTTTACAGAAAAGCACAAATCAGGAACTCCTTCCAATTAAAATACAAAGATTCGATCATATTCCCATGAACACCCATGACCACTCCTGCAATGAATGTATTTTACAAGCGAGAGAGAAGTTTTGAAACTTAATTGAAGTTAAACAGACCAGAGTTTATTTTAAAAAAAAAATTAAAAATCATATAAACAAAAATCAAAGGCACAAAACACAAAAGCATTTCAGAGCAGCTGTCATATCGAGGTCATATAATTGAGTCCGTAATGTTACCAGATGTGGTACTACATGAGCTATGGCAAGTTTAAATGCTGCAGTGAGTATAAACAACATATGGAAAATCTACTTGCCACTAAACAGTAGTTACAAGTGTGTTGTAAACGGAAGCCCATAGATTACACTTATTTGTTTCAAGCACTTTTCATACTCATTATTCAGTTTCACCGATTCCTGTACAGCGTGCTTTAGATCTTCTACCTCTTCAAAAAAATCCTAGAAAAACCCAAAAACAGTCACCTTGAAGTTTCTTTCAAAGACAGTCTCCGTAAGAGCTAGTCAATATTTCAGTCATTGCCAAGTTCAAAGGTTCTTTCTTAATGTACAGCTGAGTTATGCAAACAGAGCTACGGCAAGCTGCAGCCATCGGCTGTAACTTCAAGTAATTGAAAACCTGAACGTGCAACACAAGCAGAATTCAAGTTACTGTTAGAGCCTGAAATACAGACTAGTGATAGGAAAGATGAATTAAGAGAAGGAAAAAAACTTATTGGAAAACTAGAAAATGACAGTCCAAAATGACAAGGGAATCATGCCAAACTCATCTGTGCAGAAATACAGCGATCCCTGCTGAAGTCAGCCAGTAGCAGGTAACACAGCTTTCGTGATCTGAAAGCTGCAAGATCATTAAAAAAAGGACAAGAAGCAAGGAGAGAGACACGGAAACTAAGGAGGAGGATGGTAGCATTTGAAGAAGACAATACTAAAGAGTTTAAGATGGAAAAATGGATACCATAGTTAGATGTAGAAAGATATAAAACATTTTTAGACCTTAACTGCTTCGTAAATTGCTGGTATCCACTTAGAAAATTAAATACAACTACATCTCGTTAATTAAAATCCTATTTCAGAATAGGATCTGTTACTTAAGACTATACTACATGAAAAAGTTTGATGTTCATATTCAAAAGGGTAAGATTGATGATGCATTAAACTTGACAGAGCCTAAAATGATTAGCACTACCCAACAGGTTCAACTGGCTCAGATAAAAGCAATTTACAACAAAGAAGGGAATGAAAAAGAATGATGTGTAAGGCTACACAAAACATAAGGAGACAGCCCAATAAGAAAGTAATTAAAATAAAAGTCCTGTTGAACTGTTTCAATGTCAGCCTGTGTAGTTTCACTTTCTCATAGCGATGCTTTTGTAGTTACACTGTCCCAGAACAGATAACTTGGCAAGTAGTTGTAGCTATTCCCAATTCAACCAGGAGGTAAATGCAGTTTTGTAGGAATGAACTTCATTTGTTAAAAATACTGGTGGCCCACAGCTTAAATGGAACAATGTTTTGTTAGGCTCCTGCAGCTCCAGTCTATTGAGCAATCCTGATCCTTTCTAACTAAAGTCAGAAGTTGTTGTTGGGAAATACAAAGACAGCAAGCAGAGTGTAAATACCCCAGACTTAATTTCACCAACCTTGGAAAGTCCTTTCTACCCAAGTAACACTGTATCTACTTATATCCATCTACAGTTGGCATATTCTCCTGTCTGTTTTCCTAAATGATCAGGTACATACATCTTAAATTACATAGTGAATTAAAACTACCTGAAAAAGGGTCACTGATAAAAAGCTGTAACCTCAGATTTACATATTTGTCTTCTGAAAGATGAAACTTTTAGCCACAAATTGTTCCTAACTCCCAAACACGAGGATCTAGAACTCACCTTGGCTTAATGTTCTAGTTTCACACCTCATGAACTGTCACCACATTTCACTGTTACCCCCATAACGAAAACTAGCCTATTATTTAGTTTCTGAGAAAAGATCATAAGAGACTCTCAGAAAAATAATAAAATTGAAAACTCCAACACAAGACTTGAAGAATAAGCAAAAAACAAATTTAAACAAGTTTGTTGCTGAGAATAAAATCTTAGGTTGGTACCTTTAACTGAGTCCTCTACAGCTAGATAAAATCTCTTTGTCTTCTCACATCATTTCAAGAACTACCAAATTTGCACGCTCACTTTCTACACCTGTCAACCCATCATGAAAACTTCAAGGCCTTCCCCTCCTTCCACCCTAAGCTGAGAGCTCTGTCAGAGGCATAACTTCGATATGTTTAAGTTCAAGAGAAAATAGTTTTCCTCTCACTGACATCAGGAAGCAATAGAAGGGATCGTTCAAGAAAACATGATCTCTGCAAATGTCCATCGGAAGGAATTCAGACTGTTACCAGCAGTTACAGTTTTAATGTCATAACAACTCAAGACAAATAATCTCTCATGAAGGAAACCAACTTGGCCAAACAGTAAAAAAAAAATCCGTAAGAAAATCCATAGCTGTTTAACACAAATAAAAATAATATTAAATAAAATTGCATGATTCCTGTTCCTTAGCCAAGCAGTCCTGTAGGACATCGATGTTTCAAGAACTCATGCATGCTATAAATTGATTTTTTTTATACCTACATTTTGACTGATAACAGCACATGTTCAGCCTAAAAATACATTTCAGTTCAGGGAGAAAAGTTACTTTTCCAAAAATCTTCTAATCTTAAATTTGTCCTAAAATAAATTACCTTGTCTAATCCAGTTAATTCACTTTTTAGTGCTCTCCTTTCTGCAGACAACTTTTTATTTTCTTTCTTCAGCTTTTTAATCTCCTTCAACAATAGCTCTATATTCAAATAAAAAAAAAATAAAAATACAGACTTCAACCACTACAGCCAATCTCCCCCTCAAATGAATCATATTCCAGCCGAAGAGCTGCCTACGTTTTGTGATAGTAGAAAATCAGGGTTCAGCTTTTCAAAGTACTTTTTTCATACAGTGATATATATTCTTAAGATTCAGCCCAGGTACTACGAAATAGAACAGGATGTGTCAACTGGACGATTTGAATCTACCAGATTCTTGGAATGTGGGATTAATTTACTTTAAAATCCACAAACATTCATCACAGGCCCTAATTACCTTTTTCTGACTCACAAAGAGGGCCACTGTGGGCCTTGCTGACAGCACATTTCCTGAAAATTATGCCTATATTATATCAGCTCTTCAATCTCTTTTTTTATGCTTTGGGATTGCACCTTAACTTCTGGATTTACTTATGTGAGGAAGAACATGCTCAAACCAGTGTTGTCTGGGGTTGTCCCACATTTGAAGGCTAATGTGAAGTCCTTTTGTGTATCAGTGTCCAAAGAATGGAACAGCAAACATTAGCACTGAGAGATCTGGACAGGTACAGCTTACAAGAATAAATTACACGAACACACCAATTTTGGAACTAGAGAAAAGGCAGCAAACACTTATTTTTATCACAAACCAATGCAGGGCTGGATCCAAGGATAAAGCATTGATTACAAGACAACATTTTTACATAACAGGTATTCAAAAATGAAAACTGTTTCAGAGACTGCTAGGTGAAGTAGAAGGAACAACCTGGAGAGTGCTTCTAGATCAGAAATGAAATGTGTCCTCCCTGATGGGAAGGAACATCACCAGAGTTAACTGTACTATTACCTAAATATTCACTGCAACAGGATTCCTTCTTTTTAGAAACATCCCTGTGAGATGTTACTTCTCCCTCTGGGGTTCGACTTCTTTTTCCAGCACTAGTTTTCCAAGAAACCTTTTTACATTCCAGTTGCTCAACCCGTTGCCTCTGCTCTCGAAGATCATGCTCTAGCTCATTAATTTTAACCTGTGAAGAAACTAAAAATTTTTTAAAATGCATAGAACAAGGACTGTTCAGCTGAATACACAACCTGAATGCAAACCTAGAGCTTTCCATTGCTGACTTAAAACTACATTTATCCAAAGGGTCTGAATGGAGAAAAAAAAATTACAGCAAGTGAAGTTTTTCATACATCAAAAGTGAGCACGTGCTCACAATACAGTATAAATGTACATGCATAAAGACACTAAACCTTCACAATATAATGTACTTTTATGACAGCTTCTAGAAAAAAAAGTACATATAATCCAATTCCTAACGAATATTAATTTACAAACAAATAAAGCACGTTACAGACTCCTAGGAGGAAATTAATTAGACGGGTCAAGCTCAACACTTGATCAACACCCATAAAAATACCCACTGGAGGGTTCCTGAACCACTCCTGGCTATGCAACACTACCTTTGCTCCAGTTACGATGCCAGTCTCAGAACTTTCTACCTGAGAGAAGACTATTTGCCTTCAGTTGGTTAGATTACTGCTGGATTTCTGAAATCCATCAGCTCCTGACACCTACAGAAAAATATCAGCGCTGGTGCAAGAGAGGTCAGAAGATGCAAATATAGCTGGGAAGAGGAGGAGGAAGAGAGTAAAGAAAACAGAAAGGGAAGGGGAGGCAGCTTTCAGCTACATGCATACCAGTAACACAGTTCACCTTCAAAGGGAACTACAAGCTAACTGTCATTACCTTGTTGGCATGGGAAACAAAAATGAGTATAAAAAGACAAACATGGCCTAAGAACTACTCTTCAGTCTCTCTAAAAGCTTACATTTCGCTCTTTGACACCATCTCCTACAAATTCTACTTACAGTGAGATTTTTAATTGCTTCCCTTTGCTCCTGGTTCTTTTTGATTTCCTTAACGTACTGTTTCTGCAACTCGTTATACATCTGAAGGAGCCTACAACAGAAGACAGGCATAAACTGCAATGTGAAAGCCAACCACATGGCCACGCTCTGAGTCAACCTCAGTACAAATAACCCGTTGATGGACGACCTATGGACTAGACACAGGAGGGCAGCAATGACTTTGCAGCAGGTCACATATATGGTTCCTCTCCCCGTTCGCACAGCCGGAATAGCACAAGACCTCTCCTAAAGGATACAAAAAAGTTTGTCCAGAAACTAGCTTTATTACCACCAACCAACAACCCATGATGAGAAGTCATAAAGCAGAGTCCTCAGTGCTCTGTGTTTGAACAAAACATCTCACTGCTTCTGAGGAGGTGGGTGGGAGAATATGAGTGAATTAAGTCTATCAGAAAATGAGCGTGAGTGGGTAAAAATCAATGTAAAATAAACAGATTTGGGATATTGTATTTATTTTTGATGTTACCTTGCATCAAGTTCTGCTCTGCTAATCTCCTACCGGATTTCCCATCATTCACCCTACATATCTCGAGCCCATAACGTAACTTGATGGACAAGAACAGAAGTTTTTCCTTTTATAAGAATTAAATAAAAGCTGGCGTTCAACTAAGTCATGACCGTGCACTACGAGCAGGATGAGTGATGCTACAGCACAGAACAGCTTTGTAAAACAACATGCAAAGAGCTGCTAGGAACAAAGCTACCTCAGGCTATCCGTGTGCAACCTCACACAAAACAGGCCTGCCACTAGATTCAAGGAGTAACTCTCACTTCTTCCACATAAGCATCTAATTAGATACGCAATTAAAGTCGGAGCTGGACACTCAGCCTTCCTACATAGCTTGCAAAGAGAGTCTGAGACACTGAAAAGGTACTTCAAAAAAAAAAAAAAAAAAGAAAAGAAAGAAAGAAAAAAATGGGCTTTCTACAGCCACCTAAAGAAACACTAAAAACAGGGCTCTTGAATCAAAAGGTCTGTCTCTATCATTGTAAGATCCACCGTCTGCTTCTGTAAGTGCACAAAAAGTATCCTTTGAAAGAACAGAGCAGCCTTTTTATTTTAAAATCAAGTCAGAGCAGAATGGACCAACATTTTCTGCAGCGTGTCTCGTTCTTAATGTGTTTTAATATCTATTTTCTTAAAGGCAAAATGTATCTTTTGCATCAAAAAAGCAGTTAGGAGAGTTGATTTCTAGCATCAGCTGGCAAACTGCAGTAAGTAGCGGCTCACTTCTAACATCAGACTGAAAAGTAGAGTCAGTCGTCTGGCTTATTTTGAAAACAGAGCCAGCCTATCGGTTTTAAATACACATAAATCAGCTATAAAAAAATGAGCCAAGAAAGCTCCCACAAAATAGAAAATGAAGTGACATCATTCTAGGTTAAAAGTCTATTAAAAAGATCACGTGTGTGCAGAGAAGCATGAAGCAGCTTCCTCGGATCACTCAATTCTTCTCAATGAGAGAGCTGAGTTCTTTGTTTACTATTTTCAAGTTTAATCTAGCATTAATTTAGTATTTCCTTGCAAATAAAATGATTTTTTTTCATTGTTTCAAAGCCTGAAAGAAGCTTCCATAACAGTTAACAAAAATTCAACTGCCTTAACCGTGAACAACGTATTGTACCCTACAGAGAGAAACAGCAAATTCCATGAAGCAGCAGTTCCCAAGAACTCACCTGACACTGTCACCCTCTAGAATAAGATCCTTGTTGCATCCACCCTTATGCCATAAGTGGGTTTCTGTTTGAACCTGAACACTTCATTGAAACAAACACAAGAGCTTGATACAATTACATGTTACAATTGTAAAGGGATCAAACAAAGCAACTGAAAAAAGGTTACCTTATTTTTAAGTCTGATTTTACAGGGGAGGTTTCTACACAGGATTGCAAAACGCACCCAAATTTAAGCTTGAAAAGTTTTGCAAATGGGTAATTAAATCCCAGTAGGACACTCTCTAAAATACCAGCACTATAGTTTTTCAGGTCCTAAGGTCCCAGTTTCCAAATCTTTTAAACAGCATTGATGAAATTTAACTATCTTACTACTGTTTGGTGGAAAAATAGTCTGAAACTCTTTGCAGCTAGAGACAGCACATTGGCTAAGCAGGGGTGTTAGTTAGTGATATTAAAACTTTGTTTTCACTACATGAACTTGTACGAGTTGCCCCAGACTTTATTGCTTTATTCCTCTACATGCCTCCAGCATTCTCCATCCCCACCGTCCTACCCACAGATAGCCCCTCAAAATATGCAAGTCAGAGAAGGCTGAGTCCACCTGAAGAATATCAAGGTAAAAGTCCTGAAATATTGCATTTCTTTTGATGCAAAAAATGACAATTCTTACTCTCTGCTTGTGACATAGTCATGCATTAACTGCTGCAGATGAACTTTTTCTTGGATCTGACCCAGATTCTTTTCTAGCTCTTTATTTTTTATGTGTAGTTTTTTCAACTTCTTGACTAACTGCTCATTTTCATCACTGAGCTGGAAAGGAAGAGAATTAAAAAAAAGAAAAATCAAGCAACATTTCCAGATGCAGTATTCATTAAGCTGGTAACATTTCAAATTAAAATTCTCTCCTAAAAGCTTCACTGTGTTTATCCTAAACTACATAAATATGTAAAGGAAAATGGCAGGAAAAATAATTGACTTCAAACTTTATCAAGTGACTAAAACACAGCTTCTTTAACATATATACTAAAGGCTTCTAATGGAACTTCATAATCCATCAATAAGGCAAACTGGTTTGGTGTTTAAAAAAGAAAAATAAATAAAAATCACCAAGGGACAAACCACACAAGTTTTCAGTTATACTTCTAAACTCTAATCATGAACTCTGCAACTAAGCTCATATTTATTTTTGTTCAAACCTCACTGAAGCTGAAAGGCTACACTACAAGCTGCATTAGTGGACTTTCTTGCACGCCTGTTTGCTGAGTCTCGCCCAGCAGTATACATATCACATATATCTCCCAAAATACACCAAATGCAACTCGCTATCATACCCTCACCTACAAGGTATTAAGTAAAACTGATGCTATGGACCGATATTCGGCCAAGAGAAGGAAGATCAGATCAGTAACCGTAAGCTGCTGTCAGCGTGAGCTCTGCCCCTGGAGGTAAAGGCAAACCCGGCCGAGCCGGAGTCGCAATGCCCGAGTGCTCCTGAGCGCTCTCTCCAGGCCAGGCCGAGGCTGAAGGGCCTTCTCCGTGCCCCGGACGGACGGGAAGGAGGGGAGCGGGGGGAGGAACCCCGCGGGCCGGCACCGCCAAGAGCCCCACTCACTTGAAAGCACTTATGGACGGCGGGCAGGGCCATGGCGCCGGGAGAAGGGGAGGGGGAGACCGGACACCCC
>WUAM01000004.1:6899483-6916433 GCA_024336885.1 Actenoides hombroni
GCCAGCGCACGGGGCCGGCTCAGCTCCAGCTTCTCACCCCCAGCACCCACAAGTCCTTCTCCCCAGGGCTCTCTCCAGCCCTTCACCCCCAGCCTGAGCTGACCCCGGGGGTTGCCCTGACCCAGGGGCAGGACCTTGCTCTTGGCCTTGTTGAACCTCAGGAGGTTCACATGGGCCCACTTCTCAAGCTTGTCCAGGTCTGTCTGGATGGATCCCATCCAGCATGTCAGCTGCACCTCTCAGCTTGGTATCTTCTGCAACTTGCTGAGGCTGCCCTCGACCCCACTGTCTGTGTCATCAGTGATGCAGGGACTGTGATCTTTGTGTGGGACTCTGGCTTGGATTGCACACCCGTACAAGTTGGTGCAAATGAGTCCCTTTTGTCAGACCCTTCATAAGAGGCAGAGAATTAGCAGGGACTCATCCATCACACTGCATCCCTGGTACCCATGTGATGCCCATTTGTGGCTGGTGACATCAGCACAGCATCATGACTTCTCTCTTGCTCTCCCCCTAGCCATTGGTTGCACAAGAGGTGGGCAGAAGCAGACCATGATAGGGCTGGGTAATGCTTGTCATGACCCCTCAGCATGGGCCTGCATGGCTTCAGGTGGGCACGGACAAGAAGGCCCTCAGTCACTGCATCTTAGAGTAACACCCTTGGCTGTTTCCACCTCCAAAGTGACTGGAGCCTCAGGCTGGCACCTGCAGGTCACCAGAGAAATGGGCAGGGTGGGTTTTGTTTGATGTTGGGCACATCAACCAATCTAACTACCTCCTGCTGACAAAGGGCTACTGGGCAATAGGGGAATTTACAGAAGTAATTAATTTATACCAGAGCTTTTGATAAGAGTATTTCTGTGTAATACCCACATGAGGACATTGTCAAGCTGGTTACCATACAGCTACTACAGAACCCTCTGGGAAGCCAGAGTGTTTTTAATAGCTGACACTTTGGTGAAACGTATCAAGTAGGATCCTGCCAAACTTCAGCTTTGGACCTGATAAATGTTCAGTATTTTAATGAAGGACTTGAATGGCAGAATAGAGTATATACCACCCTGCATATCTAACCCACAAACAGATCCAAGTGGGAGCAATGGTGAGAACTTTGGAGGACAGGAATCAAGTTAAAAAGTCACAAACAAGCAGTGTAAGGACCAGAAATTTAAAATATTAAAATCAGTGCTAAGAGGTGCAAAGGATTCTATTCAAAAAGGAGAGATCAATTGCTGGAGCACACAATGAATTGCAGAGCACATCCCCAGGAGAGAGCTTTTACCTCCACTCTTCTTTTGGCAGCAAGGCTCAGGAGTGATCTCACTCCTCTGTTGAGCTGTGGCACCTCCTGATTTAAATGGCTGCAAAAATCTCTTCAATCCACTATGTATTAAAACTCAATAGAAGTCAAGAACCTGGCACTGCTAAAAAGAAATTCAGATCTTCTCTATCAAAAGGAACGTTTAAGGCAAGAAGTGAAAAGTTGTATTCCTCATCTACTACGTGAAGTTCTGAGCCCAATTCTAAGTATTTCAATCATAGAACATCAGGTTGGAAGGGACCTCAAGGATCATCTGGCCCAACCTTTCTTGGCAGAGGCATGGTCTAGACAAGCTGGCCCAGCACCCCATCCAGCTGAAGCTTAAAACCATCCGAAGCTGGGGACTCCTCATCACTTCCCTGGGGACGTTATTCCAAAGGCTGATTGTTCTCCTTGTGAATGCCTTGTACATAGGCAATACAGAACTGAAGAACCATTTAAATAAAAGACATCAGCATAGCAGTGGTTTAGAATACACAGCTGAGATGGTAGGAGTGTTTTGGATTTTTCTTTGGACAGAAGAGGAGCCCAAGGGCCTTCCTAGAGCTGCACTGTTTCTGTGGAAAAACTTCCAAGAAAACCATTGAAGGGAGTGAAAAGATTAAGTGTGGTTAATATTTTGAGATGCAATAATGAACTTTAGCAAGACTTCAAGAAGTATTCACAAGCTCAGTATACTCCTTTTTTACAGCTTATGAAACAGAAACCAGATACCTTCTGTAGGTCCTACCTACCATATCTTAGTCCAGATGCCTTCTGTACTGAAGCAACAGTCAGCAGCATCTGTTACTTGTCAGAAGAATCAGGACACCCTTCAAATGTCATATTTTATACCATAAAAACCGAGAACCAAAACTGAAATCTGGGAGTTGCTGGTTGCAGAACTCTTCTCTTTGGTCGTCAAACATTTCTCAATGGTTTCAGAATATTTTGATCCTTGGAGATTTAGTTAAAGAGTATAAATGTATAAGTTTTAGAAGGGACTTGGAATGTTGGTCTTGTCGGTGATGGTTTTGGTTAATGTAATTCCGTGTAATCAATGATGCTTAAATTTCGCTTTGTTTTGTGTTTCCTAATTTCAAGTAGTTTATCATTTCCACTGGTTAAAAAAATAAGTCAACTCCTTTTGCATCCTACCCCCTTATTTTTCTTTTCAATGAAGGATTGAAAAAAGCAGAAAGAGGGTGGGAAAATTGGGAAAAAGCTTTTATTAACTGTTTTCCCATATGTGCATTTGCACTTGATGTGGTTTAGTTCTGAGTTTTTATAGCAGTTTATAACCCTTGCAAACAAGATAAAGACTTTTCCAGAAGAGAATCCAGGGTTAGATCACTGGTTCCATATCAAGGGAAAAGTTTAAGTTTTTGTTTTTGTTAAATATGTAGCAGTTCTTTGGGAGCTAGTGGTTGGTCAGCCCTTGAAATTCCAAATACCCATATACACAAGAAAAAATAAACTTTATGGGTCTTTGTTGACAAAAAAAGAAACCAGTGGGGTGTCCTTTATTGCCTGTTTTTTAAAGTAAGAGGGCAGTGGGGTACTGGCCCTGTAAATTAAAAAAAAATTTAAAAAAAATAATAAAAAGGGATTTTCATGAAAAATTCTTGAGCCTTGAGACTTTTTCTTATCTTATGTGTGGTTTTTATGATTTCCTAAATCACAGTGACTGCCATCCTCCTTTTATTCCTTTAGCTGCAGCCCATTCATCAATCCTTTCCTAAACTTCGAAGAGAGTTTCTTGCAGAGTGATTCAAAATGCCATGTTCCCAAAGACTACTCATTAGGTCAGGAGGATTTTTAGTCAGAAGAATTAGAACAGGCTCTGGTAGAATGAGACCTACAGTTGTTTTTTTCAGCATTAACTATCATTTTTCAGTAAATATATTATTTTAGTGTGCACAGGATGAAAGGCCATCGAATCTGATTTGTGAACTTCTGTTTCAGATTATTAGGAAAGCTCTAACAGAGGAAAAACAAGTGTCCACAAAGACATCTGCAGCAGATCTTGTGACAGAAACTGATCATTTTGTGGAAAATTTAATTATTTCTGTTCTGAAAGAGAAGTTTCCCTCCCACAGGTGAGTGCCTATAGAATGAACCTCTCAGTGACCTTTTTTCTTCCTTTAAGAGCTGTGTATCTGACTGGCATTTAAAGGGAGTTTAAAGAACCTACATATCTCTCTTACATATTAACCTATTGCTGTTGGAAACTTTCACAGGACTCCTTTTTTTTTTTTAAAGTACCACTTCTCTACACTTAGTACTTTCATATTTTCTAATAGTTATGTTTCTTAATATAGGTATTTAATAGTAATGTTTGGCCTGTAGAGACATCGTGTATGAAGCTTTCATATAGATCTCCATGATTTTCAGAATACTTATGTGTTCTGTATTGTGTAAGAATTATGCTGAGGGTATCTATTAAAATATAGCTGAAAAATACAGCATACCTTTCCTTCACTTCCTTTTGCCACCATACATTTAATCACATTTACCTTGTCTTGTAGAGAACCCTAAAATCACTGAGAAGCAGGGTTGTTTATCATCACCTTCATCATTTGACACGTATACATAAACAGGGTATAAATTATGGTATGAGGTGTCAACCCAAGGTTTTAAAAATAGATCAGATTGTTGCCTCCTCTTGAATTATTATGCTCCATTTGAAAGTAACAGCTCCTAGCCCACACACAGTTTAGAGAAAGGGTTTGTGTTAGCTGGCTGGGTTTGTTTTGATGCAGACTCTGCCATCAATTTCCACATTTGACTTCAGTCCACAAGGCTAAGACTCATCCTCCTGCAGAGCCAGTGCTGAGCCTGTGTATCCCTTAAATACTGTATGACTTCCTCCTAACCCTGTCCAGGAGCTTGCACAGGGTTAGAAGGATTGAAGAGCCTTGCACTCCAGCACTGCACAGAAATCAACAGGGATGAAATATCTGGAGGGCTCAGCTACTAATCTGATTGTCTGCAATGCTGCTGGAGAAAAAACAAAACAGAACAAAAAAAAACCACCATAAGAAGGAGCAGAAAGAACATTCTATACTAAATCTGGCTTTCTAAATACGTGTTGTGTGTGATCACACATTGAAGCAGTGCTGTACAGCATATTGTGTGGTTCTTGGCTGTGGTTCTGAAGAGAGTGCCAGGCTTTACAAGCCTATTATTTGTGTAATATTCCTTATACTGTTGCTGGCTGTGCTCTTTCCTCATCTCCACTCTTAGGCTGGATTTTTTTTTTTTTTTTTTCCTTGAACAGTCTGGCAGAGAACACAAAACATACACATTTCACGTAAAATGAGAATCATCAAAAGCACTCGAGTTACTCAGAACGGGAACAAAAGCTGTAAGGTCAGCATAGACGTAGGACCTGAAAAATCCCTGGCTTTAACTCTGTACAGTTAACTTCTAACTTCATAAGCCGATGAAGGAATTTCCCTTTCTTCAACGCAGTTATTTTTTTCCTGTTATTGATTATTGGTTTTGGCTGGAGTTTGTTCAGACAGTGAATGCATTTAGGTTAAACAATAGATTAAAACTAGATCTAACTAGACAGCTTAGAACACTTGCAGTGAGCAGTCCACAGTAGCAAGCAAGGTTAAATTAAAGTACAGTGAAAACATTAAAAATATCATTTAAATTGTGTTCATTATTTTCAGTAATCTGTCTGTTGAAAGCATCACTGAAGATTTCTGTTATTTCTTTTTCTCTTAAATCATCTTGATTCTTATGTTCTCTGAATCCAAAAAATGTACATTAGGAGGTAGAAGAATTAAAAGGAATCTCATAAGAATCTGTGCCATTTGCACTGTGGTAGTGATGAGTCTTGAGATACTGGAAATGTACTCAGAAGTGAAGAGAAACATTAGCAAAACCTGTTAAAAAGGTATCTCTGTCCCATGTTTCTTCTTCTCTCTGCTTGTCTACGTGGTATGTGTCATCCTCATTTGTGCTTCACCCAAGTTTTCATCTTTGCCCACCCTTTGGTAATCTGATGTGCTCCAAGTGAGCCTTCTCAAAAGAATACTTTTCCTGGTAGATCTCTGAAGTGTGGCTAGGCACAGCCAGCATATTAGGGGCTCCTGGTTGAAAAAGGCTGTCGTACCATTCGCCTGTGTTATTGTTACACAAGTTGTCATCTTTGGTGTTAATTGTGGCCTTAATCCTTAAGGACTGACATTAAAACCAAGACACAGCTTTTACAGAGGGTGACATCCCACTCTAGCTTCCCAGGTTTCTGCCCTCAGACCCCCACGAGGGGACAGTTTGATGTCCTGCACTCGACTGGTTATCACTCCTATTGCAGCTCATTCTATGCTACTGTTTCCCTGCTGTTCCAGCAATGAATTTCAGAGTGGCACCGTGGTATGAACAGATGTACACTAAGGCTTGGCTAAAATTACTGGTCTCATTTTCAGTGGGAGAAAACTTTAATCCAGATTTGGAAAGAGGTCAACGGAGCTGGCAGGCTGACATATTAAATTAACTACTCTAATGACATGGCTGCCCCTCCCACTCCTCAAGCTGTTCCTAAAATTTGGTCTCCAGTACTTCAGGCTGAATGTTTTGCTTAATTTGCATGTGTTTACAGGACAGAGAGCCGTAGAGCAACACAGCTGATGTTGACCTTGAGGGACTCTCACAATTCCCAGTATTGTGTAACAACAAGGGGCTTATTTTAACCTATTAGCCCAAATCTAGTCAAATGTGCCTCTACTTTGTCCTACATCCGTTTTGGAAAAAGTAGTTTTGGGCATCAAGACTTTATCAATGGCAGTGCAGTGCCCCAGCTTCCCATCAGCATTTCTGAATATGACTGCAGCATCACACCCCGCCGTAAGGAGAAGATGAGGGACAGACTCACTTGAGGGCAAAACACCTTACACAGAAATACTCTTGTATAAAGAGGGTTCCATTTCACCTTTCTTCAACTGGCAAAAAAATGGCTGTAATTCAGGCTCTGGCCAGGGGAGCTGGCAGAGGGTTGAAGCAGAAGTGTAATTTGTGAGGAAGATGGACAGTCTGAGATGGGATTTAAGGTGCTCCATCTGCAAGAGGATGAGCTTCCTCTGCTGCCAGCAGCACAGCCAAAACTGGGTTTAGGTGCTAATTAGAAGATTTGTAAAAAGGAACATGGAATGATACAGCACCAACAAGACAATATAATGAAATATTGAGAGCAAGGAGCCTGCAAAGCTTTGTGTTTGACTAAACACTTGTTCGAGTCTTTCTGGTTTCTCAGTTGCACACTTAACACTTCATCCTTCAGCTGTTATGTTGAAGTGAGAAGAAAACCCTAATAAACTCTTCCTACTTCCCTCTTCATACCAACCGGGGGCCCATAATGCCATCAAGTCAGTCCCTTTCTGCTGAGGGAAAAGCAAAGTAGCATTTGGAAAATTCAAGAAGTCTCTTGTGCTTCCTGCAGAACATTTTAAGCTGGTGATTGCAAGCGTTATGTGGCATCGTGCGCCGTGTGGTAAGGGCACAAAAGAAAATAGATGCTACTCTGCTCCTGGGGAAGCAACTGTTTGCACAAAAGACATTTTCTCTGTGTTTTATCAATTTTTTTTCTCTCTGAGTGTTTGAGAGAAGCTTTTTTGTCTTCAAGCATTTGAATACCGCTACCAGTTGTTCAAGTATGAAACCAAAAGAAAGGTTCAGTACTAGCAGTCTGATTCTATACCTTCTATACATGCAGGACTTGATTCAGATCTGTGAGAGCAGCACCTGCACAACACTTAGAGAAGCAGACCCTGAGCAGTTTTATGGGAGAGCGGGGATAATTAAGGTCAGCAGGAAATGTGCCAGAACTGGATGTTCATTTCCCAGGGAAAAAGGAGGAAAGGAGAAAAGAGAAGAAAGAAAAAAAAAAAAAAAAGCATATCTCCCAAAAGAAATTGGGACAGAAAGATGAGCCTGGATTTCAATATCTGCCTTGTGCATCTAAACAACAACCAAACAAACAAAAATTGTTGATTTTCTCTGGGTCGTGGGAAAAAAGAAAGTTCAGTTTTGTCAATCTTTTAATTTCCCAAGTAAAAAATTCAAGTAGGAGTGAGATTGTGGATTTTCTAAGAGTATATTATTTCCTGCTGACTGAATTTGACTGCAAAAGAGAAGCAGCTACAGTTTGCAGTTTATATTACTTATTGCAAGAGACAGGCCTAAGCCATAAAATTACATTCTGCATAAAAAAACCCAAACTCCTTTTAGAGCTGCAGGGATGCCAGTTTAGATCCATTTCTGCATTCATTTTCATTAGTTTCTTAGTGGTATGCTGGGACAAAAAGGAGTTCTTTTTTACCATGTAAAATAGTGTGCTGTAAATCTGAGAACTTTCCTTCAAAGTTCTGATGGAAATTCCCCATTCCCAAATGAAAAAAGCAGTGTCTGTGTTTATATATACATATATATGTTACATATATATATATATGTGTATACATATGTTATATGTTATATATATATGTATGTTTATACATACATATACATGCACCAAAAAAATAGATATCTAGAGAGAGAGAGATAAATTAAGTACCTCTTCAAAAACAGGAAGATGGAGCTTTGCTTTCCAAGTCACATATCTAAGCCAGTTTTTTGGGACGCTTGTTTTACTCCACACCAAACACAGGTTTATTGCAGAAGAATCCACCGCTGCTGGTTCCAAATGTGTCCTCACTGACAGTCCGACCTGGATTATTGACCCTGTTGATGGAACGTGCAACTTTGTGCACAGGTAAGTGAACAGTGAACTGGAGAACAGATAAAAAAGCAAAATGTAGCTTCTCACAAATCCTCCCTTCCACTTAGAAGTTGGTAGATTTGTTCTGTTGACTCATAAGTAGGAGTCATCCCTTTATCTTTTCTTACCTCGCACGGTTTATCTGAGGGAGTCTGTGTTTGTGCTGGAGAGAGCTCTACACTGTTATCTAAAGGTAAGCTAAAGTTTCTGCTGGTTGCTTAATGACCCAAAGCTTTTGACTCACAGCTCATTTATATATAACTGCCAGGGAACGTGCAGAGACTTGAGCTCAGCTGGAGGAACAAGGCTGTGCTGTGATGACACTTGGCCTCACGCCTTACGTGGTTGCCACACATTCCTTCTCATAGTAGTGTTTTCTCCATTTCAAATACAAATGCTTCATTTTTCCTGGGAAGTACAACCATTGCATATACATAGAGCAGAACTGAAAATTAAGTTGTACATAGATATTGGGTTTAACTTTCTAAAATACCTGAATTTCTAAAACAAAGGAAATCTAGAGATGGTTACTGCAAAAACACAAAGGTTTAGTTCACCATTTGAGTGCTAAGAGTCGTGAACTAATGACTATTCATAATACTTCTACTTAAAAACCTTAACTGTCTTAGTGACTTAACTGCAGTTATTCTTGGAAAAAAAAAAAAAAAGGAAAAAAAACAAGAAAAAAAAACAAACCTGCAAACATTTCCTTGAGTTTTAGTGCAATTACCTAAGATTCAGGGGGAGGTGGGGGCATGTCATGTGCTGGTGTTTCATGTAATTCAGTGAAATTTTCTCATTCCAGCAATATATTCTGGACCTTTACAGCCCTTTTTAAAACGTGCTTTTAAGAAATTAGTTTGTTTCATTGTTTAAAATGCAATAATTGTACTTTAGTCAAAAGGGCCAAATTAAATACATGGTCATCACTTTGACAAAAGGAAGGGTAGAGGAACTGGTTTCTCCTTATGTTGATGTTAGCAAAGTATCTCTGCGCAGCTTAATTGCTATCTCAGATGCTTGAACTTGAACAAAATGTGCTCTTAAAAGTGATGACTTGTTTTAACAACATTCATGATTTTATACTGGATAATTCAATTACACTAAAGCAAAAAGATCACTTAAAATATACAGCACATTTAGTATAAAAATCCTGATATCTCCAAGTGTTTATTCCTTGCCTCCTCCAATATTAAATTACATTTTTAAAGGAACTGATGAAGTTGAAGAGGCCAACAAAAGAGAAATTGTACAGTGTCAAGAGCATTTTGACACAAGTTAAATCACAGAGTTCCTTTGTTGCCTGTGGAAGTTGCATAAGGAGTAGGACGAGAGATTTTTTATCAATAACACTTCTTTTTTTATTTTTCAGATTTCCAACAGTGGCAGTGAGCATTGGATTTGCTGTTAACAAAGAGGTACGAAGTATGTTCTTTAAGATGGGTACCCGATATATGTTTAGAAGCCTCAAAACTGTATAAGAACTTTAAATGACACAAAATTTAAAGAAAAAAAAAATCAGTTAATAATTTAATGCATTTAATAATACTCCACTAGTCTAAAATCACAGTCCTGCAAAACTTACCACTGCAAACTGGCAATTATAAGCTAATTCTTACAAAATATTACAGGATTTACACAGGGAAAAACGGGAGTACCGGTGTGAGCAAGGTTTTATAAGACAAAACCATAATGAATTAAATATAGTGCTGCCTATTCATATTTTAAACACATCTCCGAGTGTTGGTTTTATTATTTGCTTCTTTCCTGCCAGCCGCATCTGTGAAAGTTGTAACTGCTGCTATGAGGCAATTCAGAGCTGATTTCTATGAAAGATACAAAATTTTGGGCCTAGTGCATTTAATCTGCCTTTGTTGTCTTCTTAACATAGGAAAATAACTATATTTCCCACATGAGAGCTTGATTACAAGGGAAAAAAGGTACCTAGCCTTCATATGTGCCATTTTGAGTTTCCCAGCTATACTCCTTCATGCTACTGCCTTTTCTCCCGATGTTGCCAGTTTGATACATACAGAAGAAATAGCTGCTCAAATTGCCAAGGAATGTGCCTCTTTCAGCCTAATTCCATGACCTTATATATATGTAAGTGAAGCCAGCAAGAATTCTGTGCAATAACGACATAGTTTTCAGATGCACTAGCGGCTCTTGCTGATTTAAACAGAATAATGTTGTGTACTTCTCTAGTTAGACTTTTCAAACATGGAAATTACAGAGGAACACTTCCATGCTTTTCTGAAGCTTATCCATTCCCAAAAGGTCCTTTTGAATACTACATATTTTTACCAGACAGCTTTCTCTAATATTTATGTTTTCTAGAACACCATTGTGATTTTGATGCTGCATATTTTGGGTTATGTAAACTAAACAAAGCTGAAACAAAAATAAAGAATGATGTTCAATCTCCCTCAGTAATCAAATGGGAAAAGCAGAAAAAACATAGTAAACTGAAAAAGGAGCCAAAGTACACACAGGGGGACTGGCCTGAATGTAAACCTTAAACAGTACTGAAGAAATTCCTGCAGATGTCTTCAGGGAAAGAGTCTATTAATAGTGTGTTCCTCAAAAAAACCCCTTGGTTTAGATGAGACCTCAGGGTAGAGAGCAAGGACAGTCTATGCCCTTTGAATTGTCTCTGATGAACACCGAGGATTATTTGCATTGCATAGAAGAGGGCAGCAGGAAAAGATTTCAAGTCCAGAACATCTGAGACATTTCCTTGACCTTGTCACCAATGTCTTCTGTGACCTTGGGCAAGTCACTTCATTTTTGTGTATCTGTCCACCCCTAAATAAAATATTGCTAATCGTATTTATCTAGGGGTGATTTTAGGAGCTGATCATTGAAGTTTGTAAAGTGTTTTAAAATCTTTTGGTGAAACCTATTAACAAAATGGAAAAATTAAATACCTTGGATTTAAATCAAAGGTCCAATTCTGACCCGCTCATTATTGGTAAATAAAAAATCCCAGTGTTGTTCACTCTCAAGCTTTCATTGAGGGTCACAATATTTGGTATTTCTCTTCAAAATCCTTCTCTTGGAGTCGTGTGACTTCATAAGATTCTCGGTTTCCTGTGTCAACAAAGGGGTTTTGCAGAGAAATGTTTGAACAAGTGACTGGAGCGTGCGGCTGTGGTCGAAAAGGCGGGCAAATCAAATGCATCATGAAAGGTGAAGTACACGTAAAAGCATCCACTGCTAGTAAACTGACTGCTGAGCTTGGATGCCTGACTGATCATATTTGTACGTTTGGGGCTGCAAATTTTCAGGGTCCAGCCAAAGTCAGTGGGGTGACTTCTAGGTGTAACTGCTCCCCAGTGAAAGTAAAGCTTTCCAAATCTGGCCTTGGAAGACTTGCATACTTTCAGTAAAAACAAACAATTGGATTTGAAATCAACTTGGCATTTAATCCTTCGTAATGTGAACACAAACAAGCTGCAAGTAAGAGTTTAGAAGATCATGAACAGATTGCATTACCTTCTCTTTATGAACTGAATTTTATATGACCTATATCTCAATATCAGAGTAATAGTACAATTATTCCAGTTTATTAGCATCAATATAATCTTTGATTACATGTACCAATTAAAATATTGCTGATCTTTCTGCCATTAGTAGTTGTTTATATTTATGATGAGTAATTTGAGTTGCATTCATTTCTTTCCTTTTCAAAATCTTAAAGCTTGAATTTGGTGTAATTTACCACTGCACTGAAGAACGATTATACACTGGTAGAAGAGGTCAAGGGGCATTTTGTAATGACAAAAGGCTTCAGGTATCAAAAGAGACAGGTTGGTCTAGATTTTGTTAGAACTCTAAAAGGAATATGTTAATTTTGTTTCAGAGTTGTTGCAAATCATCATTAGGATAATGAATATTCATTATCCTGATGGAAAGTATTTCACCTGCATGATAATTTTGTTGTTATGTGTTTGTTTCTTTCTGAAAAATCATGACTTTCCTCATTGTCTCTTTAAAATTTACATCTGAATACAAACTATGTAAATAATCCTAATTATTTTGCTTCATAACCATTGTTTAAAATAAGGAAGAATGAGTCGATTCACCAGTTTCATTCCAGCTGTACAGTGGCATAAATTTTGATGAGCAAGATGCAATGGGAATGGTGAATCAAATTCAGGGTACTACAGCAGCTCTTATTCACTTATTTTCCAACAAACTTGTACGTCATAAAGTGTATTATGTCTGTAGGTATAGATACTAATAGTGAACAAAAGGTTGCATGCTTCATTAGGGATTCTTTAACAGCTTGCTTTTCTGTGTGAGGTGTGTTCCAACATACAAATAGTTAGCAACACTTAGTCAGCACTTTAATGGAGTTCTTTTATTGGTAAACCAAGATCTGTCTGTTTTCCTACTGACAACAGGTAACAATAATCAGATGTTTTCTTTTGATCAATCAAAGTGCAGAGGAGAACATAACACTCTGTTGTAGACAGAAGCAGACATGTGCCAAACACCTACATCATTGTACACGGGAGATGGTAAATCACCCCGAAAAGAGATTTAATGAACTTGAAACACAGTAAATTTGGGCAATTTAACATACAGATTTGTTGTAGTGCCCCAAGCAGACCCTGCATCTAAACTTCCTTGAAACTTGGGAAGTTTGGCTATTCGCCTAAACTAATAGTGAGCCAGGGTCTCCCTGTTTGGAAAGATGGAGCAAATTGTGAAGTCAGTGACTCCTAAGATTTTAATTCTTGATTATACATCACAGCTTGGTCAGTGCTCGAATATCTGCTGCCACAAAAGCCCATGCTGGCAGAGACGATTAGGAAAAACCCGGGGTGCTCCTTGTTGGGCTGGCTGAGCCACTCTTGAAATGGCCTCATTTCTGCAGGCAGAATTCTGGTTTCCAATTGACCAGGGAACAATTAGGGCACATGCCACTTTTGTCCTCCTTCTGCGGTCATCCGGTCTACATGGGTGTGTAGAACATAGCAAGGGGAAGGGAACCTTCTGCCCTTCCAAATGCTTTGAAATTTTCCTTTGTTTTGAGAGACGTAATTTATTTGGTGGTAAGCACTTTCACTAGTGAAGGTGGATCTTCTCTAATATCACTTCTATTGAAGTTTAAAGTGCATAAAATCACAGTTGCTCTATTCCTGGAAGGACTTAGGCTTCAGTGAAATAATCCAGCCCTGGAACAGAGAATGCCTGTCCTTGTACGTACCGCTGGAACTCAAGTAGCCTTCACCAATGCATGACGTGTTGGAGACCTAGGCTGTTATGTAACTTCATGCCATTTGTTTTCAGGAAGTGTGACTGTCTGTGCCACATATTCATTGTTCAGATTTAGTAATTTGCAATCACAGCCCAGGCAAACACTGTTTTTTGTTAATGCCAAATTTTGTAGAGCTCTGATACAGGAGTCCAAGCAGTCAGGATACACTTAAAAGAAGGATCCATCTTCCCTTTGATCTTAAGTGATATTTCTTCTCATACTTAGATTTGGGTCAGGCCTTACATATGCTCATACTGTAAGTGTATTGTCTTTTTTTAATATTCTGTGGGCCACAGAATTGGTCTTTTCCTCATGAACCTCTCCATATCACTGTCAAATCTCTGCTACCAAGCCTCTTTATTTTTCTGGCCTCTATCAGAGGGAGGAGTAGTCAGCAAGTTTTCCCTTGTACCTCAAATTCCTGAAATCCCATCATGTCTTGTGTTCAGCCAGACCCATTTCCTAAGCAGAGACCTCCCTTTTCCTTGCTTTAGTCTCTTAGTCTCTAAGTTCTACCTGTAGCTGTGATAAAAATTGAAGAGATCCATTTATGCATTAGAAGTATATTTAATAGCTCAAAAGAACAACTGTCTTAGTCACAACCTAGCTATAACTGGAGAAGTGTGAATGCTTAGTGCTTTTCAGCAATGAGGCATGCATTCAGTGCTCTGTAACTATAAATTGGGTCTGTTAGGCACAAAGATCTAAGACAGATTTCTTTCTCCATCCAGAATTTTCAGTGGTGGCTAAATAACAAATACCCTGCAGTGTACCTGGATTGCTGGATCTACATTTTAATGTAGTCATTTTAAAATAAGTGGTTATATCTCCCATCCTGCAGTTGATCCCCTGTAACTTTTCATCTAATTACATACCTGTTGCTCACCAAGCACTTACAGCTTTGCTTGAATACATAATGCTCCTCTGCAATACTGAACTCATTGTAGCCTGTTTAATTAAATGATGTCTCACTCCAATCTGATTTGCTTTTTGAAAACCTCCTTGCTACTTCTGCTAAGAATTTCCAGGTTACTCAATTAGCTGTAATAACCAGATAGACGTTTCCTATCTGATCGAACGCCGAGCCTTTAACCCAGGGTAGAAGGTTAGGCCTGACACTTGGGCACAGCCTAGTTAGTAAGTAATCAACCTCTAAACCTTTGAGTTTTGTCCTATCATTAATGCCTCTGAGTTCAGCTGGCGCAGCAGAAGCAGGGACACTTGGCATTTGATCAAGCATCTCTACCTCCACTGGCATACACTTGTTATATACTAGCCCCATTCCCATCTCACGTGAGGACTCCTGCAACACCCTGCAAGTCACTGTGAGTCTCTCCTTTGATTGTACAGAAGGCTGAAATCCTCCTCTGCTCTAAGTCAGAATGGCCCTTGCTGAACACAATTACCAATATAGCACTTGTTTATTATTATCAATTAAGATGCTTCTTTAGTTTGTGATGAGGAAGGGTTGGGTTTTTTTCGGTTATAAGGTGTCTTCAGCCTTTGAAATGTCAGAATGAAAGGGAGCTATTACTGGGTGACTGATGATTTAGGCAGGAACTTTTTTTTCCTCTTACTGCATTCCCAAATGTTTATCATTTGTTAAAAAATTACATTAAAGTTCCTTAAGTCCAGACCCATCCTGTTTTCAGATATGACTAGAATAGCATCATTAATAGTTGCTAGGTCAACGGATTAGTTTTACTTGACTACTAATGTTAGTGAATTTGCCAAAAGCTGACTGCTCAATGAAATAAAACAATGTATGGAAAGAGAAGGAATGTAAGAATGCATTCATGTTTTTAATCTTCCTGTTCTGTTTTTTTTAAAAGTGTGCTTAGATCAGACCATTTGATATGAAAAATCTAGTCTTGCTTGAATCTTTATGCAAAGTTGTCACTTACCCTATGAAAGAGTTTGGGGTACAAAAAAAAGGGACATGAAAATTGTTTTTCTGTGAAAAGACCATTACTGTTTAATTTCAAAACAAATTTCCAGAATCTACCTGGAAGATGTAGCATTAATGGAAACAACTCCCTACATTGCAGATATCTCGAAGGCCTTAATTTTAACAGAAATTGGTCCAAAACGTGACCCTGAAACACTGAAACTGTTCCTTGGTAACATCGAGAGATTGCTCAAGGCCCAAGCACACGGGTAAGATATTTTACAATGTATATCTCAGGTTTGTGACCAAAAGTCGTTAAAAAACAAACAAACAAAAAAAAAACCAGCCCCAAAAAAACCCCAACACCACAAACCAAACCCCAAGTACCTTGCACGTTGTGTGATCTTGCCACAAAGGCATTTCCTGCTTCACATTACCATGTCCCCTTCTCATGGGGTTTAGGGTCCGTGTCATTGGGAGCTCGACCCTGGCTCTGTGCCATTTGGCGTCCGGCGCTGCAGATGCCTATTACCAGTTTGGGTTGCACTGCTGGGACTTGGCAGCGGCGACTGTCATTATCAGAGAGGCAGGTGGCACTGTGATAGACACTTCAGGTGAGTAAAATATCCTTGTTTGCATTGACATTTTGGTGACTGACTGGGTGGTTTGGGGCAACTTGTGTTACCTCACTACAGTCCTTCTCCCGTGGCTCATTTCTAGCAATCTTCTGTAGAAACATCTGTACTCTCCCCTAGGCTCTGGCTGGTTATTCGTAACTGATGGAATTACTGATGTAATTCCAGCCTGGGGTTTCATCACATCAAAGGTCTTCTAAGGTCTTCTGAGTCAAACTGTATTTCCATGACTTTGAGTAATTCCTTTAAAGCATCGGATTTACAGTAAAGAACTAGCCCAGGAGATTGGGAGATACGCTCAGATTGCCAACGGATTTCAGCAGAAGCCGCTTCCTGACAAAGGAGGGTTCTCAGGAACGTGTCTGAACGTAAATAATTAGGAAATACTCAGAGGGAGTACAAGAGAGCATGCTCTCTAGTTCGTTATTGTTTTTCATTTAGATGGTACACATCTCAGATTAATGGTTTACTAGCGGGCAATAGGGTGGTATCGTGGATAGACATAGTGGATGAAAAAGGGTATGCTGATTGAGCTAATTTCTGTTCTATCCCCTCCTGCTGCTAAAAGAAGGAATTAGTGCATTTATTGATGGATATGGAACAAATCTATTTGTTCGCTGCTTCTGTTGCAGTACTTTTCCCCCTGTACTCAGCACTGGTGAGGCCTCACATTGAATACTGGGTTCAGTTTTGGGCCCCTCACTCCCAGAAGGACATTAAGGGGCTGGAGCATGTCCAGAGAAGGGCAACAGAGCTGGGGAAGGGTCTACAGCACAAGTGTTGTGAGGATCAGCTAAAGGACCTGGGTTTGTTCAGCCCAGAAAAGGAGGCTCAGGGGAGACCTTCTGGCTCAGACAGGAGGTTGGAGCCAGATGGGTTGGTCTCTTCTCCCAAGGAACAAGCATTAGGACAAGAGGAAACAGGCTCAAGTTGCTCCAGAGGAGGTTTAGGTTGGAAATGAGGAAAAATTTCTCCCCCGCAAAGGCTGTCAAGGGCTGGCCCAGGCTGCCCAGGGCCGTGATGGAGTCCCCATGATCCCTGGAGGGGTTTCAAAGCCATGGAGATGTGGTGCTGAGGGACATGGGTTAGTGGTGCCCT
>WUAM01000004.1:6920196-6932446 GCA_024336885.1 Actenoides hombroni
CAATAATCTTTTTTTATATATATAGGTATATATAATAGATGAAAACTGAGAGCAGAATAGGTTCTTTATTTACAAATTACTCGCTCAAAGGCTCACAAAAATTATCGTAACATTTCTTAGTGTCTGTATCTCCAGCCACCCGGCCAAATCAAATTCAAAGTATTAATCAGTGGAAAGAAAACCGTCAATTCAGACAAGTTTGCTGAGGTAAAAAGGTTCACAGACACATTCTTTGCCCAGAAAGATTACGTTAAGTATTCAAGAGGTCAGTAGGGAAGGGATAAACTTTATCACATTAAGTTGGAAACTTCTTTAAGTGTGAAAGGTCTGTGTCTTTTAACAGCGCTCTTCTTTTAGCCATAAATATGCAAGGGTGGCATTTGAATTTAAGGCTATCTGAGGAAGCAGAGCTGTACGTGGAAGAGCACTGTTGCTGTATCAGTGACGCACCAGTCCTTCAAAATATGACATTAACAGTCACTTAGAAGACCGTGAATTGACTATATTCATGGTGGAAATACTGCTTTATTCTATTTTGAAATGAATTCAAGCATTATTAGCCAGGCTGTCAGACAACGAGGAACTAAAATTGGAATTCCATCACTTTTGTTTGTCCTTTGCAATAAGCGACACATTGTTCTCCTGAGAAACACAGATAGAAACACAGATACTGTCTCTTGCCAAGCATTGTTTAATGGTGATCTTGTTGAGCAGTACCACCAGATGATGCTGGTGAGCCCAGCATAGGAAAATGTGGGGCAAGGCCTCTACTGGCACAAGGGGACACAACTTTGGTGCTGTGAGGCTCACGGCGTGACTATCACTGCAACCCAGCAAACCGTCAATTGTCTTTGTACTGAAATCACAGCTGACAGTCTTCTGTCATACAAATAGTTACATCCATCAGGTGACCTGTAGTCAGGATGTCTGGAAATGCTGGGTCATTCTGAAGTGTTATTTCAGTTGCTCAGCATGCCTTAGGGTCACACTTAACATTTCAGACAGCAAATATTATAACTATTCTTTCACTGTAAAATATAGTCGTTATTATACATACATGTAGAAATGTAGACATTTAATGCTGGTTCTCTCCTGCCTTGCACCTGGTGTAACCATTTACTATTTGTAAACAGGATGAGACATGCTACATTCATAGAATATTAGTGTTTTGCAGTCACTTTTCAAATGTAGAAATTAATATACAACATACAAGGGCTTACCAGTTTTTAATACTGTGTTTCCAAAGTTAAATTTTACAGGAGGTTTTTTTTCAGAGGCACTGCATCTCTGCAGTATTTCATCTAGGCATGAAATAGCAGTGGGAGGAAGAATTAAGTCTTACAGATGTAACCTGACTTCCAAAGAGATTAAGGCCAGTTATTTACACCAGCATAACCCCCACTGACTTACTAGTCTGTAGTAAATCTGAACCTAAGTGTACATCTGGAAATGAACAGCAAAACCTGAAAGTCATTATAGTTCATATAGATCTTCTAACAATTCATACAGACTTTTCTCATCTATAGTTTTGTCTAAGACATTCTTCTTCTGTAATTATTGTATTGGAAGCTAAGAATAATTACCTTCAGATGTTTTATAAAGTCAAGGCAGAGATGGATTATATGTCTGATAACCTGCTTTGGATCAAGACACCAAAGACCTTACTAATTCCTAATGTAAGCATGTGCAGTTTCAGTGAATACTCCCTCCACCCACTGATACCAGTTGAATTTAAGTTCCTCTCCATCACACGGGAGGGGAGGGGAGGGTCATCATACCTCAAAAACATCCTTTATATAAGCAGTAGGGATTTTTTGAAAAGAAAGCAAAACCCCAAACCCTCAAACAGAAATAAAATGCTTGATGAAATACCTGTAAATCTGGTTGCATGCCTAGCAGAGCTGACAAGGCTACTCTTAAAATGACTATAGACATTTCCTCTAGCAGAGTAATGTCAGCATTGCCATGCTGCCCTTCAAGCAAGAGATCTCCATTTACTTTTCTCTGACAAACACCTTTCCAACTGACAAATTGTAGGCCTTTATTATCTTCCTTTTGGCTTAAAAAAATAAAAAATCGTTTGAAACTGTTCCAGTTCTGTGTGTACATCAAGAGCAGAGCTCTCTCGTAACACAGAGCCACCTGCTGACAGCCAAGTGTATTCATTCTAAATCCTTAACATCAGAACTGTTGGTGTTTGTATCACACGTTGATAATTAGCAAATAATGGATAGAAAATATGTAAGTCAGTTTTAACCAACAGAAACCCTTTACTCCTACCCACATTGAATTTGGGCTGCTGTCTCTGTTTCCTAGAACATAACAGTTCTTGGCCGTTTTTTTCCTGTCTCTTTACCTGTATCAAAGGGCTGTGGAGGGAGAGAAGTTAAAAAGCAGGTCATTAAAACCAAACATAACTATGCAGAAATCCTCTTGAACCTTTAAAAGTTTATAAACCACACAAAAACTACACATGATGTTTGAGAGAGAGGCCTTTTGGCAGTTACCAGCACTTTGCAGGGTTTAATTTCAGAGGAGGGCAAATTTCTGTTCACTCCAGTTCTGCTCAGTATTGAAACAAGCTGCCAAAGCCAGAGGACAAAGAGCACGGTGTGACACAGCAGGTCCAGCGCCCAGCTCAAGAATGCCTGATGGAGCAGCTGGCTTGGATGGACATGTTCAGTCTGGAATTTTTAAACTGACCT
Organism: Actenoides hombroni; assembly: GCA_024336885.1. NCBI lineage: Eukaryota > Metazoa > Chordata > Aves > Coraciiformes > Alcedinidae > Actenoides > Actenoides hombroni. Next base: position 6,922,902 of record WUAM01000004.1, read on the forward strand.
CTTTTCAGGCTGATGATTTTGTCTGCTCTGCCTCCTAGACCTGGGGACATTTCAGGTGCCGTTACTTGTGTATGCCTGACAGGCTATGGCAAAATATCTGCGTTCAATCCCTTTTTAAGGCAAACAGACAGTGCATGTGCTGGTGTATTGCAGATGATGGCTTAAGGCCATGCAAAAGGAGAATACTTTCTGCAAATCCCCATGACTGCGTTTGCGTATTTCTGCTTAGGGCTAAAATCATAGAATCATAGACTGGTTTGGGTTGGAAGGGACCTTTGAAGATCAGCTAGTCCAATCCTCCTGCAGTGAGCAGGGACATCTGCAACTAGAGCAGGCTGGTCAGAGCCCTGGCCAACCTCATCTGGTATGGTTCCAGGGATGGGGCATCAACCACCTCTCTGGGCAGCCTGGGCCAGTGTTTCAGTTGTATGAAGAAATGTCTCTTCTCAAGCTCCGTGAGAGGAATTAACTTCTGTGCATGCACTTCTTTGGTTAATGCCTGCATAGCCTCTGTCAAGCAACACTCAGGCACTGAGTACTCCATGCTTCTGTGCTTTTTTGTGTGTTAGGAGGGAAAGACTAAACAAATAATCTAAGCCAGAAAGGATTCATTCTAAGGGATCATTCATCTACGTGAGGACAAGAGGAAATGGCCTCAAGTTGCTGCAGGGCAGGTTTAGGTTGGATATTAGGAAAAGTTTCTTCCTTGAAAGGGTTGTCAATGGCTGGCCCAGGCTGCCCAGGGCAGTGGTAGAGTCCCCGTGATCCCTGGAGGGGTTTAAAAGCTGTACAGATGTGACACTTGGTGACATGGTTTACTGGTGGACTTGGCTGTTCTAGATCAGCAATTGGACTCAATGGTCTTTAAAGTCTTTTCCAACCAAAATGATTCTGTGATGCCACATGTACCCACTGTAAGAAGCAAAACGGACATTTGATGCTGATAGGCAGGAGCCAGCAACACAGCAAAGGACTGTGCTATGCTGAAAAGCCAAATAGATATTAATATAGCTAATTCGTGGCAACTAGATAAGGTGCTTCAGTTAGATCTGTGGAACTAACATGAAATATGACCAAACTCTACAGGGTTGTCACAGGGAGAGCAACAAGTTTTACACCAAAATGTCAGATTGGCCTAATAAAGTGTCTCTCAAAGCAGAAGCAAGCAGGCAGCACCTGGCAGACCACAGCAGGGGTGGCCAAAGCCTCTGCAAACCACTGAACAATGAAGAGCCTTTGAGAATCCACTCTGGGCAGATCCAAGCTCCTAGGTCTGCACTCAGCTCATCAACCTCTTCCAAGGCACGCAGCTCAGAAGGTGATCAGAGCACACATTTCAGCCAGATCCCTCATCTCTACACTTTCCCTAAAGACTGAACTTAACTGGCACAAAACTCATGGAGTTAAACCAAGCTGACCTTTTACCTTGGATATACTTATGGCAGTATATTTGTGCAGATAAAATTACAGCTTGTTCTCTCCCCCAGTAGTCCCCAGGAGTTACTACATCAGCCTTGTTTTCCTCTTTCTTTAAAAACAAATTTAAAAATAAATAAATAAAAAAAATCCCAAACCCAAAACACTAAAAAATGATCAGTAGGCCAAAGTTTAGCTGAGAAACTTGTTGAGACAGAGGTCTTGGCTGAGCATCCATCAAAATCAACAGGCATCTTCCCATTTACTTAATGTGCTTTGACTGAGCCCTAAGTGAAGGGGGCATGGGGGTTGAAATCTGTGCTGATTACCCACTAACAAAGAAGTGTTTGAAATAATCTGCTGCCATCTGTCTTTGTTTTGCTAACCCTCTCAGCTGGGCCTGAGAGGAAAGCCTGCCAGATGAATAGAGAATTAATTATCACAAGAACGATCCATTTGGTTTCTCACCTTCTGCAAGAACTAGCTCATTGACCACGAGAGAGATTTTCCTGCATAATTACAACACATCACAATGCAGTGCTACATTTGTATATGAGGGCTGGAACCCCTCTGCTGGGAAGCCAGGCTGGGAGAGTTGGGGGTGTTCATCCTGGAGAAGAGAAAGCTTCAGGGAGACCTTCTGGTGGCCTTTCAGTGTCTAAAGGGGGCTTATGAGATACCTGGGGAGGGACTTTTTACAAGGGCTTGTAGTGACAGGACAAGGGGTAATGGCTTCAGACTGAAAGAGGGTTGATTCAGATCAGAAATTAGGAAGAAGTTTTTCCCTTTGAAGGTGGTGAGACACTGGAACAGGCTGCACAGGGAGGTTGTAGATGCCCCAACACTGGATGTGTTCAAGACCAGGTTGGACAGGGCTCTGAGCAACCTGGTCTAGTGGGAGGTGTCCCTGCCTATGGCAGAGGGGGTGGAACTAGCTGATCTTTAAGGTCTCTTCCAACCCAATTCATTCTATGCTTCTATGATTTTATATGTCTACCTGGGGGTGAAAAAGGAATGACACCACAGAGATGAGAAAAGCTATGGAGGATCAGGCTATTGGATACATTCTAACAGGGGACAAATCCTTTTTTAGAGTAACCATCTACAAGCAAGAGTACAGACACTTCACAACAATCTGATCAATCAGTATTTGGTCAAGGTTGCAGAAGGAGGAGGGGACACAGTTGACTGCTTGTTTGGGGGATGTGAAGGCTATTTCTATCAGAAGCAGCTGCATGCACTGACTGGTCTGTGTGCTCCAAGACTCCAAGTTGGTGGGGCACATATCTTCACTAAAGCACTTCAGCCATTTGCTCTCACTGCTAATAAAAAAATATTTTTCAGGCTCATAACCTAGTGAAATAGCTGGAAATACAACTTCTATGGCAACTCTTCACCAGGCAATGATACCACACAGAAAAGTTGCAGCTCTTCTTTCCATTTCCTCCAGAGATGATTACTTCAACTGCATATTTACATTAATCCCTCTACCAGTTGATCAAGAGTGCAGTTTTTTTCCATCCAAGAGCAATATCCTTTGCCTAGGGTGAAATGACTCATGTGGGAGAAGCTTGTGACCTCTGCTGTGTAGCTGTAACTGTGTTTTTTGAACCTTGCAGAAGCCAGAATGACTGCCACCCAGACTCACGGCTGCTCTTTGGCTCCAAAGTCACTCTGCAATAAGGTGTCATACTCAGTCACTCATCATGGGAACATAGGTGAATATGACAGTGGATGTTCCAGTTCTGGGTGTGTTTAAGAGCTCTCTTATCAGGTCTGCAGTGGTAGTCATATGCCCCATGTATGTGTCAAAAAGAGAATGGCTCCAATGTGGCCATGATATAAGGCTGGCAGCTCCATATCCTCCTCAACATGTTCCACTCCTTCCTTTTCAGAAACTAAGCAAGACTGGGCCAGGTGCTTACTTGGACGGTAAACCACCAGGAAAACATGCCCGTTCAGAGCACAGGGCTAAGCAGCATGATTTCTCAAGAATCATCCAGACTTATTGCCAACGCTCATCTGCTCCAGCCTCACCATGAGTGAAAGGGTATAGAGCAACTTCATGCTAGGAGATGTGACTCACACTAATTGTGTTTGTCAGGCATATAACCCAATGGCCAGAGTCAAAACCAGCCAAGCCAAAGCTGAGGGGTGGACAGGCCAGGAGGCCACTACATGGGCTGAGGAGGGGGAGGAACAAAGAGAAGAGAGGTGGGAGAGGACAAGGACTCTGAGGTGACCAGGAGGCTGGAAGCTGCAGTTAAGGGGCAGTAGAAAGCAAAGGGTGAAGAGTGAGGCTCAGTCGTTTAGAACTGGGAACTATCAACCTTACAGCATAAAGCCATTCCCCTCCTGCAGCCTGACCCACCTAAAGGCAGGCCTGAGGGAAACCAGTGGGTGTTGGGGTGCACCACAGACCAATCCAAACTCTAACAGCTACTCCCGTTCCTAAGGGATCATATAAAACACCTACACGTGTATGAAAACAGTCACACAGTAAAAAAAAAAAGACCTGTTAGAGGCTGAAGGCTGAGTGGGTATTTTGCGGGGATGGGTAGAGAGACAGGCCAGCTCTGGTCAGAAGGTACTTATCTCCTAAGTCAGGCTTGGACTTCAAACTAGGTCTGACAATCACATGACTCTGCGAGCTCCTGCAGCTTACCAAGAGCCTTTCTATGCAGAGAGTCAAAGTACCTGAGCAGAATCTAAAATCAGTTAAGTCATAGCAATATTTTTCTCAGTCTGTTTCCATTTGTGGTCCTTAAAAATTTCCTAGTGGAGCTGCTTTGGAAATTTCACATGCACATAGATTACTGTGTAGCATCTATGAATCTCGCTCCTGTTTGTGCATCTCTTAAAAATGAATGGTCAAGCTCAGAGGTCAACACATCACAGGCTGAACCCCATTGATTCAAATGCAGTGAGACCCTCAGGAAGGTCACCCATTAAGCTATTTTTGCCTTAGTCTTTATGTTCTGGACAAAACCAAACCACAATCATTGATATTTTTAATTAAACTTTGAAAGCATGCCACATATGACATAAACTAGAGATACTTCTTCTCCAAGGAGACTTTTTAAATCTCTTTTTTTTTTTTTTTTTTTTTTTAATTTAGTTAGTGCAGCCACCAAAGAGGTGTGAGCTCACAGTTCAGCCTGGGGGGGTCAGTAGTTCTGAGTGTTGCCTGGAGTCTGAAGCTCTTCAAGATCCACTATAAAAACCATATATCACTGTGCAGCTATGGGACAATTCCACACTTGATAGCCTCTCATTTTGTTGTGAAAAGCCTGACAAAATAAAATGTAATTGCTTATTAAATAAAAACTAATATTTCTTTCTGAGTAATATTTTCTTTTCTTACTGAAGGCAGTATCACTAAATAATAACAAACTATAAAGATGTAATAAACAAACAACCAAACAAAAATTAACAGTGACTTAATTTTATTTGGAGCTCATATATTTTTTTGAAGTTGCAACTTTTGAAATGTAAAATAAAAGATTTCAGAATACCCTTGGCATGATCAGAAAAAACAAATACTAATTTTCCAGTACCTTGGCTTCAGTAATGGATCTCATGGGCAACAATTCTGCTTTTTGTTACTGCTGTCATAATGTAGCTCTCAATAAGTCAGCTTTAAGCTAAAGGTGCCCACAAATATCTGCAATTTGTTCACATGTACAGTATTGCAAAGGGGTAAGTGGCCCTCTGATTCTAATGCCCTGCCTAACTATAAAGCATCCAAATTTCAATTTGTGCTTGAAGAATTTCACACCACTGAAACACTCCCGGCAGGGTATTTTTTCCCATGCATACTGCATGTGCTCATCCATCAATGCTGTCTTAATCCTATTGTTAAATTCATTGAAAGCCAAAACCAACAAAATAAAACAAAATATCCACCATGAAATCTCTTAATAAAGAACATTTTTCTGGGCCAGATGGTTCACTGCAGAAAAGGGGTAGTCTTTTGTTCAAACAGGGCTTTCAGCATCAGAATCTTTGCTGGCCACAGAACCATTTCTAGCCAATTACAGAGGATTTTAGTACCAAAAAACGTTCCCAGCTTCTTCTGCACAGCCTTGCAGAGCAGCGAGATCACCTTTAGGAGGAGCCTCATCCCCTCCTGTAGAGCTGATAGAAACACCCGGTGGGTCCTGCAAAGCTGTTAGGCATTATAAAATACTGTTTCTGGAGTAAAGATTCTGAAAAAGACAGAAACTGATAAAAATCAACCTCCTGAGATCTTTTGCTTCACAGTCTTCTCTCAAAGTAATCAGCTGTATCTAAGCCTTCTGTGACAAAACTTGCAGTGATGGTGCAGTAGCAGTAACACAAATATTAAGAAAGGACAACAAAATCTTTAACACGACAGAGCCTGAAAGAAATAAAATAGAACCAGAGGCAGCAGAGGGAGAAATCTGCTGACTGGTACAAGCAGTTTAGAAACAAATATGGTGATTTTGAGGACACAGTGAATAACAGAAAGTTGGGTCTCTATGGAGACCTCTTAGCCAAAAACAGGAAAGGGCAGAAAGGCTGAACAGGAGGTTTGCTTTTGCAAATCTAAACCAACCCTTGCAATCTGTTCCCTTTGTCGCTAACGCTGCTGTTAAGTCCGTCTGTTCTCCTCTTAGGTCAGGGGAGACAAGGTACAGAAACACTTTATTCTGCATTAATTATGCTCAGGTAATTCGTCGGAGCTTTGAGAGATGGAATATCCAACTTGATACTTGGTGTCCTGATTTGTTCTTTGTGTAATTTGAACACTAGCCCCACATTGGTCTGTTCCTAATTGACCTCAGATCTTCAGCAGGCAACTGATCCCAGCACCTACCAGTTACCTTAGATTTGAAATGTTTCTTAATGAACAACTTAATTCGTCTTTCCTACAGGTTAAGTCCCTGTAGGCAGAGAGTAAATGTTACTCCATTCCTGTTCACAGAGTTCTCTAAAAATCATTGAAGCCCATGATTCACATCTCCCCCCAGTCTTCCTTTTTCCCAAATTACACCAGGTTTTCTGGATCTCTGATCATTCCTGCTTTCCTCTGGGTTTGTTCCAATTCATCAACTTTTTTCCTGAAGGTTGGTAAAGAAAACCTGGCCTGATATTCCCCACTCACCAATGTGAAGCTGCATGCCAAGCTACTTCAAGTGCCTTCTCCTCCCTAGTGAACACACCATGTGCAAACTTCATAACAATATGACCCCTGTGAGGATTGACTTAAATAAACTTGTTTAATTTGAACAAGTTAAAGTTATGTTAAGTTAAAGTTATGTTTCCACAGAAACATAAGGAAGAACTTTTTCACTCTGAGGGTCACGGAGCTCTGGAACAGGCTGCCCAGGGTGGTTGTGGAGTCTCCTTCTCTGGAGACATTGAAAACCTGCCTGGACATGTTCCTGTGTGACCTGCTCTAAGTGATCCTGCTCTGGCAGGCGGGTTGGACTAGATGATCTTTCAAGGTCCCTTCCAACCCCTAAAATTCTGTGCTTCTGTGAAGTAACACCTTTGGAGTCAGTTGCTGCATCTCAGCAAAGAGACAGTAAAACAAGTAATTTAGTAAGAGGGATTAACACAGCTGATTATTTAACTCCACCTCCACTGTTCAGTCCCTGCAACATCAGCCACGTACTTTGTCCCCTTCTCAATTAATGTTTTCCATGATGACTGAAGCAAAGTGTTGCCAAGTGTTCTGGCCTCCTCACCTCAACCTAGAGTTTGTTTTCCCTCCCTGCAGAAGTGTGGGATGGTTGTGCCTCATCCAGCTAGAGTCCTTATACAGAATGTTACCTTGAGACACTGAGATCTCACTTTTTGCCTTGTCCTGTGAGATTTGGCTCATGATACTGTTTGATGCCCTTCCTCAGCAGGTTCTGCACACATCTTGTCTGTACGCTGTCTTGCAGGTGTTCGGACACTTCTTTGTAGAGTTGCCCAGCTCCTAGGTCAGTGATTTTTTCCATCTGATGGTTTTACTGCTGCTTGTTCAGAAAAAAAAAGGAGCACTAGTGCAGCTTGTGAAACTACATGTAATACCCTGGTCTCCTTACAGAGCAGGATAGGCTTCAAAAGGACATGTTTTTCCTGTTGCTGTTAAGTCAACAGCTGCACTTGTATTAATTATGACAACTGCAATGCAAGTTGAAGCACTAACGTCACTGGAGGAGCATGTCCTTGCAAAACACACTGTCCCAGCCTTAGAGCTGTGGCAGGCCTTGCACCAGGCATGTCACCTTGGGGGGGCTGCTCGGCAGTGGTCACACTGGTTGCATGTCTCTGTAGAGCCCTCTGGGAAGAGGCACGTGACCAGGGGAAAGCTAAGCTTCTACAAAACCAAAATTTTCACCTCCTCCAGGCATTCATGTGCACCAGCAGGTTCAAAAAAATTCCTTGAAGTTACTTCAACTTTCCTATGGTTTCTAAGGGGCACTCTCCATTTTCTTTCACAGGCAGAGGTAGGCAGAGACAGACCATCTGAGAAAGCATCTTCTCCTGCATTTTCTCCCTGCACAGCAGGAAAAGCTGCAGTATATACACAGGTGTTTTTGGTAGAAGAGAAACACTTGGTAAGAATTCCTTACAAAAGTGCCACTTGGCACAAATAACTTCAACTGTGGCCCACAATCAACCAGAAAGCCAGGGGAAAACAGGCTGTTTGAAGCTCAGTGCTCTGAAATCTATTAATCTTCCCAATTTCCCACTCTCTGTGACACCACATATCCTCAGGGACAAATCACAGAACTGTAACAAAGCTAAATGTCCTAGAATCCAGGACAAGAAAGGGTTAACTTAGGAGACAGGTCCCCACACACCTGCAAGCCCTAAGTAGTCTGAAGACTAAGAGATAAAAGCCTGAGCTCAGTTTCCTTGGGGGAAATTTGTTGGTCTAAGCTTTAGCTCTGAGGAAAGGTATTTGCTCTAGGGAGGCTGGGAAGGAGCTGCCATGCAAGAAAACAATTTACACTGGACTAAAAGGTTGGTAGTTTTTTTCATAGGTGATAAGAGCCCCAAAGTTGAGGACTGAAGACGTCTAGCAGGTGTCAGCCTCCCAGCTAGAGAATCCTGGGGAGTGAAAATACACTGGGAGCTGCTCTTCCTGTCCTAGCACAGGAAAAACAACCCAGGCAAACAACTCCTGACCCCGGGGATAACCTGAATGCTGGTGGCGAGGGCCTCTGGAGTCTCTCCCTGATGGGCAGCCTGATCCTAGGGCAGGCTGTTGCCTGGGGAGCCAGGGTCTGAGGCTCCCGGCTCTGTTTTTCCTGTGCAATAGCGATCGGACAGCTCTAAGAAATTTCAACTTGGTTTCAGAGCCAAAAATACTGGAAAGAATACAAATACAAAAAAAATACAAAGGAAAGGCAGCCTTTGTACCTGCTCTGTAAACACAAGAGGCTGCTCCCCTGCTTGCGGGAACGGCAGTAAATACCTCTGCTGAAGCTGCTGAATGCATTAATCCCTGCTGTAAGCTTATTCACAGGCTCTAAAATCAGAAGCTGAGACACTTAATCTGTTGGTTGATTTATTTTTATTTTTTTTCCTCTAATGCTGCGCGGTTTCAAACGAGCTTGGCTTCCCCCGTTGCTACCCGGGCTGTACACAGCTAACGCGGCGTACGGGGCGCAGGCTGAACAACGTCCCTCTGGCTCCTTGCCCCAGTAAAAGGCAGCCCGACAAACGCCGCTCCCTTAAGGGCTCGACCGCGCTCCGGTAACCGCAGCCCCGCCGCCTGCGCTGCGCCCGAGATTTAAACCGCGCGGAGCTGCTGGGGACTGGGTGTCCCGCAGCGCGCACCCCCGACCCGGCTCCGCCTGCCCCGGCTCGGCTCCGGGGGCGGGCGCGGAGGGTCCGCCCCGCCGCGGGGAGGGGCCCCGCCGGCACCGGTTAAACCTCGCGGCCGGAGCCGCCCCGCGCACGGGGCCCCGCGATGGAGGCGGCGAGGGAATGCGTGAGCTCGTTGGCGCGGTGAGTGCGGGCACAATCCCCCCGGGTCTTCCGCGGGCAGCTGCTGCCTCTCTCCACGGTGCTCCCGCTGACCCTCGGCACAGCCGAGACGGGGCCCTGTTGGGATCAGGCCAGAGGAGCCCCAGCAATGCTGGGAGGGCTGGAACCCCTCTGCT
>WUAM01000004.1:6941349-6953094 GCA_024336885.1 Actenoides hombroni
ACACCAGGTGTTGGTCTAGCTTACAAAAAACATCCTACTGTTTTTCATAACACTGGTGAGAAAGGCGGGATTCTCACTGAATATTGTGAGAACCAGAGAAAATCCCTCTGCTAGCAGCTTTTCAGCATCCACAGTCATCTTTGAAGCTCTAGATAGGAGTGCTCAGCAATATTGTGTTCCTTCCTAATCAGAAGGACATAATGTCATCCTGGTTATTTGGTGACCTGTTTCAGTGTGGACTAACTGTGCTGCCTCAGCTAGCAACTGGAACATACAGGGATAATTAAATAGTAGATCACTGGCCAGTGCTGTTACCTGTGGCTTCAGTATAATCTGAAGAAGAAGCAGTATTACAGGAAAGAAATATTCATGAAGTGCTATGTCACTCTAGAACTTCCGTGTCTGTTTGGAATAGCTTCAGAAGCCTGCTCAGGACTGTAACAAAATTATGTGAGCTACAGATTTGTTTTTTCTCCCTGCTAGGGTTTTTAATTGTAGTTTAGAATTGACTGAGACCTAGCCCCAAGACTGGAATAAGCAAGCTGCTTCTGAAGAGCTGCACTGTTAACGATTGTCTTGCTGTAGTTTCCTGACTCATGGTACAAACTGTCTCTCTCCTTTGTTTTAAATTAGACAAGAAATGCAGTTGCCCCCGTGAAGCGCAAGAAGAAAATGGGAGTAGCCAACATCACGTTTGACCTGTACAAGCTGAACCCTAAAGATTTTATTGGCTGCTTAAACATCAAGGCGACCTTCTATGAGATCTACTCTGTCTCATACGACATCAAATGTATGGGAGCAAAAAGCGTGCTGCGGTGAGTATGGTTCCACTACTGACCAGGAGTGTGCATTAGTGCAAAATCTGTGTTTGCTTCTTGGTTCTGTAAAGCGGGTGTGTTAATAAAATTAGTGTGTTATTAATTCTTACGTAGTGGCCAATATGCTGAATCTTCCTTAAATTTCCCCCAAGGCAAAGATCATATCAGTTTGTATTTATGGTAAGGGTGTAGGCACAGTCTCTTTGTGTTCCTTGGGGAATTTCCCCAGATTCTTTGACTTGTTTGAAAAATGCAGGAGGCTGAGGAAGAAGTACTGGACTCTTTTTTGAAGGGGGACTTCAAGGGGATGAAATGAGAGAATTTTGAGATCTAATGGCAGAGGTCTTAAAGCTTGCTCGGACTTCGCAATACCTGGCTGCCAAATTCACCACCTGAGCTATGTGGAGGCAAAGGAAAATGGAAGGAAAGTGCTGTCTTCATGTGAATTTGTCATCTGCAGTAAGACTCTGAAAGGTCTTAAAGTGACATCATAAATTCTGGTTGAGAGACAACAGTGTAGTGCTGCTGCATTTTTGACTTGAGGACCAGGTCTGCTCTGTACAGAACTGATGGATGTATATGCTGTGATGTTTTCACTTCCCTTGAGCAACACCAGCGTCTTCAGTTTGAGGTCTTCAAATAGTCCCTCCTCTCAAGGTGCAGCCATTAAGCATTGTAATGCTAATCTTGTTCCCTGTCTTTCAGTCTGACCTCTCCCACTCTACTTAGGTGGTCCCTTGCTTAACCTTTCAGACTACAGCTGGTGTGACTGTAGAGGAGACTCACCACTCCAGTCGTGCTGTGGTGTTTATCCAGCTATGTTCTACACCCACGTGTAGCACAGGCTTCTTTAGGGTTTCTTCAGAGCAAAGGCTTATCCTTGAACAGCCGCATTCCTCCAGTTCCCATGTTCGTCAAGTCTCTTGATCCAGAAGACAATCTGATTTCTGGCCTTCTGCTGTGGAGATGAGCATCAGCACTGGAACCTGCAGTGCTGAGGAGAGTTTGAAGTGACAGTTCTGCCTCCCTGCCAGCACAGGGCAGCTGGTGAGCAAGAGGTGGTTCTGGCAAACAGCTGAAGTAGCTGTGGAGTTCTTCTGGAAGCACTGTTGTGTTACAGAGTTGAGCTGTGAGTGAAGTCCCAGTGTCGGGGTGGGAAAACAGTCTGCTAGAAAAGAACAGAGGTGACAGAAGAGATAACGTGGGGTGCTCTGTAACACAACAGTGGGATGGCCTGTCTCAGCTGGCTGTTGACATGGCAGGCAGATGATGTTAGCTTCTTGGTGTAGACCCTCTGCAAGGGACCAGTTCCAAATTGCTAACTCTGATGCCCTCTCCCAAACCCACCTGCGGGGTGTGAAGGGAGAGGACTTTAAAATGCTGCAGCTGTCGATGGGTGGGAGGGGTGCAAAGCCTGCCAGGTCTGATTAGTGCACTTCCCCTCTAGTCTCCAACCCAACGATCAAATGTCCAGTTCAACAAATAACTTGCTCCGTGGCTTAAGTGACAACTGCTCTCGCCTGCGAGTGACACGGTGCAGCTGCTCCAAAGCTGGGTACCAGGTGCAGCTTGCTTTACTACTGCAAAGCTCCTCAGCCCGTCCTGTCTGGCAGAGGGAGGGCCATGTGGGAAGCAGGAATAAGGGTACGGTGGTTTTTAAAGGCTTCCCAGGCTCTAAGGGAAGGCTACTCTTCTGAAGCATTGGATTTTGACTGCAAACCTTCTTTCACCCCAGAGAAAAACCCCTGAATTTCTAGGCAGAAGAGTTTGCCTTCTCTGCTAGAGCTCAAAGGAGAAGTGAATAACAGCAGAGGGCTCACGGCTGCCTGTTTTCTCAGGCAGGAATTCAGAAAATCTTCCTTCTTTTTTGGAGAAGCAGAAGGCTGGTCTGGTTTCTGCATCTTCATAAAATGAACCTTTTCCCAGTTTCAGATTGGTTGCAGTTCTTGTGTACTGCTTCCACAGTGCCTCAGCTTCACGCTTGTGAGGGCCTGTTTAACTTTTGGGGAATGAGGCTTGAATATAGCTCTGAGTACTGATGTCCCAGTTGTTCCTTGGAGAATGGAAAGAGGATGCTGCTAGAACCAAGTTGAATAAATGACCCTTCATTCAATCATGATGATCGCTATTGCCCTACGATCCTCTGGTGATCCACAGTTTATGTTGTAAACCTCTGATTCTTACCTGATCTCAGTTTATGGCTCTATATTGCTTCTCACACAGTATTATATATTTGAAAGCTGATATTTATTAAATCTTTAAAAAAAAAAAAGGTGAACTGAGAATTCTTCAGGCTTGCAGCTCAGGCAGCATTAATTCGCCTGGCTTCCTTTGTTTTGTGTTGGGCATCCACTGTAACATGATTGCTCAGCTTCAGATCTAATCAAGTTTGATCTGTAGCTTGGAGATACATGCAGTGTTGTGTTAGTGGATGGCCTCAAGGTGAGAGGTGAGGAAGGATTCATGCTGCAGGAATGAATCACTTGCTGGAGCAAGTTCAGAGAAGGGCAACCAAGCTGGTGAAGGGTCTGGAGAAGAGGTCCTGTGAGGAGAGGCTGGGGGAATGGGGATTGTTTAGTTTGGAGAAGAGAAGGCGCAGGGGAGTCCTCCTTGCTCTCCACAATTACCTGAAAGGGGGTTGTAGGGAGGTGGCTGCGGCCTCTTGTCTCAAGAAGATAACAGGATGAGAGGAATGGTCTGAAGTTACACCGGGGGAGGTTTCAATTGGTTATTATATTGGTTATATGGAAAGAGTAGTCAGGTGCTGGAACAGGCTGCCCAGGGAGGTGGTGGAGTCACCATCCCTGGAGGTGTTCGAAAAACACGTAGATCAGGCATTTCAGGACATGCTCTAGTGGGATGGTGAGATGCGGTTTTTGGGTGTGTGTATTTGTTTGGGTTTTTCTGGGTTTTTTGTTTGTTTGTTTGGGTTGGGTATTTTGTCTGTTTTCAGTTTTGTTTGTTTGGTTTTGGGTTTGTGTGTGTGTGGTTTTGTTGTTTTTGTGGTTTGTTTTTGTTTTGTTCTGTTGATGGTTGGATCTTGGAAGTCTTTTCCAATGGTGACAATTCTGTGATTCTTCGAATGCTACTGGGCTCCCAGACAAAGCTGTTTTCAGTGGTGCTCAGGTAGTTTGAGTAATGGCTTTGCAGGAGGCCAGTAAATGTCTGACAGTATGACAGCCTGCCTTGTTAAATGTGTTTTCTGGCTCTGCCAACAAGTCAGTAGTTTCCTGTTAATCAGTGGCCACAGAAGTATGTTTTCTAAAGAAGGTACGAAAAAGACCAGCTTCTTGTTCCTTCTCACTGTTGAGAATTCTTAAATATATCTACCTAACTCATCCTAAAGGTGCTGTGGGTGGGGAGAAAGGGCTAAGGTCATCTCACTGGTGATTTTGATTTTGATTGTTTTTAAACAAATGGCTTTTCTTCTAGGAAGGTGCTTCGGCTAATATCCCACGCAGCGCAAATAACCGGACAGTTTCTTCTCTATACTGGAACATACATGTTGCAGTTGATGGGTGAATATGAGGAAGATGGCACGTGTGCCAGGTCACGGCGGGACTAGTGAGCACGGCTGCACTTCTGATACTGGATCCCTTTGCTGAAAGACGTTCTCTTGCCCAGCTTTGATTGTAATCATGTTATAGGTGGGGGATGTCCGCTGACGTGAACTAACATTTTTCCCATTTGGGAATGCTTGTAAGGGCTCAATCATTTAAAATAAGTGTTTGGTGTTCACAGGCTCTTAACACAGCAAAAGGATGTCTACCTAATGTCTGCGAATTTGGCAAAAGGGGAGAGGGCAGGTTTTTGCCCCAGCTCAAAATGGAGAATAAGTATATTTGGAAGCTTGCACACTTTGTAACCACTGGAATGTTTCTTGCACTGATCAAAACATAGTTTGGTTGGGTTTTTTTCATGGTTGTCTACTTGTCTTCTGAACAGACTGGTGGCAGTGGCTGTTGTTTCTTGGTTTTAATCCTTAACAGTGCTGATATTAGTGGCCACCTGGCACTGAGGTACAAAAGGGTACTTACTGACTCCTAACAACAGAACTACACAATAGAACTGAATCCTGGTTCAGTGTCTGACTCCTCATGAAGTCTAACTGGAGGAAGTGCAGCTACTAAGCAATAGCTTAAGATTTAGCCTTACTTCCCTTAAAACAAGTAAAACCTTTCCTTTATCTATCTTCATATTTCCCTTCAAGCCTACAGAAACTTCAGGGCAGTATAGCTCTTACCAGATATATCAAACCTGGTATCTTTAGTGGGTCTACTGTCCAGTTCTGCCTGAATTACTGAGTAATTTGCCATAGTTTCATGAATATGGCTTAAAAGCAACCTGCTGAAGCTTCCTCCAGGGGTTAAACCACCACTGCTGTAGCTTTTACTGCTCAGTTGTAAGATGACACTACATCCCAAGTTGTACTTGAGATACATACAGGAGATGCTGCATTTTGATGCCCCTGTGTTTGGAGGAAAGCAGCAGGACACAATCTAGTCTTCTGTAACATACATATGCTCTAAACTAGACAGTTGTGGCGTTATAGTCTCCCAAGACAAGCTGTATTAAAAGCTAAAGGTTTTAATCCTTAGGTAGAATTGTCCATAATGTTTTTTACAGTTTAGTGAAGTGCTTGTATGACGGGCTTCCAGCAAGGTTTTCCTCAACAGAGTAGAGAACTAGAAAACAAGCAATGTTAGGTATCTTGTGTCAAAATACAAACTCCCATTGCTCAAGGGGAAGAGCCCAACTTTGGCTGTTCATAGGTGTGGCTTTTGAGGTTTTTCATGTGATTGCTTGTGAAGAATTTTAGGAAGTTATTATGCTGTTGCTTAAGACTGAAATCTGTTAAGCAAATGCAGATAAATGTGGCTGACCTGATGGCAGGTGCCACCTAGAAAGAAAAGCTCCAGTGACGGAGTGAACAATTGGGGCAGGGGAAGAAAGCAGTGGGAGTGAGAGGGGAAAAGACCAGTGTGGAGACCACAGTGCGTGCCATGTCTCTGCTGAGATAGGAATCCATTAACTGTGTGCATGGGCTGCCCTTAGCAGTTGGAGGAAAACCTAATCTGCTAAAAGACGACCAAAAAGATGAAGCATTGTGGCCGGTGGGATCTATTCTGACTTGTCAGCTGAGTCTGTTCACTTCAAATGTCACTAATATGTGGGGAACATTGCAAATATCTGCAAATTTCAATTTCATATGCTTATTTTTGCCTTCCCTTTATGGATGTGATGTAGCCAGCTGGAGCTGCATCTTTCAAATCACTGTTGTGATGACAAGCAGACTAAATCCCAGTGCTAAAGAGGCTGATGGACACAAGTTTGGTAGGTTTCTGCCTGTCTCTTCAGTAATGGAATTACAAATAAGTAGAAAGATAAGAAAAACCTTGGGGTTTTTTCCAGATTTCTGTTGTTTCCCACTTAATTCTGAGTGTTTGCTGGAGGAGGGGGGAGGGCATGCTGCTCCAGACAAGAGGAGGACTGGTTCTTTCCTAATTTCTCACAGGGAAGAGTGTCTGTAGCTTGCAGCACTCTCAGGTTTCCTTCACAAGAAAACAATAAAATATTCTGTGAGTAATGAGAGAGGTTATATTAAAATGGAAGCTTTATACTTCATCTGTAGTGTTCTTCACCCCCACCCCCCAATGATTGTTGCTATGATAAGTGTTGGCAAAGTCTTTCTACCCTTATCAAGGAATTTCATTTAACTGATGCAGTGTTAGGACTTTGTTGTTAATTATTTCATCTTTTATGGACCATATGGTCTCTTAAAACAAGCACACCTCTTGAAAGCAGACTATGTAATGCTCCTAAGAATTTTTACATTGCTAGGGACGGAAGCACTGACATTAAAAGACCAAAACAAAACAACTTGCATGGTTCGTTACTGCTTTGTGTGAATTGCCTCTAACATCTGTAATACAAAAGTTTTTACAAGTCTGAACTGTGCAGATCTCAAATTCCAGCCTTCTATAGCCAGAGGCCATTGTTGCAGAACTAACGGTCCATAATTTCCGATGGCACCGAGATCTTAACGTGATCTAGAACACAAACTCTCACTGTGAATTTGCAATGTTTTTAAGCTGCTTTGACAGCTTAACACTTAAACACTTAAAACTTGAGTTGCTGTGGGTCATGTGAGCTGCAAAGTCTCCACCTCAGAGCATCTCCCTCTAATTCATAAATGCAATCAGCTGAACCAAGTAGCTCAGCTTTGAAATTTTCTCAAAAGGGGAGAAGTGTCTTGGAAGTTTTAAGTGTCTGAAATGGTTTCATTTGCTTCTGAATCTGGGGTTTGCCACAGCCGTAGTATTTGGGGGATGATATTTGCTACTGTTCCAACTTCTTTCCAGAGATACAGTTTTGGCCTTGGGTCAAACTGGAGGAGTTTGTCATTTTCTGAGTTGGAACCAGGTTTTTTTGGTGGTGGCGGGAGGTTTTTTGGTTTTGTTTTTTTTTTTTTTTTTTTAGAGACTGCTTAGGAGGCATAGCTTTTACTTCACCTTTATGTGGTACACGGCAAAGAAAAACATCAGCATTATTTACTTTTCAGAAAATTACATACAAGTGGGTACAGTATCTAGCAAGAGACAAAACCTAAAAGCACCTTAACTGCAGGTATGTGGAGAAAAAACAAACTTTTCTGCCTGATGTTTTTAGCTTTTAATTTTTCTTTTCATAAATTCATTTAAGCTGCACTTGTCAGTTGCAGTGACATCTGGAAGGTGTGAAACGTGTTTACTTGCCTCCTTGCTTGCACTGGCCCTTTTTGGCTGTTGCTTTGCATCACTTAGTAACAAGGCACCAAGTCATACTCTCTAGTTACCAAAAAAGGAATTTTCACTGAAGTGCTGGATCTTGTTGACTCAAGCACTGTTCATGTTCTGCAAGCAAAACAAAGTTGCTCTCTTCATGACTAGAATGAAGAATCTAGTAGCTTTTTTTGTATGTGTAATTTATCATTACTTCATTTCCTTCCTTTCGTAAATCCATGAAGCTGTAGCTTTCTTGTGCCTTCCTATTCTTTCAGGAGAAATAGTAATACAAGCTCTTCTGTGCAGAGGGAAAGGAAAAGGCAAGGTCTAAATTCCTTAGATCACTTGGAATATGCTCTAGGAAACATCCTGAATCCCTTCCCTACAGAGAAGAGAAGGGTAAAGAAAGGAAAATAGGACCTTGAGCTGGAAGTTTTTTTCAGTACAGTGAGTACAGAGGTAGGTGTTCACAATTGAGGAAATGTTGGTAATTCTGAATATTAACTGTGAAGATAACTACATATGATCATTTGTAACTGTCTAAAATTATAGCTATATATCGTTTCAGCCTGCTTCTTCCTGAGATAGCATTTGAACTAAAGCTACAAGCTTCTAATTGAAAACAAAGACGGTTTAAACCAAAGCACAAGTATATTTTTGACTCGATGCCTCAAGTTTTACTGAAGGTATTAATGTGATTAACATACCACTTGAGTTATGCATTAGTAAATATTCTTGTGGGGCTTAAAGTTTATTGATGCTTTCTCTACCTTATCATATATGCAGTTAATATATTTATAAATGTGAGGATTGATCTTTTCCTAGGGGAAAAGGTGGTATTTTACCACTTTACAATTTTCAAGCTCAGTAGATTAACTTGCTATAGAAATGGGTGAGAATTATATGTTAGTGATGGTGATATTTTCTGATGTGTGGTGCCAATTTTAAGGAACACTGCCCATGAATAAACAAAATCAAATGGTGGCTTTGGATGTCATCTCTATTAATTTCCAGAATAACTCATTCCTGAAATAATCGTGACTGTTAATGGATCTATGGTCTGGCACAGACAGTTTCCAAGCACTGGACTGCAGCAGTGAAGTAACTGGATACTATTATGTGGATCTTAACTCTTTACTGCTGACTCACTTTCTGGCCTCAGAGAGACTGTTCAAACTGTGTTTGCTTTCATGCAAAAGGAATGTCTTCCTCCATCTTTTACCAAGGCTGCAAACCTACTGAGTACAGGAGACAGAAGGCTTCAGCAATCTCTGGTTTTCACTAAATACCATAAGGTTGGAGGACTCCTTTTTTATAATGCTTCACAAAAACTCCCCCCAGTTATTTACCCACAGGTACACAGTTGGTTGCAGGGAAATATGAATTTAGTTTAGTGACAGATTACTCTAGTTCAGGATTAACTTAGTCTTCAGGAGGAGCAGCATGCTAGTGTGATCAGCCTAGTGCACTTCTAATAAGTGCATCCTGTACTCAGCTTAAGGGACAGTTTTGCAGAGCTTGGCTCTTGAGCAGTTCCCCTCCTGTGGGACAACCAAGGTCTGATTATTTCTGTGGAAAAGCATAAAATAGCACTGCTGGGTTTAGTGGCAAGATGCTGGTGATGGTGGGGTGATGTGGGAGTGGCCCACATGCCTTGAAGGAAGCTGCCAGCCCATGGAGAGCCCATGCAAAAGCATGGTCCTGGCAAGAAAGGAGCCCATACAGGAGCAGGTTTTAGTGTGGGACCTGTGGCCCATGGGGGACTTGCACTGGAGCAGATCTTGAAGGAATGTATCCTGTGGGAAGAGCCCATGCTGGAGCAGAGAAGTGTGAAAAGAAAGGAGCAGGAGAGAAACTACTGTGGACTGACCATGACCCAATTCCCCTGTGCTGCCTGGGGCCAGGGAGAGGAGGTAGAAGAGTTGGGAATGAAGGAGTGAAGTTGAGAAGAAGGGGGGAGAGGGAGGAAGGTGGTTTTAGTTTTGTCTTTGTTTCTCACTACCCTACTCTATTTTTAATTTACAATAAATTAAATTAATCCTCCCTGAGTCAAGTCTGTTTTGCTCGTGCTAGTAGTTGGTGAGTCACCTCCCCCCTGTCTTTATCTTGACCCATGAGCTTTTGCGTCTTTTCTCCTCATGTTCTGTTAAGGAGATAGTGAAAGATTGGCTTCATGGGCACCTGGCAGCCCACCAAGGCTAACCCACCATAAGCACAAAGCACTAGAACTAAAATTAAACAAAAACCAAGCTCTCTGTGCTATAGGTGACCAGTAAAATTGAAACCAAATATTCTGAAGTGTTTTCTGAGTGACTTTTCACAGCTGTGTTTGCAGAGACAAAATCCAGTTGTACGCAGGACGGGATTAATATTTTCATTTGTCATGATGCAAACTGTTTACTGACCTCAATCTCATGCACGGTTTTTATAAGGTCACCCATCAGCCTGAATCATTCATAATAGGCCCCATTCCTAATGTATTCTTGGTTAGGAATATTTATTAATAAATATTAATTATCACTTGAAAGAGAACATTTACATAGTACTGTTAGCTGTTTTATGAAACAGTTAATGAAATGTAACATTCAAAATACACTATGTCTTAACAGACTCCAGAATCAGGATAATGCATTCTATGCAATCCCAACATAAAAAAAAAAATTGATTGATCATTAGTTTTCTGAAAAGTCTGCTTTAATATTCACTATACAATATGTGTAGATTAGGTTTGGGTTTGTTTTTTTTAAAGTAATGTAACTACTGTTACAGGTTTGTTGTGATTCTGTTGTGTGTTCAAGAAAAAAAAACAACTTAGATCATCAGACAACAACTCTATATAAGAGAACAGTAGCTTAGTGATGTGGGTAGTCAGGCTATAATAAATAGACCCAGAGAAATCTTAAACATCTAAGAAGTCCTTTAAAGTCTAAAAGGTAGGTATAATTATTTCTGACGCATTTTGTAATTACACCACACAGTCCATAATCCTTTATGCTAAAAGCACTTCTAATTAAAAAGCATCTTCCCTTGCATAGGGACGTGACTTGTTTTGCTGCTGCTCTTTGTTAAGTAGTGTTTTCAAATGCTCTTCCCCCATCTCAAAAATCAGGAAAGTATAAGCAAGAAAACAATAAATAATCTTATTTAATTATAAGGACTATTGATTTATTCTTGAGCTAGATAAACTAAAACCTACAGTACTCTTTTTTATTCTTGAAATGCTAAAGTGCAAATGGCCTCATTTCAGTGCTTCCTGTACCAAATCTGTTTAACTTAGGTGCCCTCCCAGCTTCAGCTTCCCTGTTTTCTTGTCCCCTCAGGGAAGTTGCCTAGAAAAGCTGCCTAGAACAGCTGCAGAGTATTGTTCTAACCTGCACTTGCCTCCCTGAGTGATGCTGCTTTCCAGATAAAAGTCACTGTCTTCCAGAATAACCAATGTGTATTGCAGCAACGAATTATTACTCAACAATAAACTGTTTCATTCCAGTCGCCACAAAAAGACGTTTCATCTTTTGATGGGATGATCAAGCTGTTTTTTTCTTATTATTATAAAAACTTTCTGCAGACTACATTAAGATCAGAATTTCATCTAGAAAAGAAACATACAGCCTCTAACACCTCTGTGATCACTGAGTCCAGTGAACAATTCTTGCAGTATCTCCCAGTCTTACCTGATGTGGTACCATGTTTATTCTTCACAAGAGTTGTGATCAGTGAAAACAAAGCATGTTTTGTCACTGGCAGCATCACCAATGACTAAAGGCAGTAGCAATCTAACGGATAAAAGTCACTTTTGTTTTCATGAGCCCTACCTCTCCAAATGGGTGGGTTGGTTGGCTGGGGATTTTTTGTTTGGTTTTTGGCATTTGTTTCTTTGGTGGTTTTCTTTGCCCAGAAAATCATAGAATCATTTGGGCTGGAAAAGACCTTTAAGATCATTAGGTCCAACCATTCTCCCAGCACTGCCAGGTCACCACTAAACCATGTTCCTCAGCACCACATCTCCATGGCTTTGAAACCCCTCCAGGGATGCCAGGGGTGGGGACTCCACCACTGCCCTGGGCAGCCTGGGCCAACCCTTGACAACCCTTGCAGGGAAAATATTTTTCCTAATATCCAACCTAACCCCCCCCCCCGTGCAACTCTAGGGGATCCCCACCTCT
>WUAM01000004.1:6970554-6991261 GCA_024336885.1 Actenoides hombroni
CCAGCCCTCCCAGCATTGCTGGGGCTCCTCTGGCCCCGCTCCAACAGGTCGCTGTCTCTGCCATGCTGGGGACTCCAGAGCTGGACCCAGCACTGCAGAGGGGTCTCCCCAGAGCAGAAGAATTCAGAGAAAGGAAGTTATATGAACTTCCTTTCTCGGAGAGCTTCTTCTAGCCCAACAAATTGGAATCCTGGTATTTTGCATTGGGGTTTTTTGAGTTTCATACTTGTCAAATACAGCTACTAAAGCTTGCTTTAGTAGACAAACTCTTCCCTCCAAGTTTCCAAATGAATATTTACCACAGAAGGGGGGAGGGAAGTTAAATCATGTCCATGAGAACCTCGGAGATGTTCCAACACACAGGAGAAACTTTGTTTACTGATTTAAGTCTTGTGACACTCTCAAGATGGCATCAGATAGTTTTTGAGCAAACTTCCTCATATACTTACATAGTCACTATTTTTAATCTATTCGGTTCAATTCAGATTCTGGCTTACCAGCTGGAACTTGGTAGCTAGAAATACTGTCATGCTCACCTTCTCCACTTCTGCTTTCTTCTCAGTCAGAAGACTTAACGTCCTGTCGTAAGCAATGTTAATTAGCGATCGTACTTCTTCATCTATCAACCTGGCAGTGGCCTCACTGTAAGGCTTCTCTAACACCATGTCTCCTTGTCGAGGGAGGTCAAAGGAAATCTGCCCTACTTTTTCATTCATACCAAACTGAACAATCTGGAAAAAAACCAAAATAAAACATGGAAATAAACCCAACCACAACACTAATCAAAGCAGACACAGTAACAATTTAGGGTATATTGACCTAAAATATGGTAAAAAGTCCTGAAAGGATGTAATCATTTCACTATGACCCAATCTTTTCCCCTAAACCCAACCCTCTCCTGAAAACTCAGGAGTCCCCAAGCTAACATGCCTTATTTGACTTTCACTTATTTCTTTTTAATGGTTCAACAGAAGGATACAAATACCACCATTCAAAGGTGGTTAGTTGTGACATAATGATGTTTTGCTAATTAAATACAAAGACATTACAGGAAAACACTTCAGCCTTCATTAAGCAGTAAAACTCTCTTCCTTTACCAGAAAACCAAGTGTTTTTCCAATTCAAAATGCTTCCAAAGTCCAGCATATTCTACTCACCCATATAGATAAGTTAACTTGATTTATGGATTAAAGTAAAGGGTCTTGAAGGCTTTGTCCCATTAGATGCAAAAACTGCATGCTATACTTCATCCCAAGACACTTCCCTACAAAGGTGAAATGCTTGACTCATTACTGAATATTGGCTCTTCTGGTTGCTAAATACGGATGTTTTAAGTTGCATTTTACTTCAGCAGAGGCAGAAATAAGTTCCAACTGGTATCTATGTATTCACTCCATGGCCACTACCAATTTGATGGTTACTAACACAGCACCTCTCTGCTTGGCCTTGCAAGATGAATATAGGTGTGACAAAGAATATTTGTAAGTCTAAGAGATCTCAGCATCAGAACCAAGCATCTTAACCTGCTTCCTTAAGAAAAATTCAATATTTCAAGCCTCTAGGTCTATCTGGAGACAGTATGCGTTGTTAGCATGAACAAAAGTCTACATTTAAGTATTTTTTTTCATTTAAAATTAAAATAGAGTGACTGAAGATCCCACAAAATTACCATTAAGAGGATTTTATTACACATTTACTTGCAGAAGTGGGACAACAAGAGGCGCACCACAGATGAAGAAGTGGGAGGGGGGTAAATGTTGTGCAGGAGAAAAGAGGTGTACTCTAAAATGTCTCTTGCTCACCTTGTGAGCATCATACAAAATGACATCTTGTGTTGGTGCAGGAAATGGGAGAATGCAGCTGTGTGTGGGCACAGTTACTCAGACGAGTCACTACATCGGTAAGATTTCACGTTACTCAGCTGCACTAGTTAATGATACAAACACAAACTCACGCCTTAATTTCAGCAGTCTTAATGGACAGCAAATGGTGCTAAAATACAAGGTTTGCTGGATTTAATTACACATGTGAATCCAAACTGGGTATTCAAACAGGGCAACTGTAAAATTAGGATCAGATGGTCAAATCTGTACACGAAGTTCCATTTTAAAAGTATCAAAGTGCCACATGTATTTGAATCCAACTGAGGCATATATTTTTCTGCAGGCAGATGTAGGATAACAATCAAAGCCTAATGCAAAGATTCCTGTTGCAAGACTATAATAAAATACTCAAATCATCAGCATCTCATTATAGCCTGGAGAAAAGGAGGCTCAGGGGAGACCTTCTGGCTCTTGACAACTCCCTGAAAGGAGGTTGGAGCCAGGTGGGACTGGCCTCTTCTCCCAGGAAACAAGTGATAGGACAAGAGGAAATGGCCTCAAGTTGCATCAGGGGAGGTTTAGGTGGGATATTATGGAAAATTTCTTCCCTGCAAGGGTTGTCAAGGCCTGTCCCAGGCTGTCCAAGGCAGTGGTGGAGTCCCAATCTCTGGGGCGGTTTCAAAGCTGTGGAGATGTGGTGCTGAGGGACATGGGTTAGTGGTGCCCTGGCAGTGCTGGGTTAATGGACTCAGTATCTTAAAAGTCTTTTCCAACCAGAACGATTCTATGATTCTATACAAACAACAGCATAATGTTTATTCATATAATATTTTTTGAAACTAGGCTTTTGAGGGACATATCTGATCGAATTGCATCCTTCCAGAGTATTAGTGTTAGGGAGCAGATAAAGAAAACCGTAAGAAGGAAAAAAAAAAGTCTCACTTAAGCACATACCTGAGCATACGCACTCTGGGTCACCTTCTTCAAGTCATCTTGGGCACCAGTTGTAATTCTTCCAAAGAAGATTTGCTCAGACACACGTCCTCCCAGAGTCATGCACATTCTGTCAAGTAGCTGCTCTTTGGTATAGAGATACTGTTCTTTGGGTAAATACTGGGCATAACCCAGTCCTTTACCACGGGGGATAATAGATACCTACAATCAAAATTAACAGAATGCTAGAACTAAATAGTGTTTAATAAAACAACGTAGACATTCTTTCGTCTGACTTAGTTTTTCCATACCACAACCTACACCATACTCACCCCTGAAGTTTAATTCAGACAGTATTTCCATTGACAGTTCTGCCCTGATTGTGATTTATCCTTAAAAAGCCCTGGCTACCTCTAAATTGGGATAACACCTACTAGAATATCTGGAGCAGAAGGGTAAGACCATTGTCATATCTTTTCCTGGGACTGTATGGTATTTTTTTTAAGTCTTTTCATGAAAAGCCACCATTCTTTTAGAGATATGTATTGAGTTTAAGTATTCTGTAACAGACAGCATTTCTGCTTCTTTAGTATCTTGAATAGTTGGAGGAGTTTCCATGTTTACTAACATCCTTCCTTCCAGCAGTAAATTGTACATGATGAATTTATAAGCTTGAAAATCAGACAAGATTAAGACCACAGCCAAGCGAAACTATGAATGGTACAGCAAACTTGGAAGATTGGGGTGCTTTCTTCTTTATCTTTGACTTGTCAAGCTGTGCATCCAAAAAGCAAATTAAAATTAAAAATCAGCCTCTAGATGATAATTTTTCCAGTTCTATTCCTGCAGAGGCATCTACCTGCACAACCTGGTAAGATAAGTCAAGCCAGAAGAACAAAACACTCATTGGAAAAGCAGCTATCAAAGCAGGTTGGATCATGGAAGATCAGGTCCCCTTTACTTTCCAGGGACACTTACAGTACAAACCCCATCACAGCTAAGTCAGAAACAGTTAAGAAACCTACAATAAGTGAACCCGAAATGTACTTTAAAATTTACACACACTATCTTTTGTGAGGTTACATATTTTAATACCCTCTCAACATCACAGAGCAGGAGAAGTGGGGAGTGTGAAGACGACAGAGATGCTGTCCATGCTACTATTAAATTACTATTAATTTCCTTTACCTTTAAGAGTGGGTCAGCATGTTCCAAAAACCATCCTGCAACTGCATGCCCTGCCTCATGATATGCTACTGTTTTCTTCTCCTCTGGCTGCAGTACTTGAGTTTTCTTTTCCAAACCTGTTTAGGAGAGGGGAAAAAGAAACTACAACCTTGAAGAACGGGAGAAAGATTAAAAGCATGGCTTTCTAGATCCATGCACAAAAACCCAAGCCACCTGTCCTATTACAGTTTTTGAGAAACAACTGATGTGATTCACGTACCTCCAATAACTCTTTCAATTGCTTGCTCAAAGTGCTTTTGGTTTATAGCATCTGAGAGATGCCTTGCAGCAATTAAAGCAGCTTCATTACAAACATTAGCAATGTCAGCACCTAAAAGCAGAGACAGCATAGATTACTGGTAATTTTCAAGGATTTTCTTTCAATCTAGCGTAAAGATAACCTTATCCAGAGTTAGATTCCTATAGGTTCTCATAGAGCTTCAAAATAAAAGGTAATGCTCTCAGAAACAGTTCATTACACATAATTCTTGAAGAGATATTTAAATACACATACTATGGTTATAGGCTTTAGGATTTTTCTCGTGTTGACAGTTACCAAATAGAGCTTCTTACCAGTTAAGTACTTGTTTGCTACATCCTACCTTCTGTAAGCTCTCTGTCTGCAACAGACTAGTATATATTTAGCAGAATAAATGTGGATATAGATATGGATCTAGTATAGCTCAGATTGTATCTCCAGAGGATAGCCTTTCACATTCCTGGCTTCAAACCATCCACTTCTCGTTACCGTTATTTGCAGCAATGCTATTGAGATAACTGAGTTTAAACATCATCACTGCAATTGCCAACGACCTCAGAAAGCCAGTTCTATACGGGCCATAGAACAGTGAAGAATTCAACTCCCAATCAGCACAGATTTTCAATGGATTAAATTACAAGGCAGTAATGACAGTTGGCACATTCATTCCTACACATGGTTACAGGATGTTTTCCAGGGAGAAGTTTTTATATGCAGAAAGAGAAATCCACCTACAGCATGTGCACACAAACACCACAAAAGCCATGTCTTCTCTAGTAGCGTTCAAAGAATTCAACAAGCATAGTAAAAGGAAGAATAAACACACAGATGAGAAATCTCTGGATTGCTTTTGCTGAAGAGAGAAGAAACTGCTGTTTGGTACATCACCCGTATCAAGGTAGACAAAACTTAAACCCCTTAGAAATCTACTTGCTCAAAGAATTTCCCGCTGTAGAGGTAAATAAAATAAAACAAGAGTGCCAGCTGGAAGATCAGATGCAAGAAAACCACAAGTAGTGGGGGTAATAAAATATCTCAAGCTAATGCAGAAGACCAGTGGCATTAGGACTCACCAGAAAAACCAGGAGTTAGCGAGGCGAGTTTCCTTGCGAGGTTATCTTTATTTAAGACTGTGTCTAATTTCAGAGGTCTAAGGTGAACTTTGAAAATAGATGCTCTTCCTTTTATATCCGGGGGTCCTTTAAGATGAAAGGGTGCATTTTTACTTTTCACATATATATTCTAAATGAACGTGTGACAAGGAAGTGGTATTCTGCAAGTGCAGGAATACAGAGCAATGCAGATGAAACTTACCTATGTAAATCTGTCTGTCAAAGCGTCCTGGCCTCATTAGAGCAGGATCTAAAATATCTGGCCTGTTAGTACCTGCCAAAATTACTACATTTGTGGTTGTATTAAATCCTGTTGAAGAAATGTAATAAAAGAGAAAAAAAATCTGTGTAAGTATAGTTTACATGAACAAGAAAAAAACAGAAATAAAAAGATCGTCCACTTTACAGGGCCATGTAAGATCTGAGAGTTTAAACAAATAATCTTAAAGCTGAAAAGACTTCCATTTATTAAGAGGATTGTCAAGCTTTTCATAACAAGCCTTGGGCTCTGCTTTGTGAAGTGCTGTATCAAGTCCTGCTTTATCTTCAAAATGCAACAATAGATTAACTGCTCTGGAAGCTGCAGAACCAGCATGGCTAGCCGGTATTTTTTCTTAGTGACAGACTGGTCTCACACAAAGAATTATTGGGTTTTTGCCTATTCTACTTTGACAAAGAGTTGTCAGATGCAAAATGATGATTCTTTTCTGAATGGATTTTAGCAAAACATCTGGCTGCAGCAAAATGAATCACTGTTCTTCATTTTAGGAAGCAAGGGAACATACTCTGTTTATATTTAAGCTGGAACCCAAATCTTGGTGAACAGATTAGTTCACCAAGAAGTGTATCAGTTTTTTCCTTCATACTTGCTATTATGATGCAGTATTAGAAGTTAAATACTTACCATCCATTTCTACTAGAAGCTGATTGAGTGTGTTCTCTTGTTCACTTTGTCCTCCGAAGTTGCCCCTTCCCCTCTTCCTTCCAACCGCATCTATTTCATCAATGAAGAGAATGCATGGGGCATTTTTACGAGCAAGAGCAAATAAGTCTCTAACCTTCAGAGGAGAACAGAATATAGATCAGATCGGTTTGTAGCTGCTCAGAGCTGGGGGGTTGGGTAAGAGGGAAGAGAAACAGCAGCAACAGTATCACTGTAATGAGAGTGGTGGTTAATAAGCATTCAGACACCTCTCAGGCAACAGTGAGGTTATACTGTAGCTGTCCCTCAGCAAGAATCGCTGAAGTGGAGGCCAACTGGTTGACAAATCCTTTCTCAAACCATAAATTAAGAACATTAAACAACCTAAAAGCCTTAAGAAAGGCTCACTTTTTCCAAATAACTGAAATATATACTCAAAATCAGCTCCAAAAGCCTCCAATCTTCAAAGATTTAAAGCCAGATTTCTCATTTAAGCTCTTCTGTAACGCACAGTGTTACAAGTAGAACTGGAATGTTAACAGACATGACAGTGCACAGTAGTTCTTCAGGCCAAGGAAATAAAATACCTTCAGTTTTTCTGCAGCTAGAACAGGGTGATGCAGCTCCTACAGTGAACATAAGGCTTACGTACAAACGCTTACCATTGTATTCTATATGCTGGTATCAATACTGACTCTCAGCCATCCCATCTCCATTACATGGGTGAGAAAAACTGAATTCACCTCCAGATGTTTATTTGGAAGGTCAGATAACTTCTGAAGTCTGGAAAAATGGCTAAGACCTAAGCAAATAGTGGCTTTTTTTATTTTAAACTTTCCAATAAGTAAAGGTACCCATCAAATACTGCTGGAGTAGATCCAGCACAGTGGGATTGGCTTTAAGATGCAACATTACAAGTTAAGTCTGCTTGCAAATATATCTGAGGGACCTCATTAGAATCAGTTCTGAAAGTTAACAGACCTACAACCAAGGAATTGAACTGGAGCAAACAGGAAATGTAAAATTCTGGAAGAATTCTGAGCTGAGTGGGAGTTACAGGCAGCTCAGAGCTTCATGACTTTGTATGTTAGAGATACAGTCAGAGGGCATACCCTAATTCTCAAATAATCAATTTAGTATCATTAACAACTGCCTTATTTACTAAATTCATAGGAAATGAAACTAAAACACTCTCTCTTGTTTTCTACAAGCATCAGAAATGATCAGCTGTGTTGAAACTTCAATTCATTGCCAGAGAAGCAATTGTTACCTCAACAGACTTCACTGGGTAGTAAAGGCTGATAATCATCTGCATAGAGCAGCAGCAGGGAAAGATTATGGCACTTTGCTTTGGGGCATTTCAGGGATGTATTGACAACTAATGACGTTGTGGTTTGAGTACCATTATTATTTCAGGGTGTCACTAAGAAGAGAGTGGCCAGCAGGTCAAGGGAGGTTCTCCTCCCCCTCTACTCTGCCCTAGGGAGGCCGCTTCTGGAGTATTGCGTCCAGTTCTGGGCTCCCCAGCTCAACAGAGACAAGGAACTACTGCAGAGAGTCCAGCAGAGGCTACAAAGATGCTGAGAGGACTGAAGCATCTCTATGCCCAGGAAAGGCTGAGAGCCCTGGGGCTGGTTAGCCTGGAGAAGAGAAGCCTGAGAGGGGAGCTGATCAATGCTGATCAAGAGCTAAAGAGATGGGGCCAGACTCTTGTCAGTGGTGCCCAGCGACTGCACAAGGGGCAATGGGCACAAACTGGAACACAGGAGGTTCCATCTGAATATATGGAAAAAGTTTTTTCCTGTGAAGCTGACAGAGCCTGGCCCAGGATGTCCAGAGAGGTTGTAGAGTCTCTGGAGAGATTCCAAACCCTCCTGTACATATTCCTGGGCTATGGCTCTGGGTGTTAGACATATATTTGCTTATTTAAATCATCTGATCTCCAGAAATCATTAGCTCTGTGACCCTTGGACTCCTATTTCAATGAGAAGCTCATTTGTGTCCCAGACAACTATTTGTATCTAAGAGTTTGACACCCCAAAGAGAATGAAGTTCTTCAAAGAAACAAGAAGGATTTAGAGCAGGAGGAGACATTCCCATAGCAGCAATCAAATGAACTACGTATTTCTGACCCTGCTAGTAAATTTACTTCCGAACAGAGCTTGGAGAGTTTGGTTCTGTTTTCTCAAGGTTCTGCAAAGATGTAAACCCTTAAGGTATGACATCCCGCAACCAGATACTCAAGTGCATTAATTCCTTTTATGAAAGCTACACCTGCTCTTCTTGTGTTTAGACAAGCAGCTGGCATCACTTGTAAATCATCTGCATAGATGAAAGAACTTCAGCTATAATCAAACTGTTTGCCTCCCAAACTTGACAACGTCCTTTCAACAACCAATACTGAAACAAAAGAGCAAGGCCAAGGACTTACTCGAGCTGGACCCACACCAACAAACATCTCCAAGAACTCGGAGCCGTTGACTGTAATAAATGGTACATTGGCTTCTCCAGCCGTAGCTTTAGCTAGAAGTGTTTTCCCAGTGCCCGGCGGGCCTGTCAGAATTGCCCCCTGGAAGAGAAACAGGAATATTTTCCTCATGAAGAAAACATAATATAAGCCTAAAAATATCTTACTTTAAAGTCATC
This sequence comes from Actenoides hombroni, assembly GCA_024336885.1. Lineage (NCBI taxonomy): Eukaryota > Metazoa > Chordata > Aves > Coraciiformes > Alcedinidae > Actenoides > Actenoides hombroni. The sequence continues at coordinate 6,979,477 of WUAM01000004.1, forward strand.
TCTTTCTTACCTTTGGAATTTTTGCTCCTAGATCTTCATATTGTTTGGGATTTTTCAGAAAGTTTACAAACTCCATTATTTCTAATTTGGCCTCCTCACAGCCAGCTACATCTTTGAATTTAACATCTATTTCATCCTTGAGAACTTTGGCTGTGGTTTCACCCACGCTGAAGAGTCCACCCATTCCGCGCCCCGCTCGACCTAAGCCTGCAGGACCTCTTCTTAATGTGTACAGTAAAGAGCCAATAATCAGGATTGTAGGCAGCAAACTCAGGAGGAATGATCTGTGGAGAACAAAACAAAGCAGAAAGCCATATATAGTACAAAACTCCGTAACATGCACAAAAACATTGGTTCCACGATACGCAACCCTGAGCAAATTCAGGACAAATACTCTATTAACTTGTATTATTTACATTTAGGAAAGCTGTTCAGACTGGGAAATAACCAACATAAATTTGAGGTAAGAAAAAAAAAAAAGAAAGATTCTGAATTAAAAAGTCAAACAGAAAAAAAAAGTCTTTTATAAATACAGGAAGAATTGGAATTAATTTTTCCTTGCCAATCCTCCCTTCCGACCCTGGCAAAGTGTAAATTATTAATCTCAGAGGGTAACACATTTCTACACTTACTGTTTTACAAGTGACAGTTTTGGGGTTTGTTTTCTTATTTTTTCTTTGTTTTTAAACCAAACGCATCATCAAGTGACACCGATGATTTTTACAGAGGAAAAGTGCAATGCCTGGTAAACAGAAGTAGCTCACTTTCTGTGCCCTTCCAAGGCAAATGAACAGGTCTTGTTTATGCAGATGGTTATGCTGTCAAAATAAGTTGCATTAGGTAGCATGTAATTGGTGTATGTGACAACCTCAGGCAGAAATTTATCTCTAAAATATAATCTGGCTCTTATTCCCCTAGGTCTTTCTCTATTTTCTTCTTTCACTGTCTCTATTTCCCTTCCCAACAGCTACAGCTTTTTTGTTTGTTTGTTTTTGGGGGTTTATTTTTGGTTGGGTTGGTTTTGTTTTTTGATTACTCATTGCCAGTTATGCTTCACTGTCCTCCAGCATTCTAGCAAAGCTCTCTACAGGCAAAAAAAATCCCAATAATAACACACTCCTCATTATCACAGTATCTGAGCACTGCACAGATTTTTCACAGATGTTCTATCTGGACATTGAGCTGTTGAAAAAGCTGAGAAGCACTACCATACACAAGCACAGGATTTCCAGGTTTATCACACTTCTGAAGAGGAAAAGAAGGACTTTCCCTATCCTGTGGAACTCAGTAGATTCTGATCCAGCAGGGAATGGCAGCACTCTCCAGTTTCCTGTGGCATTTCTAGGGCAGAGCAAGAAGTTACAGGTGATGTATTCTACGAAGAACAGACACTGAGGAGGAAAGGGCCAGAGAGACTGTGGTCAGAAAGAGGGTTTCGGCAACTAAGAGATTTGTGCAAGGCTGAAGACATAGGAACCAACACACTTGCCAGTCTTGTTGTGAGAAGCCTCAGGCTGACATGCAGCCTCTTCAAGCACTGCATTGTCCTATCTACTAGTTTTTTTTTTTTTTCCATATTTGTTTAAATAAGGGCTCAACAGGTTTATTTATGGACTGCTCTTAAGAACATGCCCCAGGCTGCCCAGGGCAGTGGTGGAGTCCTTACCCTTGGAGGTATTTAAAAGCCATTTAGCTGTGGCACTGAGGGACATGGTTTAGTGGTGGGCTTGGCTGTGCTGGGTTAATGGGTGGACCTGATGATCTTAAATGTCTTTTCCAACCTAAATGATTCTGTGATTCCATAATGAGACAGAAATGGAGAAATGAGGCAGAGACAGTTTGTAGAACAGGGAACAGAAAACCTCTACATCCCCCAAATCTGAAACACATCCCACAGTATCATGGATGAAAACACAAGAGGCAGCAAATGAGCCTTTTGTTAGTAATACAAGCTACTACACCCGAAGTTGAATTTGCTGATGGTACAAAACCTTTCCACAGACAGGAGTCAAACTACTGACCTGGATCAGAAAAAAAAAAAAAAATTTATTCTTGGGATGAAAGATTACATCTGACTTCTAAGCTATTCAGAAATCTACATTTAGTCTCTTCTAAGGTCCAGGTCAGTAAAACTCAGCTACATAAGACTGATACAAAGAATACAAATCTAGTAGTGGAGCCATTATTCCCTTCTAGAGAGGCAACAATGCCATAAATCCACTGTCAGTAATGTTTTCCTTAACCATTTTAGATATTAAAAGCATGATGCATCTTCCAGCTCCTGCTAACAGGCAGAGTAGCATGACTGACTTAATCACAAATTTCTTGCCTTTTTGGAAGGCCACAGAACCTGATGTTTGCTGAAATTATGGGCAAAAATGGGTGCCCGTTGCATTTCAGTCAACATGCTGTAATTCTATGTCATATTTTGTCCATCCAAATAATCTGCATGAGTCCCACCTCTGGAGCTTCACAGCTCTGCCTGGCTGACTTCTGCTCTAGTCCAAGTTGCTTGGAGGAAGGGCTCAAATGAAGGAAGAACTAATTGTAAACCAAAACATTTATGTAATAAGAAGCTATATTTAGGGTAAGAGGATATGGATTTCTACATAGATGAAGTACTGAACAGCTCCTCTTACAGTTAACATTCAGAAATAAAGCCAAGATAATTGTTCTCCTGCTAACAGTGCCACCTAGTGAAGCGTGAGGTCTTGCAACTAGAGTTTTCTACTGTAAACACAAGCATTTTCATCGTCTTTTTTTTTTTTTTTTTTTTTAAAAGCAACTTCTTACCCATCACTCTCTGTTGAGTAGACAACTGGCAATCTGTTCTCCACTTCTATTCCCAGATCCTGCTGCACAGTTTCAAGATTCCGTTCAAAAGTGTCCACACTACCAATATTAAACCAGACGTACTGCTATAAAGAAAAGCAGAGATCACCACAAAGTGCCCTATCTTATTCCAGCTTCATTACAAGCCAATTTCTGACACATGCACAAGCAATTCTCCGAACAGATTCAGACCAAAATAGAGTTTTAAGTTGCCCTGTAAACATGTAAGATGCACCTAATAAATCCAAGGCCTATCAACCTGAATATACTGTATCTGTCATTGCTTCTACAGAAATCAAACACCCAATAGTTTTGAGGCACTTTAAATGGATGAAAATTCTGGCATTTTTTCCATGAACAAATGGAAGGAGAGTAGATAAACAGGTCTTTAGGAGGGAGCTACACAGAATAATACAGAGCACTGAACTGGCAAACACAGCAGCCACACAACTTAACTGGCTCACCAGAAGGTCTCAGCTTTTCTGGATAAGAAAGGCAATTCTCCACTTGTGGAGTCCCAACTAGGTTTAATGTTAGCTGTCTTCACAAAAGATAGCATGAACTTCTATCATAGAGCATTAAAAAAAAATAAAAATATTCCAGGCATTACTTTCAAACAGTGTCGAGATTCACTTTTTAAAGAAAAACTCCCTTTTTTGCACCATGACCTGTCTGATTCACCCCTAGTCACCCTAATATTGAAAAAATAATAATAAATGATAATAATAAAAAAAGAGTAGTCCTAAGTATTATCTGATTGAGAAACTAAGGCATCTGGTGGTATGTGGGCTAAAGAGGAGGTGTATAAATAAGCCACACTGAAGCCCACTGATGAAGTAATTGCTGCAGATTTCACTTTACCCCAGAGGGACTTGCAGACCTTGTTTCAGAAAGTCAGTTAAAAAAATCTCTGCCACCCAGGAAGAAGTAACCTGACAAAGCTGCTCTTTTGTTTTTCAAATAACTGTCTAAAAGCCATCTGTGACAGACAACATCCTAAAGTATGTATGGTTAACTCTAGGGGTTCCTTCAGCAGCTGGAAAACAGCAGTTAAAAATATAGAACCTGAAGGAATTTCTTACTCTTCATTTGTGTATTTGTATTAAGAGCACAGTGCTGGAAAGGAACTATTTGTCATAGCTTTAAGATATCTGTGGCAAAAAATCAGTACAGTAAAATTGAAAACGACACACTGCAGGGTAACAGAACAGTAAGGCAGAAAACATCGTTTAGATTAAGAGACTGTTAATGCTGCAGATCAAGTTTTCTGCATCTAACTTTACCTAAAAAGATTGCTTTGTGGTTTCTAATGTCTCATATGTACGTACTAAAAGCGTTTACCCATTCATGAGGAGACTGTCCCGAAACAAAGATGACTCTGACAAAGCGCTTGTTCACCACTTCAAGTCTGTCCACCTGGAGGAGGAAAGAACAAAAGCTGTGACGCGTTACGGGTACAGTCACTGCGCTTCCATCGCAGCCACGAGCTGCATATAGCAAACATGAACCTGTTCTCCTTCTCTGGAGACTTTCAAGGCCTGTCTGGATGCATTGCTGCATGATCTGCTCTAGTTTTGGTCCTGCTCTGGCAAGGGGATTGGACTCGATGATCTTTGGAGGTCCCTTCCAACCCAGAACATTCTGTGATTCTGCTTTCCAGTAAGGAGAATAAAATTCCTTAAAGTTCCACAATGTAGTCTGCCCTGAAGCATGGCATGAAGAATCATGTATGTAAGCAGTAAGCAAGGGATATTGGCACATGAAAGTTGAGATTGAAGGAACCCAATGCACGCTTCAGCTCAAATCACAGCTACAGTGAGATAGTTAAACAATAATTAACTATTTCAATGGTCAAACACCAAAAGCAATAGACCATGTGACTCCAAACTCATTGTAGCAGCTTCCAAAACAAACCAAGCCAAAGTGAACAAAATAAAGGAAAATTTTAACTTTGCTCTTACAATTATTTTCCCTAATATAAAAGACTTCCTGTGCTAAACAGGAACTAACCATACTAAACTAACCATACTAAACATATGTGCTAACCATACTAAACACAATAACATCAGTTAGATGTGGCCATTTCTAGCAGAACTGAAGCAAACCATGAGCTAGGAAGCCACTCCAGATCTAACCTGACTTCAGGCAAAACTACCCGAACATCTTTGCTTTGAAAACTGTGTAGCCCCAGTAGTGCTGATGTCTTCTCCCCATTAACTGGCCATCACCACAGCAGCCAGCCCCATTTGATAGCTATGTATTTAGCATATCCAAATATCCAGACTACATCTTACCAAAGCCCAAGAGGCTCAGCTTTGTGCAACCACAAACTTTCATAATGCTTTTCTGCAACGATGGTTCAGGCTTGGTTCACTGTAACAGCTAAACTAACATTTTCATAGAGCTAGTGTCTTACAGCTCCACAACAAAGAAAACCAGTAAGGTTTTTTCACAAGATGTACACATAACTGTCAGTTAAGAACAGGACTGGGACAAAAAGGGGGAAGTGTACAAAGCAGCTCTGCATTGATCAGTAAAAGAAAGGTAGGAGACAACCTGCTTAGCACCTTACCAAAGTAACAGAGGGGTAGGGAGCAAGCTGTTAACACAAAATCCTGAGTCTGAAACCTAGAGGGGGAAGCAAGCCAATCTCTTCCCAACCTGCAGGCAAAGCTACAAACAGGGAGGTAACAGAGACCAGAACTACTGGCTCCTGAAGAAGAAAAGGCTTGTGTAAGACACTCAATCTCCGGAACTTCAGAGCATCACCAACCTATTACTCCAAGTGTGGAACGCTGCCAAGTTGTCTAGAATGACAGGATGCTGATGATAAAATTGATTGGTCCAGTAGTGACTCCAGGTAGGAAGGAAAGAAGAAATAAGAGGAGAAAAACAAAATAAAGGATGCCATTTTACAACACAGTTACGCCAATGTATTGTCCTTGGAAGGGATTCTTCAACTCCCAGTCTTTCTCTTTGTGCTGCTGTTCCTCAGACTCCCCGAGGAACTGATTTAAGGCATGAAACAAGCAGGATGCTTTTTTTCAGTGGGGTGGGCTCATGGAAATGCTGAAGGTTAGAAGTTTCTTCCGATAACAGCTCATGTGTCTACTTTAAGCCATTAGGTCATCTTACCTGTACTGTAAGACCATCTGCTGAGAGATTGTGATGTGCTGCCTCTTTGAACTACCATCATCACCAGCTACCCAACAAAAAATTCTGTCCCGAGCTGCCTGTTCCCTCTCCTCATTAGAGCTGACAAAAATCTTCACACAGAGCATCAGATCAAGGACCTGACTAAGATGAAAGCTGATCCCCTTCTCTCTCACAAGTTACTCTTGAGCCAGCTCTCACTCCACAGACACAAGAACACAAGCATAAGCGGGGAAGCAGAATGAGCATCTTCAGCAGACTGATTTTCCATTTCCATTCCCCTCACCACTCACCACTCCTTTGGAAAGGTAGTTATTGACAAAGTCCTTCCAGGTGATCTCTCTCCCAGGGACCCTGAAGAAGAAGTAATACACAACCATCGTCCAGAAAAAAGAACTTCCCACTACGTACATCCGGAACTCCCTGACATCCCATGGAATGTCACCCTAGGACATGGAGAGACAAAAAGAAGGAAAGGTTTAGAGTCTGTAATACAGTAAGAACATAACAAAGAGGTTCTAGTGTCTATATGGGGCTTCTACACCCTGCCTTCAAGGTTACCACAGAGGAAGTCAAACAGAGCTGTATTTTGTAGTATAAACACATTTCAGAAACTTTCGAGGAACTGCAACATTAGTGGATTTTTTTTTAAAGTGTTTTACAACTAATAATTGAACAGTCTTGATCTGTGAACTACTTCCATATAAAAAAAATAAATTCCCACCCGTTAGATGACCTTTCTCTCTCCATTCTACAACAATTTTCCCTGCCTTCCAGAATTACATACAAGCCCTACAACAATAATAATAAAAAAATAACAGGTAAAACCCAGGAATGAGGAAAAAAATTATGCCCGCTAAGTAAAACCAGATAGAAAAATATTATCTGTATTCTTTTATGATCAGATGCTATCATCTTTATGCTACAGCTAATGACAATAAATATAAATTACAAAAAGAAACTACTATAAGTATTCCATTAAGGTCAGAATGGCTACCTTAACATCAGGAAAATACATTTAACCAGCAAGTTGTACAAATTCACATTCCGAAACAAGACACGAAGCTTTTAAAGGCCTGAGGCTCCACTATAAGAATACTGACTACTAGCAACCCCGTTTGTATAGCTTAAAACTCCATTAACATTCCAGTTAGATGCCTCTGAAGGTACACACAGAACAGTTATTTATGAAAGGCACTGAGCAGAGAGCCACCTAGAGCCAGTTACTATGAAACACCAGGCACAGGAGGCTCAAAAAGGATTTAGGTGATCAGAATGTGTCTCTAGAATGCAAAAAAACCCACCCAAGTTTATTTCATGAGGACAAGACAGTACCATAAAGATATTTTAAAGTAAAGACCTTCTGTAATCTGGTCCACCAGTTAGTTTCTTCTTTCTTGCCACCTTTTTTTCCACCACTGCCACCTCCTCCACTACTAGCCCCACTAGGCTGTCGGGTACTAGCTTGCTTTGCTTCTAAGAAAAATAAAACAAAATAAAATAATACAGTTTTACATCATATTAAAAATAGTGTGAGATTGGTGTTACTTCCAAAATCAAAGAGTTGTTCTGAAAAATGAAGCAGTTCGTAATGCTACAGTAAGTACAGGATACAAGAAACTGTATTTTCCATACAAAACCAGATACATCTCACACATTTATGGTCAGAAGAGAGATCTTATAACTGATGACAACTGGGCACCAAGGACTGGAAAATGTCCCAAATAGGAAAGAAATCTGTTAGAGACTGCACAAAACTTATTTCTACAGCACTAATCCAAGACATATGCAAGATTATTCTAAGCATTTTGTTGGGGGTTGAAAGGGGGGGGACTGGTGGAGTTTTTCATTGGGTTTGGACTAAACTCATCTGGTATAGAAATATCTTCCCTGAAAAATACAAAAATCCCAAGCCCACAATGTTATGCTAAAATCTAACAAATACGCATTCCACAAAAAGAACTGAAAACAAGCAGCTTTTTGTACCTTTTGTTTCTCCAGCTGTACCTTTATTTCCATTACCTTTCTTCCCATTGGGAAAATACTTTTCAAATCCTATTCAAAAAGAGTTAAAGAGCTCATTAATTACATTTCAGTAATTACAAGCTGAATGTATACAGCAGCAAATAAGCTAGTGACATATTGACTGCAAGAGTTATAACCACCTTTGGGAGGTTGAGAGAAAAGCCTCCTGCAAGCAGCAATCACACTTGCCAAGACAGTACTTCTGTCAGTAGTAACTCCAGTGGTAACTTTTTCACGGAGCTGAAAGACAAAAGAAAGATAAATATAAAGCAACAAGAAGGTGCCACAAAAATCTTCAGGCTCTGTAGTAGCCCTCAACAAATCAGACATTACTTTACAATGGACTTCACAGGGACTGCTGTGGACCAGAGCATAAGACAAGGAAAAGGCAATCAAGTGAGTAATTTCTACAGCAAGGAAATTTTTATTCTATTTGTTAAAAGCAGAGTTTCATCTTCTATAGAAACGCAACATTCTTTATTAAAAGAGAAAAATCAAGCAGGAAACAGTATAGGTTGTGAACATGAAATATCTACACACTGATCCTATAGGAAGTATTTCATAAAACCAGCTGAATGACACTTGAGTGCAACACTATCTTGTACAAGCGTGACCCACAGAGTACCCAGTTGTTTTGTTATAGATCTGCAACTTTTCCCAAGTAGTTAAGAACCTGTAACTGCTGAATATAAAAGATCTGCTTTAATCCCAAAGAAAGAGATAAGGCAAACAATGCTTAGGTCCAGCTAAGTAACCACCACAGTTCAGAAACCAGACGTGAACCCCTACGTAGGCAAAGATCCAGCTATAAAATTGCAACAAACACAAGACTCCCACACCTTGTTCTAAGACTAATTGTTTACTGTTGTTTGCCATTTAAGTGCAATGATGGGCTTGGAAGTATTTAAAATTACTAATGCTTAAGAAAACTTCTCGTATCATAACTTAAAAATCCTAAATTATTTTATAATCCTTAAAAATATTTTCAAAATGCAGTAGACTGCCATTTAATTTTGAGTTAGAGAAATCAACCCCCCTTTCTTCAAGAAGCACATTTTAGATAAAAATCCCAACATTTCCCCTTTCTAAGCTTTTCAAATTATTCCTGTTGAGATTTCCCCCCAGGCTGGCTTTCTGCCTCCATTCTGCCCCAGAGAAGCACTCAGCCTCTTCCTGTTCTTTTTGATTATCTTAACCATAAGAGCCAGAGAAACACTGAAAAAAAACCAACCAAACCAAACCTCAAACAAACAAAACAAGAGGTCCTGGAAACATGTCTCAAGGTATATCTATGCAAGACAGCAAACATCCATCTAGGACTAACACCTGCAGGGCTACATTTGTGAAGGAAAGCTCAGGGGTAGCATCTCCACAGTGATTTTGTTACCGTGAAGTTACAAGGGTCGTAGACAAAACCTATTTTTGTGTATTAAACAAACTTTTAGTGTACTAGATTACCCCAGGAGTGCTGGTTTATCATTAACTGTATTGTGACTTTCCTGAAGCCTTCTGCCTGGGAGCTTCCCCTTCCACCCCTTATTAAATGCTGAAATACCTCGGCCTTATTTCGAGCAGCTGTCTAGTTCCACCTGCTGGAACCAAGAGGAACACCAAAAGGTCCTTTTGCTGTAGACTAGCTAAGAACCCTTAGGCTGCTTAATCCAGTTGGTGCCACTGCATGTCTCTGAACACTGTCTGATACTGAAGATCCAAGAGGGTATTTTACTGACCATGAAAAGCACACGCAGCGCAGATAGTCTGGAGAGCAGCTAATCTAGAGAAGAGCTGCTAGGTCCAATACACCCTGACCTCCAACATGAGCAACTGCATCTTGGCAGTGCTGGGTTAACAGTTGGACTTGATCTTTAAGATCTCTTTCTAAGATTCTATGGATCTGTACTCCTAGAAGCAGCTTCAGGACAAGTGGGATGCAGACCTGAATAATGGAACTGGTTTGTTGCTGGACTGTCTCTACAGACCTTAAATTCCAGGAATAAATGCACAGTCATCTGTCAAGTTAAGTATCCTAGAGCCAAGTGGTTTGAAGCTATTTTTCTGAAGCAAGGAAACAACTGACTTCACAGCAGGACCAGTAAATCCCCTGAGTGAGTCTGGGAGCTGTGCTTTGAAGCTACTGGCAGGTCTGGGTGAGTCAATCTACTGAAACTCGCAGTTTCCTTTCACCACAGCACTCCACAAATGCTGAACTTGTCAGAACCACCCTACGCTGGTAACAACTGCTTGGGTCTGGCTTGGTTTGGGGATTTTGTTTTGTGACTCTGTAAATCATCAGCATGAGAACTGCTCACTTTGATCCTGATACAGGACCTGTGCTGGGGTTGGCTGGCAATGGGAATGCCAGAGCTCAGCTGATCTAAGCATTCCCACTGCCTAAGCTGGGGGAAAGCAAACAAAGCACTTTTGGACTGGATGCTGGTTTGGGCTGTCTACCAGGAAACTCTGTCCAGCTTCTCTTGGTCAAAGATGAATGAACTGTCACAGCATATAAAGGAAAAATAAAACAACCAAACCTATCTACTATTTTATTTTCAGGTGAACCTTGTGACACCTTCCTAAAAATCAATATTTTTTTTTTCTTTTAATAGAAGTTTCAGATAAGCAAAGTACACAAAAGACAGTTTTATGGTTAAAATACCCCAGAAAATACTACTGTTCCAGAGTGTAACATAAACCCATGGTCCAAAACACCAAAAAAGTGTCTTCTCCAGGATTGCAATATTAAATAAGTAAATTAAAATAAGCAGAATTACTGACTTTACAAAAACTCTGTAATCATAATCCATTTAAAACCCCTCAGGCTACAGAAACCAAGAATACAAAAACCTCTTGCGTAGCTATGTAAGCAAAAGACCAGGAATCCATTAATTCATAGCATCATAGAACGGTTCAGGTTGGAAGGGACCTTAAAGATCATCTAGTCCAACCCCCCTGCCATGGGCAGGGACACCTCCCACTAGAGCAGGTTGCTCAGAGCCCCATCCAGCCTGGCCTTGAACACTTCCATGGAGAGGGCATCTACAACTTCTCTGGGCAACCTGTCTTTAATTCTATAAGGTTTATCACTTTATCCACAAACAAGTTCCAAATCAAACAAAGCCAAAATTCTCAATTTTCCAATAATCACCAATATACTGCAGAAGAGCATTGTTGGGGGACTGGGGAAAGAGAGCTGGTAAAGATATTACAACAATGCAAGTTACTAACTTTTTTTTAAGGAAAGATCAAAAAAAAAAAAGTAATGGCTTTTATGAAAACACAGCGCCTTGTTTTGCTACGTATACACACACCCAGATGTGAGGATGAATATAAAGTTCCCTTCACAGTTCCCATGTTCTGTTTCAAGAACTCATTACATGTTATTGACAGAAATGAGAATCAGCTTCCTGACAGATTAGAAGTACTGCCGACTGGTTTATTTATTGTCTTAATGATGTTCAGCTCTGGCCAAACAGAAACACAAGTTCAATATGAAAACCAAACACCTATCTGTACTTACTCCTAAGTTCCTAACATCCTCATTTGTATTCAACTCACAGGTCTCCTTATCCAAGTGATAACCTTCGTAATTATAAAGGTGCAATTGTTCTCCACTGTACACTACAGAAAAATTAATCAACCTGCCCAAGAGGTCATTGAAAGATGCAGGAATTAAACATCTCATGAGACACCCACCCCCTCTGCAGTGCTGGGGCCAGCTCGGGAGTCCTCAGCACAGCAGAGACAGGGACCTGTTGGAGCGGGGCCAGAGGAGCCC
>WUAM01000004.1:6999871-7012119 GCA_024336885.1 Actenoides hombroni
GGCTGCCCTGGGTGACCCTGCTCTGGCAGGGGGGTTGGACTCGATCATCTCCAGAGGTCCCTTCCAACCCCTACCATGCTGGGACTCCCAGTGATTCTGTCATAAAACAGCATTCCTCCTTTCACTCCAAATGCTTAAAGACAACAGCTCTGGTGGCTTCATCCTCAACTCTAGCAAGTCATTTGAGAAACCTGCCGTAAGAATTCTCATTTCTTCAGATCTTTTCTTCCTCTGCATGCCCAATGCCCCAGAAAATCTCTTCCCTGGCTCCTCGTTACACTCGGTGCTGTTCAGTGGAGTGCTGGGCGAGTGTCCCTCAGACTGGGAAAGATGTAGATTCCAGTGGAAAACATTTGATCAGCAATAACATATGCAGCTGATTCTGCTTCAAGCTCACAATATTATATTTTTCCCACATACTTTTAAATAAAATTAGCTTTTGTCAGGACCATGGAACTGCCAGAGAACCTCAAACTTATGCGTATGCATAACAAAAACTGTTTCTGCCTTCAGTCATTTCAGTTCTTCAGCTTTTTATTGATGAAACAAAGTGGCTGTGCATATTAAACCTGCTGGAAAGCAGCTTGATGGAGAGGGACCTTGGCATCCTGGAGGACAAGAAGTTATGGAACAGCAAGGGGCTCTTGTGGCCAGGAAGGTCAATAGTAACCCGAGGTGCATAAAGAAGAATGTGGGCAGTGGGTAAAGGGAGGTTCTCCTCCCCCTCTGCTCTGCACTGCTGAAACCACATCTGGGGTATTGTGTTGAGTTCTGGGCTCCCCAGTTCAAGAGGGACCCAGTAATAGTGGAAGGAGTCCAACAGAGCTATGAAGATGCTGAAGGGACTGGAACACCTCTCTGATGAGGAAAGGCTGAGAGCCCTGGGGCTGTTTAGCCTGGAGAGGAGCAGTCTGAGAGGGGAGCTGGTGAATGTTTACAACTATCTGAAGGGTGGGGGTCAAGTAGAAGGGGCCAGGCTCTTGTCAGTGGTGCCCTGGGATAGGACGAGAGGTAAAGGTATCAAGGTGAAACACAGGAAGTTCCACCTTAACGTAAGGAAAAACTTCTTCACTGTGAGAGTGCCAGAGCCTGGAACAGGCTGCCCAGAGAGGTTGTGGAGTCTCCTTCTCTGGAGACTTTCAAGACCCCCCTGGATCTGTTCCTGTGTGGCCTGCCCTGGGTGTTCCTGCACTGGCAGGAGGGTTGGACTCGATCATCTCCAGAGGTCCCTTCCAACCTCTAACGTTCTATGATTCTACGATTCCCGTAAAACTGGTGCCTGAAGAAGTTGATAAATTGGCTAGTGAGTGGAATTGGCATTATAAAAACAAAGCAGAATTGTATTCTTAGGATATAAAATTGATTTCTTCAAATAGGTTGCCTAACAGGGGTGATCTTTCACTTAGTGAAATTGTATTTGCTTTTCTGATGCTTAAGGAATATCGTTGCCCTTCTGTGAACTTGTGTAGAAATCTCTACAGAGCTTGAAGCTGTCAGAATGCCAGACTGTTCCTGCTTTCCATTGGTCTTCTAGTTACATTTGTTTTGGTGGTGACGTGTCTCTTAAGTGATGTGACTATGAAAAAATCTGACTTGAAGGTTGAGAGAACTGAGTGTACTTGCCTCTGTGATACCTTTATGCAGGCTGTTTTCTTTCCACTAGTCAGTGTAGCCTATCTGTGTCATTCCTGTATTGGCTTATGCTTCAACTAACCAGATTCCTTAAAAAAAAAAAGAAAAAAAAAGGAAAAAAAAAAAACAACAAACCAAACCAAACAAAACCCTAAACCAAACAACCAAAACATTCTCCTACTTTAAAATGTAGGGTTTTGTACACTGCTTACTTTCAGCTCAGTGTATGCCAAGAGCATTTGCTTTTCTGTTCTCATTCCACTAAGCTTTTATAGCCATTTTCCTGGAGAGAAAAAAAAACCCAAAACCATCAACAACAAAGGCTCAGCATTTATCAGTCGCTTCAGCTCGACCAACAAATCTTCACGCGTGGCGTTTGCTCTGCCGGACACATCGTACTGCTGACGCACGCGATAGACTCATCCGATGTGCATGCGCTTGCTCAGTGACTTACTGCACAGTGTGGTGTACAGTGTGAAGCTTTTATCAGTCAGTCCTCTGTCAGATTGGTTTTTGGTAACTGGGTAGCTCAACAGTACTTGGAGGCTTTGCATCTTGTTAAGATTTAATTTCCTGCACAGAACACTCCTGAAATCTTCCTTCCCCATGGCCCGAGTTTATTCTTAGCCGCAAAATACAGCGTATAGCGTGTGCAGGTCTAAGGAAGTGTGCAGACCTCTGTAGTCTCAAAAGCTGAAGGAAATGACTTGGTGCTCCAGCTGAATTCCTGGATTCTTTTTTTATATTTCTTTTATCATAGTTTCATAGCCAGGGCATGAAAAGAATCTCAGCATTTTCCCACTGAGCATTTTCTACATTGAAAGTGACTTTCTGACAGATCTTCTTTGTGCAATTAGACAAATACAATGTCTAAGCTTTTGCTGCCTTACTCGGTTCTCTGGGCCTGTGTCACCTAAGAGAGGCCATTCTAACTTGACTTTTAAATATCCAAATGCATCCTTACTGAAAGATGATTCCCCCGCTCTCCTCCCGCTTTGTTCCTTACAGTGTGCCGCAAATTCATGGCTAGTTACAACTTGTTGCTATGCAGTAGCTTGCTCCTGTCTGGGTGCTTTTATCCAAGCTTTGATGGTGCTCCCAGTCTTGCACAGGATGTAGAGACAGTGGAAGTTGTCACCTGCTGACACATGGTCCACGTGGTGCTCAAATGGAAGGAACTCAGAAGTTGAGTCAGATTCTTCTACTGACGTTTTTCAGCAACTCGTACTTAAACTGGATAATTTAATTCATGTTTTCCTGGTCATTGTCAGTAACTTTTAAAGGTGTATCTTGGACTAAGTTAAGTTAAAGATACTTGTTCTTAAGGAAATTCTGGATAGGGATGAATCCGCCTTTCTGAGCTCTGGCCAAGAGTTGAACACTTCGTTGTGACACTGTGGATGACTTTTCTCAGGTTAAGGATGGCCTTAGCGCAGACACAGAGATTAGTGTTTATTCTGGGACTCCCTGTAATAGCAAAAACCTGAAGAAAAACAGACCTTAGTGAGGGTCTTGAGATATATATGCTCTTAGTCAAAGTAAAATGTTACTTCTTTTAATAATTAGACTTGAACTGGGCTTTTAATGTCATTCAGAGTCATGTTTTTAGCCTCCTCAAAAAGTATCCAAGGGTATGTGTGGGTTTTCTTTTCCCCCCTTTTTTTTCTTTCTTTTTTTTTTTTTTTTTTTTTTTTTTTAGATATTCAAAGCTGTTTGTGCAGATTCTTGTGCATGCTTAGTGGTTCATCAAGGGCAGCAGCAGGTTCTCAACACTTGAAGAGGTTTTTATTCGCTTTATCGCCTATAATGACATGCAGGAAAAACAGTACATCAGAGCTCAGAAGGACTGTGCGTGTGAAGGGCTGTTCCCCACCTTTCCCTCAGTCTCTGCAGAGGGCTTGAACACTGGCACCATCTCTCCCAAAGACTTAGGACTTTTGAGCCCAGGCCCTTTATCTCTAGAACTCCTCTAGACTTGGCCAGAACATGGCTTGCCGTTCCCTCTCTCCACTGTCTGTACTCCTTACTCTTAGCAGGGTAAGAGAGGCGAGTGTCTCTTGGCTTCTCTTTAAGTGACAAAAGGCCGGGTGTTTTCCTGGTCTGATCCCATCTGCTTGTTTTGGCAAAAGCTGTCATTCTGAGAGCATGGAGCTCTAAAATCTTGCACTGTAGTTGAAGTGCTTTTCTTTATATTCTTGGCTTCATTGTGCGGCTGGCTTCCTTCCTTTGCAGTGAAGTTTCCCTAAGATGTTAAGAAACTATCAATATGATCTGGTGTCAAACTATGCAGGGCATGAAATTAATTTTAAAACAAGCCTCATGTCTGACAGAGGAAAAACTATAGAAATATGAGCAGTGGTGGCATATCTGTTCTGTATCCTAAATTCCAGTGTTTTCCTGGCAGGGTCGGGATGCCCTGGAGTGGGTGATCAGCAAACTAAACACAGAATTGGAGGAGCTGAAGTCAACGCGGGAGGGCATGAAACCAGCCATGGCAGCAGCGTCAACAGAAAAGTGAAACCAAAAATACCAAGTAACTGACAGAAACATTTTATTCTGCAGACTGCTTTGTGGATCTCCGTTCCAAGGCTGATCTGCAGAGGTTTTATATATTTTTATAAACATTGGATCAATGGGAAAATAACCTCATCCATCATCTCCACAGCAGCTCCTGTTGCCTACTGAAGATTTACTCGACCTCCCGTGGATACTCTTTTCATTCAAACGATTTCTTTTTCACACCGGAAACGAAACATTTAGCACATTTAAAACTGCCTAAATGTGCCTTTTATAACAAAGAGTACGTTGTATTTACACCACCTCGGTTTTTCGTACTCAAACTTGAACACGTGTGGTGTTAAGGATTTTCCATGTGACCGTTTGCAAAGGGTTGGTGGGTGCTAGAGCACTGAATTCTGGCTGTTTTGTAATCTGATAGCATCTTGTGACCATTTAAAGGGAACTACATGACTTGGAACATGATACCATAGCATGAGATACCTATCTAGAGGATCAGCCCGAGAAGCTAAACCGTGCGCAGGACAGACTTTTCTTGTGCTCTTCAGATGTGCTGCCCGAACGTGACACGCGGATACTCTTAGATGTTCGTATCCAAACAAAGATCAAGTTTCTACTGATGTTAATAGCCTAGAACAGCTTTTTGATGGGGAGAAGGGTATAATTTATTTTCATATTTATTAACTTGCCCTAATTCCTCCCCTCCTTGTGAGGAGAGGAGTTGTAATTCCTGGAAGGTGCTGGAAAATACTTCTCTTATTTATTTCTAAGAAGGGTACTTGTAGGCTACTTGGATGAAGAGACTGTGCTGTTCCACTGCTCCTTGCTCTTCACATTGTGTCTTAACTGAGGGACAGACTGATGCAATAACCAGAAGAGTTGAAATAAGCCAGGAATTTGAAATGCAAATGGTAAAGTGTTGTGAACGTGCACTTCTCGTGCCCTGAATGGAGCAAAACAAGAAGGGATTCTCCTTTTTGGGCGCTTTTTACTAACTACTGACTACCAGTGTAACTGAATTTTTATTAACGCCCTTCCACATTGGTACAAAATGCTTTTAGGATCATTTTAACAGCTTCTCATTAGCTGGAAAATTAGTCCAGCAACTTCAGAAACTGGTTCCTATAGAACGTGCGTAAATATATATTGGTACCAGTCCTGACCTTGGCTGATGGTCACAAAACTGTCATGTCTGCTGCAGCTGTAGTTTAGGTTTGTTAGCCCTCTGTTTAGGGCATTTTAACTTATTTTTTGGTATGCACACGAGGTGAAATGAACGCTGCAAGGATGTTTACTCAAGTGGCAAGCGTGTGTTTCAGGAGCTGGTAAAGAGCATGAGTAACTTCTAAAAAAACTAGAAGAGTAAAATGTTGGTCACTGGTTTGATCTGGTAATTTTAAAGTGTCTGTAGCTTGAGGGAAATCTCAGCGTTTGTGTTCTGGTTAGTTGGAAAGTGAACGTTAATGGGGGTGTAACTATAGTCTCACTAAATTACATGATCCTAATGAATAAACTTAATTTAAAAACAACCCATATATATTAGTTGAAAGCAATTTAATGAGTAGTTAATATTTACATTGCTCTTTTTGTATGGACCTAAAACCTGTCTTATTTTGGAACAGAAACTTAATGCTTAAAGGCTGGTCGCAGCTCCTTTCCAGAAGATACAGTGGATGACTTTGGTGCAGGTCGGTTGCTGTGCTTCTTGGAGAAGTGGTGCCACTTCCTGGATAAAGAACACAGAAGGTGTTTTAGCTCCTGGTGGGATGCTGCTAGGAAGGGGAGTGTGGTTGTGGCAGAGCTCTGCAAGCCAGTGGAAAAGATGAGTAAGTGTCTGTGCATGTGGAAACCTGTCTGACAGCATTTCTAGACGTGCCCACCGGGGATGAGGAAAACTTAACTGTCCCTCGGGTGGGAAAGTCTGTGGAGAGGTTCCTGTGTTGCTTAGGTTTGGAAGGAGAACTGTCTAAAGCTGCTTCTTGCATCAGATTTGGAGTAATTGGTTAGTGTTGTCTCAAAGCTGACTGACTTGTGTACAGCACCTCCCAGCAGTAGCTGGTGCCCCAGAAAAGTCACCACCGGCTCCGATATTCCGTCTGGGGCCAAGCTCCTCTGCCACCCCTTAGGGTCAGTACCAGTTACACCTCAGTTGTCTGCAGTATTCTTTGCACTTTATTTCCTCCTTCCAGAAACCAATCCTTCCCTGCTTGCTTTGCAGCATCTCTTTTCTATTTCATTCCTCACTGGTTTTGGGCTGCTTCCTCTCCACATTTCATGCTGCTTGGGAACAATGCTTAGTTTTGCAGCCTGTCTGCTTCTCTGCTTGCCATGCATCAGCACCTAACCTGCTTGTGCTTAATCCCCTTCTGCTTTTCTCTAGGCTAAGAGGAGTGGGGAAGCTTTGGGTCAAAAAAAAAGACTCGCTTCTTCCAGAGGCCAGTTCCACCACCCCACTGCCTCACTCTGCTGCCACTGCTCGCCTTGTCTGTGGGGTGGGTGACACTCCTGCACCTCTGGGCTTAGTGTGTGTGCTCATTGTGCCAGTGTGCAAACAGGAGCTTGCAGGCAGCGCTCACACTGGGACCAGGGAGGCTCCAGTGGTCAGCAGAGGAAGGGGGTCTCAATTTCCTGCAAGCTTTCCTGGACACCATTCACTCTTCTGCTTTCTGCAGAAAACTTTCTGTTCCAGTCTGAGTTGACCCTTGGGGCAAAAAAAACCCTACCTTTGGAATTGCTTATCTTGGTCCTTCCCTAGGGAAATGCCCTCATTTGGAACTGGCTAAAAAATATTTCTGAAGTCAGGTTCATGTCATGTACATTGACTGGGGTGTTCATCAAAGGCAGAAAGCACCGCATGGGGGAAGGCACTGGGCTGCCCGTGGCAGTGGAGGGCTGTATCTTTTTGGATTGGTGCAGAAACAGCTGGGTACTTAGGAAGGAAAAAAAATGTATAAAGCAGAAATGGTGTTAAGGCAACACTCCATAAAGGGCATGTAAGGGTGTGTGTGTGTGTGTGTGTGCAGGGAGGTTGTTCGGTTTGAAGACACAAGTGCCAGCATATTGGGTCTGACGACCAGTTAGAAGTGTGGCTGCTCACCCTGCCCAGTAGCTGTGGCAGCGTCACACAGGCTGTGGAAGGGCGATGCTGGGGAGAACTGGTTCCTGACTGGGGAAAACGGGGAGAGCAGGCGGCAGCAGCGGTTCCCAGAGCGTGGCGAACGGGGCACGTTAGCTCTGGGCCCTGAAGGCCGAGGTGCTGGAGGTACCAAACTTGAGGTGAGCTCCGGTTTCTGGCGGATTGCTTTTCGTGCCAGCGCAGCCTGGCCCGTGTTCGACACAAACAGAGTTAACTGAAACCAGTGTAATCGAGGGGCTGGGTGTGTCAGGGGCTCTGTGGAGGCTTTTGGGTTGGGTTGGATTCCCCCTCCCCCCCCTTTTTTTTTTTTTGAGCTGTGGCACTTGGAACGTATCAGGATCTGATGGCTAGCACGCATCAGGCATTGATGGAGTTGATGATGTAATAAAGGAGCAGTGAGGAAGATGACCAGTGACATGCCTTGGTGTGATGTTTTCCATTTAAATCTTCAAGGTGGAGCAGCAGTAACACCTTTTCTGTTCTTGGGTCTGCCTAGATTGTAAGCTGTGAAGGGAAGGATTCTCTTGAGTGTCTATGTACACTATGGTGCTATCTGAAATAAATTACAGCTTCTGTTTCAAAAAACACTTTGGGTGTAACTGGTGTGATAGAACATGGGCTGTTGTTTTTCAGAGAATGCTGCAGAAACATTGTTTTTGTTGTTCTGTGCTGGTTAAGCAGCAGGACCTGGTACCAGGCTCCCTGGGGCTTGCTGTAGGCCACACATCACACTGGTCAAAAGCTCTGCAGGGGTCCTCTGTGCCCAAACTGGTAACCAGATCCATTTGGGTCTGGTTGACTTGGTCTTACATCACTTTGCAGTAAAATAGGGAAGAGTCATCTAAAACAACTGGCCTTGAGTTGTAAAGAAGACCTTCTTTCTCTAATAAACTATCTTCTTACCCCAAGACTACCTGCCACTGGGCAGAGTCACGCCGGTTATGGGCTGGCCTGTTAATCACAGCTCCAGGAAGCCAGTCCTGCTCTCACTATGGAATTTGATCAAGGAAAAGGCATTTGTGTGAAGCACAGGTTCTGTCCTCTTAATTTTCCCACAGCTGAAGTGACTGAGGTATTGGTCTCATTTTATTGGGAGGCACCTGCAAGTAAAATTATCAGTAAAGGCTCCCAGTTTGGGGCCCTGCTGGTACAGTACTTCCCCTTCTTACTCTCTTTCTAGCCTAGTTAAAAATCTGCAGCAGGTCAGGTTCAGGGCTCTGCCTGACTAAACCAGTGTGGAACGTGCCCTGACCTGCTGTGCTCTAAAAAAGGGTGCTCGCTGTCTTCTCGGTTCGCTCAGGAAAGTGAGAGCAATGCAGCGGTGTTCTAAAGAACAGTTTATTAGCAATGCAGAAACAAGAAGTTGCATTTCAGTGCCGCGGAACACAAGAACAAGCAGAAGAGGATCCTGTTGCCTTGCTCTGACAGAGCTGCTGCCCCGGGTGTCCCTGCAGCCGCGCAGACGGCACTACCGCATGCAGCGACAGCACAGAAGCAGGAGACCTTCAAAAGCCAAGGGTTTGTGCTTTGGGCCTGTTCACGTCCAAAAAAGTGCATTTCCTCTTTCGGATTTTTTTTTTTCTTTTCCCTTTACTAAAGGAGAGAGGTGGGGAAGGGAACCCCGCTGTAAGAGAAATAGAGCTCAAATCCACTCCTCGCTGTGGCTTCCTGTTGCTCTCGTAATTCACAGGTAACGTAGCCACCAGCCCCTGCCATAGAAACGTGCCCATCCCAGCTGCTGAAGCCAAAGCTGAGCCTTGGCCTCTCTGCCTGTCCCATAAGCTGGGCTGTGAGAATGCAGCTTCTCTATACTGCCACTAAACTTTGGAAGCCAACTGCCTGCAGGACTGGCATCAGCTCATTCCCACGTCTGTTGCTTCTGGAGTTAAAGCCCCTGAAATCCAGTTTAACGGTGTTTGGCCCCCAGAGCGCTGCTGGCTCCTGCTGTTAGGCACTGGTGTGGCTCTGGTTAGAGGCATGCAGAGCGGACCCGTAGCTTAATGCTAACTGCATGGGAGGCACCAAGAGCCTGGTTTTTCCTATTGATTCTCACCTTTTTGCGCTTGCAGAGTTTTTTTTTTAATTAAGTGGGTTAATAATCCCAACAGGTCTTGTCCAGCTCTGACTGTACATGAAGTACCCTGGCACCTCAAAAGACTATCTGCTTAAAAATGTATTTTTTTAATCAGCTATAGAAAGGTCTGTTCCAAACGGCTTGCTTTAGAATTGCTCTACAAAAATGGCCTTGATGACCTCAGTGGCTTCTGTCACTGTTTCATGCCATGGAGCCCAGGCTACCTGTGTTTTCCACTCTTGGTTCTGCCAGGCACCACCGCACCAGAGCAGAAACTGCAACGCTCCTGGACCGCCTTCAGTGCAAACAAACAAACCAAGGTACCGCCACTAAAATTTCCTGCATCTATTTGATAACTCTTCAGCTCCATCTCCTGATTATGCCCAGTGACATTCACCACATGCAGACTATCGTGGTAAAATAATTCACAAATATTTGCTTGTCCAAGTGTGTAAAATTTCAGCTCTGGAATTCAGTGCATCTGGAAGTGGTGCCGAGTGCTTTCAAGCACTGAAAGCTGATGGAAGCTTGCAGTGCAGGATCCCCCAGTTCTGACACCGAGCACTCGTCTCTTTGCCAGCAGCTCTCGGAGTTCTTTCAACAGCTCTCCCTGCTTTGCAGTTTCTGTTTTGGCCGATGGAGACACTGGGGCATGGACGGGCTCCCAGCTTGCACCAGGTCAACTGAACCGTGAGAGCAGTACTGGGATTTTTTGGTATCAGGGAGAGAGCAGAGGGAGGGCTGTGCACTCCCTCTGCTTCAGGCTGCCAGAGTCTGTGGGTGCTGCTCAGGTGTCTTTGTGTATCACAGGCTGAGCTAATGCCCATCTCTGGTTGTTTTCCTATTGGGAAGTTCTGGTGGGTAGTAATTTCAGGTACCCCCAAACAATCTGAAACACAGTAGTAAAAATCAAGACAGAAACAACAAAACAGATCTTTATAGCTGGAATCAACAGTCATAAACATTCTCAGATTGGCCTAAAGATACATACATACAAAAGAAGAAGAAATAAACCAGAGCAGCTCCAAGTTACCAACACGGAAATACTATAAAATATTATGGTAACATGAACATAATCCCTATGCTGTAGCACCAGAGCGCACAGTCACAGCACCTTCCCCTCATGCCTCTGTGCTGTCACTGTTTCACAGATGAGGCGGAGCTCGTAAGAAACATTCCTAAGAGAGGTACAGAGCTGCTGGATGAGGTAAAGCAGGAAGGGAGCCAGCGGGAGTCTAAAGTTGGAGCTTCTAAATTAGTTTTAACCTATAGAGCATGCAGCCAGTAACTAACCGTGGAAGCTGATGCTGAGGAAAAGGGAGCTTGGGAGAGAAGAGAAAATGACAGAATAGTTGTGATTGATAAAAATGTTCTCGCCACTTCTGGTTTAAAAACTAAAAACACTCAAGCAAAAACCTCTCCAAAAGCCTGCCAGCGTTTCCCTCCCGAGGAGAGGGATGGAGATGTCCCAGAGCCCGCACTATGCGCAGGATGAGCTACGGAGCGTCGCTGCTGGAAGCAGTAACCCATGGGTAAGGGAAGGAGCTGGCTGGAAATGCTGACCAGGTGCTAGTCACATCACTGGGGTTACACAAGCAGGTTTATTGCTATTCTAAGAGTACTTCTGCCCCTTCCTGCAGCCCAGCTGGTGCTCAGCTGTTATTCCATCACTTTCATTAACAATTCTTTGCCAATTTTGCAATTCTTTAGGACTGATCTTACAAGACTCTAGAAGTATGAAAAAGGAGAGAGAGCGACGGAACTGTTGAAATCAGCTTCCACATGAATAATTAACAGAGACAAGGGCTATAATGGAAAGGCATTTTATTTTTGCCAGGTAACACCCCTCCCCGTATAAAGGAATTAATGGGGAAAGGAAAAAAAAAAACCAAGCCAACCCTCCCTCCCAGCACTGTTGTCACCATGAATTTTGAAGGGCCAGGTTGGAGAGCTACAGCCAAGGGCTGCTCCCTCCCCACCACAAGGCAGAGCTGGGTTTGAATTCTGCACAACCAGCTTCACATACAAACCTGCCAGGGGCATTTTTAACTCCTTGGGTCTCCTATGATATCTTTAAACAGACCTTGGGTGTATTAATAAAGGAAAAAAAAAAAAAAAAAAAAAAAAAAAGGAGGTAGGATTAAAAAAAAAAAATTCTGGAAGGGAGCTCACTGTGCTAGTCCTGCTTGCTTTTTCTTTTCAGCAGTGAATTCCCTCTACACTGCCTCCAGAGTGCAAACGGTAGGAGGGGCCGAAAGCATTAACTCTATACTAAAGGTAACGGCCAACACACATATAAATTAAACTCGGTTCCTTTTTAAAACACCAGGGGAAGGTCCATTCCCACTGTGTGATTGATGGAGACTTCCTAAACATGAATAAATATATTACAGCTATTTACAAGCTTCTGGTTCCATCCTCTTGACGCTAAGGTGACGTTCCAGCCGTAACTGGGTACGCGGGCGAGTGGCCGCGCCGGGTTTGGGATGCGAGCGGCGAGATGCAAAGCTAAAAGCAGCCAGGGAGTGGGCTCGGCTCTGTGCCCAACCAACCCGCTGCTGCAGCTTCCGCGGAATGAAACGCCGGGATAATGCGGAGCAGCTGTGCCCGGGGGGGTCATGGGGAGGGGAAGGGAGAGAGGCAGCCCTTTGCACTGTGTTTTCGGGAGCGTGCATCTGCAGCCCTGTGGGGTTTCTCCTGGGGAGAAGGGAGGGTATCCAGGCCCCGTCCCATGGTGGTTCTGTGGGAGAAATGTGGGGCAGCTTGTACGCCCACCGCATTGCTACAGCAGAGCCAGTTCCTGGCCAAGGGCTGCTGGGCACCCTGGGAAGGAGAACGCTGGATGATGAAGCTCCAACGCTTTCCCAGGGCCACCCTGGATGCTGCCAA
>WUAM01000004.1:7018539-7047972 GCA_024336885.1 Actenoides hombroni
GTTGGAGCAGGGCCAGAGGAGCCCCAGCAATGCTGGGAGGGCTGGAACCCCTCTGCTGGGAGGCCAGGCTGGGAGAGATGGGGGTGTTCAGCCTGGAGAGGAGAAGCCTCCAGGGAGACCTTCTGGTGGCCTTTCAGGACTTCAAGGGGCCTGTCAGAAAGATGGGGAGGGCTCTTTATCAGCAAGTGTAGTGATAGGATGAGAGGTAACCATTTTAAACTGAAAGAGGGCAGATTTAAATATTGAGAAGAAATTCTTTACTGTGGGGGTGGTGAGAGCCTGGAACAGGTAGCCCAGAGCATTCAAAGCCAGGCTGGATGGAGCTTTGAGCAAGCTGGTCTAGGGGAAGGTGTCCCTGCCCATGGCAGGAGGGTTTTACCTTTAAAGGTCCCTTCCAACCCAAACCACTCTATGATTCTACGACACACTGAGATCCAGACTCAGGAGAAGATTAGATAAATCTGATCAGAAATGAAAAAGTGAACAATTTTAATAGTGAGGTAAATTAATTAAAGCATCAACTTTGAGATTTGATGAAAGCTCATTATTAAATTTTATATATCATGACAATAGGCTACAGTTGAATCTGATGAATGACATTTTAAGATTCTTGTTCCTCCACCTTAAATGTATTAAAGCTTTAAATTAAATCTGCATACTAGACACAGATTAGCCTG
The DNA here is from genome assembly GCA_024336885.1 of Actenoides hombroni. Classification (NCBI taxonomy): domain Eukaryota; kingdom Metazoa; phylum Chordata; class Aves; order Coraciiformes; family Alcedinidae; genus Actenoides; species Actenoides hombroni. Next base: position 7,019,217 of record WUAM01000004.1, read on the forward strand.
CAGGTAAAATACACTGTAAAGCTGAAATACAGTTGCTTGAGGTGTTCAAGAAGCCCAAGTCAAAAGTGGGAGAAAAGAACATGGCTTCTGCTGGTAAATACCAATTCCCAGCCTGCAGCTTACAGAAAAAAAAGCATTAATTTAAGGGTTCTTCAATGTTAAACCTTCTTCTGGGGTCACATGTTGTCCGATTTCTCTGAAGGCTTTCATTCCCTCTGTGCTTGATAGTAATGAGTCATATGAAAAACTGGTTGTTGTTTCCTGCTGCTATCTGTGATTCTATTTTCTGGAGTAGAAATGCCAAGCAATACTGCAGAAGGCACAGGGACAGCAATCCCAGCAGTCACTGCTGTTTAAATCAACTACACACAGATACACCCCGGTGACTGCAAACGTTCCCGCATTTCTATAGACAATCTAAACAAATAATGTATCACCATGAAAAGTTTTGATGTTTCTGCATGTAATTCAAGGAAGCTGACCCATGTGTTATGCATTTAGTGGGATGTTTGGTGGCTATCTCTTCTGTCTTTCCACTATAGGGTAAGAAAGAAATGTGTAAATGGGAGGCTTGTGAGACCGGCCACCCTAACTCAGCTGTGGAACCTCCACAGACTCAGCCCTACCTTTCCTTTCTTGAGAGCAGTGTAGACATCTTTATACTGCTGGTATTTTTCCAGCTCTGCCTTCACCAACACCTGACGGATGTGCATGACCTCCTCCACCGTCAGAGCCAGGCATTCCACCGGGTAACAGAACTCCTCCTGGAAGCCAAAAAACATTTATTATTTCAAAGCCAAATGGCTTCCTCCAGACTTCAACCTAGACACCAGCCACCTGGTTAGTAACTCCAGAAACAGAGGGTTTCTCCCTTCCAACTGGAATAGCACTGGCTCTTTCATGGGCATCACATGAGTTCCACGCCGTCGGAGACCGCGTGTGATCTAAATGGTCTGAAGTTCAGCCTTCACAACAATGACGGTTTTCTTTATCCTTCCTCCTCAAACCATTCGACCCTTCTCTCTGTTTGTCTTTTATCCTGAGGATTTGTTTCAAATACAACCAACATTCTGGTTTAGAATTTGAAAGGGAAAAGGTAATTTAGCACGTGGCGTTACTTTGAAGCACAGTGTTTAAAGCCACGCAATTTCTCTGAGACTTTGTGATGCCCAGAGTGGCCCAGGAAGTTGTTAGTAGCCCATTCTAGCAGAAATTTTTATTCGGTGGTACCACATCCTGGTGCTCACATGATCAGAATGCCACCAAGACTACAAAAGGATAGGTCAGTTCAGGCAGAAAAGTTCCCCTTTCTGCCCCGGGAAACTAACAGCAGCAATTTCAGCTTTACAGAATAATCTTCAAATATAAAGCAGGAGACCTGGTTTCCCAATGTTGCATTATTAATGGCAGAGACCCAAACAGAGACTAGCAACGCAACCTTCCACTGACAGTCTCTTCTGTCTTACAGCATTTAGGAGAATATTGAGCAGAGAACTCCTGAATTTGGTACCAGAGAATAAAAAGCACCAACCCAATTTGTAATCCAGCCCTGTAGTTGATTATACATCTCCAACAGAAAGACAGAAACCTCTGTGGGAACTCCCATCGCTTTATGCTTCGTGAACCTTTTCAGTCAGCCCAGAGGGGCTACTGAGAGGCAGGGACAATGACACGTAACGCTCTCTGAATAAATGAAGGGAATTCTCCTGCAAACACAAAGACGTGGCTGACAGTTTGGAGATCTCGCTGACGAATTGAAGCGAGGAATTGGATTAGCAGTGAAATGCCCCGTTTCCGTGGGCTCGGAGCTCTGTGCTCAGAGGGCTGTTCTGTCTTTCCGTTAGATTAAAAAGAAAATCTTTCTACGTTGCAGACCTGGCAAACATTAGCATTTAGGAACCACCACATTTGTTTAAAAGCTGTCGTCTTACCTATCTAGCAAGGGAACACAAAGAAACTTCACTCTGTTTAAAGTACCCCACAAAAAACTAGAATTGAGTTAACTTTGTTAGATTCGCCAGCTCAGCCTTTGGGATCTAGAATCACTACTTCTCTAGAAAGCACAAACTCCGTCCAAAGCAACTGCAATTTGCTCTGAGGTGTCAAAGTGCGCGGCCAAACCAAAATAACTTCTGTTCCTCCTGAGAGACTTTAGAGCTAAGGGGCAGCTCTCAGCATTTCATTCGGGGTGCTTCCCGAGAAGGCACAGCTGAGGACTGGGGCGAACCAGGAGAGGAAAGGGGTGGGAAAGCGTGGTGCGCACGATGCCGGCAAAACCCCGCGGTTCTGCAGCGGGGGAGCCTGGGCGAAGCTGTCCGAGGCGAACGAGCCCGGCTGAGTGCTTGGCAGCAATCAGAGCCTTCAATCCTTTAGAAATACCCATCTTACTTGAAGCTCTTCCTTCCCCCTGAGGAACGCCCAGTCCTTTAATTTACAGAGCGATGACGTCAGGGAATATCGCTCCTCTGCACAGAGTCAGCGGCTCGGCTCTCGGTGTGGAGCAGGTACTAGGGGAATAGTGGGGGGCCTGTGGTTGTACCAATCCAAAATGATTATCACCGAAGCAAACAGAAATAGCCAGCGGGCAACAGGGGAAACATAGAAAATGTTCACATCTTTAAATGCTAATGTTTTAATTCCAGAGGTTACACAAGGACAACAAAATGTTAATGCAACATTAAATGAAAGATAAATGTTATGCTGATTTCAGAAAAATGCTGGAGTTTTTTCCCTCCCCCTCCCCTCTTCTCAGACTAGAAATAAGTACACAAGAAAATCTTTTGTTTCTATGCTACCTCTAAGGCATTGATATTAATTCAAATTACACTAAGCACTGACTAAACTTCATTAAACGATGATGCTTTGGAACTACTGCTCAAACTTCCAACAATAATCTACTCTCAAGTTAGATGAAGTCCTCTCACTGCCTCTCTGCAACACTTGCATCCAACAGAACATACTAAAGACAAAATGTGGTTTGAATGGTCCTGGTTTTCTGGAATTGGACTCAATACTTGTTTTAATATTAAACACAAGTCAACATTTTTAAAGGGAAAAAAAAATATCTTACTTTAAAATAGTATTTTGAACTTGAAGTTTCCAAGATCCTCATAAGAACTGGCTTAAAACTTTGACTGTGCAGTGTTGTTATATACACTGTAATAGCTTAAGGTATATATGTGTAATTTTTTTTTTTACTCAGGAAAAGCAGGTAGTAAGAATTACACATCCATAATGTGAAATAAAGTGCTTTGTAGGTCATTCTCAGCATACATGCACCTAATAGCTCCTATGACTAACACACTAATATATTCCTTGTAAAACTTCTCATTAAAGGGTGTCACTAGGCATTCAAATGAGCTGCCCCAGTAAAGTGCAACATGAACAAGCACCAGATTGGCCTCTAAATTCTGCAATTCCCAATTAGTCAAGCACTCTAAACTCTCATTGCTTTTGCAGACTAAAAGTTTCTAAGATGTCAGCTGGATATCTCAACTACAAACTCTCCTGCAACAGGTTTCACACTTTCACTTACTGGTTGGGACAAGAAAAAGAAAAAAAATAAATTATTCATGTTCAGTTCTACACAGGGCTAAACGAGCTGGGTTTTTCTTTTTAGTGGACTTGCCTTCTCTGCTACACAGCTATGTGTTATTTTGCAAGTTCTGATAGGTAAGTGTGCTGAGGACCAAAACCATACGTAGGCTTTCAAGTAAAAGAGACTGCAAATGCCCTTCCACTCTACATAGCATATCTTGTTAGAAACATAAAACCTTATCCTTTTCAACATAGTCCGAGGATTACAATTGTTTTGTTGGATTTTTGCTGCAGGATCTTCATATGCTGTAAGATTTAAGGTCTGTCCCACTGGTAATCTTGTGATGTTGCATTTTTAGTTTGCTGTCCTTTCAGAACTGATTTCTTTTCCCCGTGAGGTGATTGAAGACACACAAATATCCTACACACATTGAAATCAATGTCAATCAGGTGCAATGTCCCAGCCTGAGCTTTAATTCTTGCCACAGCTTAGGAAGTGCTCCCCTAGGAGGGAACATGCTGGTGAAGGTGATTTCCAAAGCCAGCAAAAAAGAGGCAAACCTTTGTGGGCTTCCACCTGCTGGCAAAAGCTCTCTCACAGAGATAGTACATAGCCCCTGCCACCCCACACATGGCTGCTTCAACGGGATGAGAGCTGAGCAGAGAAGCTGTTTGCACAGTTGAAAAAAGTGGTCTGAAAGTCATCCTTGGAAATAAACTGGTTATCCTAGGAACCTGAACAATAGATAGGAAGCAGAGAAGCGAACGCTGTGTATAAACAAAACCATTAGCTTTGGTCCTCTGGGTCAGGAAAAAAAAATAATAATAATTAAAAAAAACACCAAAACCAAACCAAAAAAAGGCAATCAGACTCCAAAGGCATTCACACGTACACCTCAAGACACTGGCTTCATCTCACTGCTTAAGCAGGGAGCCAGCTCACTACAGCAAGCACACCATGTCGACCCCCCGACAAACCGCTGTGCCGCCCTGATTCCCAAAAGGGCTGTGCTTGGCATCTTCCCAAGCCTGCTCCCCCTCCCCACCTGCTGAGGTCTAACCCCCTCTTGTCTGACGAGCTGCCCGTTCACAAAACCCTCGTTAGTATGCAAGACAGACCAGTTTCCTGCTAATCCTGCTAAGAGACTGTAGCCAAGTCCTGCCTGTTTTCACTGGCACTAGTTATTGACGAGGTCTCCTTCACCTTGGAGAGAAACTGCGGTCACGGGAGCAGGTGACAAGAAATGAAACTCCATCAATCCTGGAGGGATGAAGAAGCATGAAGTCAAGTAAAAAATAAGTAATATTCTGCACTTATTGAGCGGCTTTTGCCGCGGGAAGGGCAATGTTACACATGCAGCATTGGGTGCAACCACTGAAAGAACCTGGCATCCCTCCAGGGAAGGAAAGACTTGCAGTAAGGCAACGTGTGGGACGGGGCCAGCGCCAGCGTATCAGAAATCATCTACCAAAAATAAATATAGAAGTATTGTGGGAATTGGCTGTCACCCCCTAGAGGGCACTATTGCCAAGTTAAAAGAATTAGCTCTCTAGGCGTCAAATAAAATAGGTTCTTATTAACAGGACATCATTTCACTGCTGATTTTCCTTCTTTCTCACTTCATAGCTAAAACCCAGCTAGGTGACAGTTCTCTAAAGATTAAAAACAAACCTCAAAACGAACAACCCAAAAATCCCAAGCACAAAAAAGCCTTTTTCATGTGTTCCCACATTAGCCTGACTTAGCTAATGGCTTCTTCTCCCTTTTCCTTTGGTAATTTTAAGGGGGAATGTAATAATTGAATTTGTTTTTCTGCAATCGTTTCATTTTGTATGTATTTTTCCAAGCATATGTCAGTGAATAAGCTGTCAGAGGGAAAATACGTGGTCAAAAAGGTCCTGTTAAGAACTAGGTTGACCTATTTAAAGTAAGGGCCTCATACGTAAGATTTTTAAGTTGGGTGACCCCCTGAAATACATAGGAGATCAATATTATGATGTAACATGTTTAGATACACTAAACTGTGATGGAGCAAATGCCTCAGTATCACATATAATGCTTTTCCCCTCATCCCTTTGGACAACACATTTGTGAATGACTCTGGGCCTATCAGAAAAAAAAAGCTTGTGCTTCCATATCTAGTGAGTGCAGCAAACTGACACGGCAACCCATTTTACATGGCAGTGTCTTCAAACACGTGCTGAAGGGACCCTCCAGCTTGGTTCTGCTGCAATATGTTCTGCTCCAAGCTCACCCTGGCACAAGAAGTCTACTTGTGTTGTGCATTTATCAACACGCCATGACCTGACCTTCACCTGGAATTAGAAAATACATTCCACTTCAAAGGATGCAATAAAAAAAAAAAAAAGAGGCAGGCCCTCTGAAAAGGAGGAAGCACTTTGTGGGAATATTTGGAGATTATTTTCTTGTTATTCTTCAACTTTGTTGTCTAATAGGTTTGGATCCTGGCTATCATCTCTCGGGCCAACAAGAACACTCTTCAAAGCCCATTAATACCACTGCACTAAAAGATGGGGCGAGTGAATTTTCCCTTCCTTTCAAAACTAGGATGTGTTTATCGATTTCTCTCTTCACCAGCACCTCATGGGGAACACTTCAAACCCTGCTGGTAGGAAAAGAGCCAAGGAACATATCCTACATGAAATTACAAAGAACTAATCAGTACGTCAGCATAAACGAACTGGGATTTCATACCCTTTGCTGCTTATACTCTGTTGGAAAACAGCTCTCAATTAAAACTAATTGATCAACAGCACTGTACTTTCTTTTTTCAAGCAATAATACAGGTTTTTGCCTCAGTAACTTCAATAAAGCAACACAGACAAACCTTCCATTTGGATTACTGAAAGAGCTTTCATATCTATAAACATTACCCCACAAGTTCTTAAGGTAGGAAGAAAAGAAACCATTTCATTCATTCAGCCATTAACTAAAATACTTCCAACAACTAAAAAATTGCCCCAAATCCCCAGACAGATCCATTTCTTTGGAACCGTCTCCATTCAAATGGAAAATCAGTAAGGTGAAGTTCGTGTTTTGGTAACACTCTGAAACAAAATCAAGACACGTGGCTTTACCTAGAGTCCTAATCAAAGTGCAAATGTTTTCTGAGGCACCTGTACCTGGGATTTTGGAAAAACACGCTAGAGAGGCAAACTTCAAATCTTGATTTCAAAACGTCATTAGTAGCCAAGGGCTGTTTGTGAATTGAGGAGTTTTCTCTGAGAGTCAAGTTCTAATCACACTGCAGCCAAGTTTTCATTTTTGTTATACTCTTAGCATGCCTCTTTTTCTCTCTCCTACCACCCACTCCACTTACAAGTGATCTGGAGCTCTGTTTTGAAGGTGGTAGGAACTGTCTCACATTGGTTGGCGTCTCCTTTTCAATGGAGTGTCGTCTCTGCGGTGGCTGCCGTCTCTCCGGCTGTGGCGTAGAAGATATGGGCAAGAACTTTGGAGGCACTAAAGATTCAACAGGTATAAAAAAGAAATCTATTTTTGTAAGGCAGACCGTTGGATAACGTTGTGCTTAACATTGTACTGAAACCAGGCACTGATTTGCTACAGTTGCCACTATTGGTGGCTGAAGTTACACATCCATACTCGGAGCATCTTCAAGATTGGCATCACACTCATTGCATTTGCCAGACTGAGAGAACAGTAACAGTCAGAAAACTGGCACAGGTAGGTATGCTACTGTCCAGGTACCAGCCTCTCTGAGTTCAGTGTTTCAGGGTATGGGCTTATTTTCTGTGTATGATGGTGAACTGAGTAAAATACATGCACAAAAACGACCCGCTTCATTACAAAACCTTCTCAGCGAAACTGAAACGCTTTGAAACAAATGAAAAATAAACGTTGCTCAGTAAAGCTTACAATAACTGTGCCTCCTCTCTTCCCAGTAAGTACTTACGAGAAACACTGGTGCTCGCTGTGTCTCTTTCAACAAGTACATTCAGTGCGATGGTGACAGAGATGGCAGGGAACAGTTCAGTTGGGCTTAGGTTAGAATCTGCTTCTGCAGCAAGACATTGTTTTATGAACTGGGAATAGTTAAACTACCTCACTCTCCTGTGACTTCCTCAACAGTTCCACATCAAGTACAAAACCTGTTTCACAAAGAGCTACAGTGGAGTCTCACGCCTTCCGGTCGTTACTCACATCTGACCTATTCAGCAGGTTCTAGGGTTCTGCTTTAGAGATTTATTCCAATAACAACACTCAGCTTCAGCTTTCTATAGAGGTTTCAGACAAAGCTCATAGAACAGAAGACAACAGGAGTGTGGGAAAGCAGCCACTGGGCTCTCACATCAAAACTCACTTTTTCTGCTGCTGGTGCCTTCTTGAGAGGGGTCTTCCACTTGTGAGGGGGAGATGCTGCTGCTACTTGCTGATTTGTGCACCGATTCCTCCTGTGAGGCAAGAGGAAAAGAAACAGAATTCCTCAGGGACTGCTTTTACTCCTCTTACTGCTTCTTAGCACATGGAAATCTCAACCCATCAAAGGTATTTTGCACCATTCAATCACTCAAAGCCCAAGAAGAAGTGTCCTGAGAGAAACCCTGACTGTACAGAGCACTGAGTAAATGGTATTTTCAGCACTCATTTTTTTTAGAAATTGTAATAAATGGTACAAGGTTGGAATTCAGTGTATTTAACTATGGCATAAAAGAACAAGATCAGAAGAGAGGTGCATGAATTCACTGTAACTGGTTAATTTTCCTCGTTGTATTCAAGGACTTCTAAGGATTTGCAGCTACAGCAGCTACATTAACTCAACTTTATATCTCACACCAGCAAGGAGCCAGGACTTGGATTTCTCTGGTCTCCAAAGGAATGACAGCCACTCATGCAAGTGACCCAGGTAAAGAGAAATTAATCTCATCTCCACTGCACTGTTCCCTAATCCCTAATCCTGGTGCATTTCTCCCTTCTTCTGTATTTAAAAGTCTCATACATTACAGAAGCACATTTCATCACAACAGCCAAGAGCAATTCCTGCAAGGTGAATGAAAGTGGGACGGGCTTTGACTGACACCTTTCAGCTATCCTAAAGCGTGATGTCACCCAAGTTATTAAGTCCTTTGCTTTCCCCTAAAACCTCTGTCTTCAGCCACCAGATACCACATCAGACACCACACAGATACTACATCATCTGTTTTACTTCCAGAAACTACAGAATCACAGAATGGTGGGGGCTGGAAAGGACCTCTGGAGATGATCTGGTGTCACCCCCCTGCTCCATCCAGCAGGGTCACCCAGAGCAGGGGGCCCAGCATCGCAGTGTCCAGCCGGGTTGGGAATCTCTCCAGACAAGGAGACTCCACAACCTCTCTGGGCAGCCTGGGCCAGGCTCTGACACTCTCTCAGAAAAGAACCTTTTCCTCCTGTGCAGATGGAATCTCCTGGGTTCTAGTTTGTGCCTGTTGCCCCTTGTCCTGTCACTGGGTACCACTGAAAGGAATCTGGCCTCATCCTCTTGACACCTGCCCTTTAACTATTGATCAGATCCCTTCTCAGGCTTCTCTTCTCCAGGCTAAACAGCCCCAGGGATCTCAGCCTTTCCTGGACACAGAGATGCTCCAGTCCCCTCAGCATCTTCGTAGCCTCCACTGGACTCTCTCCAGTACACTTCCTCATCTCTCTTGAACTGTGGAGCCCAGAATAGGACACAATGTCACAGTTTAGGGTCAGGGCGGACACAATAGTCCAGCGGTGGCCTCGCTAGGGCAGAATGGAGAGGGACGAGAACTTCCCTTGACATGCTGATCAGCAGAGTTTAGCTACAGAGGTAGCTCAGACAGCTTTGCATCACTGCTTCATGCTGCAGAATTGCCTTAAAGGACCACTAGACAACTTGCAAGACAATTAGAGGCACTGTTCCCTAGAAGGGGTGCAACAGTCTTCACAGGTCTAGAGTTAAACATTGACATTTCGTGAAGGAGAATAACCCCTGAACAAAGGGAACTACTAAACCTTACACTTTGTAGAAGTCAAATTCTTCTGAGTGGAAGATTATTTTCCCAGAGAAGTTAACAAGCTAAGACGAAGTTCTAAGTAAGCTGTTGATTAAAAAAACATAACCATGGTGCTGCTTGTGCTTCTCCTTCTTATGAATGAAGAGCAGCCAGGACTTCAGAGAGGGCTTTTGAAGAGCAGGCAGGGAACAGTTGTCTCTGGAGCACAATCCAAGCAATCCTTGCTTTAGAGATGTTTTTTCTTCTGTGGGACCCTGCCTAGTCCTGACCAAAAATTTTAAGTGCTTTAGTTGGCATCTTATACTGTAGAGTTTCGCAATTGTGATTCAAGCAATTTATGCACTGATTTTATTTACATGCTTTTCTGGGTTTTTTGTTCTCCTTTTTCTTCCATTTTTTCCCTGTGTCTGAAACACTGGCACAGAAAGAAGAGAGACAAAACAAGGTGCACAACTGAACGTAGCAAAGGCTTATGTATATTTTAACATAAAACTGTAGAAGAGGGGTTGCAAAAACGTTTTGCATGACCATCTAATTTTGTTAATTGCCACCTTGCAATGGAACAAAAATAGCCTTTAACCATTCTTCATTCCACTTGTGAACTTGAGGTGGACACGATGTCTCTGTCACATGTTGCAAAACTAGGTAGCACACAGATGTCTCCATCTTGCTCCCATTTTTGTGAAGGATTTCTAGTTACTTCAGTAGTAATGGATGAGCACTGGCTGTTCCAGTGGCCTAGAAGCCTCATAAAAATAAAAAAAAAAGAGTGGAAGAAATGGACAAAAATAGAGTAAGGGCCATCCCTATGGCAAAGGGATGCTTCCAAGAAAGATTCCAAGAGCCACACTTCTTATTCTAAAGAATGTGAGGGAATGAACTGTCAGAGCCAACAGCTAATTATAAAGAAAACAGATATAAGCAACCAACCCAGGGACAATGGAAGCCCAGAGTACGTTAAAGTTGATGTATCAACCTACTTAGACAACAGGGATTTTTTTTTTTTTTGTCATTTCCAACTACTTTTTCTGTGCACAAACACAAGCACTGAAAATGTTATTACTGCCCTATGATTCCTTAAACTTGGAAGGCTTTTTTGAGAGTGAAATCTTGTGTAGGAAGTACTGATGAACCATCGTATGAATTTCTTCCTATCAGTACAGTAACTATAGACTATCTGACATTTTACATTGGAGGTTGAATGAACCCAACATCCAGGACTGCAGATGCACTTCTCTGCAGAACACTAGAGAAGGAGAATTTTACACGTACTGAGAATGGTGAAGCTTTTGAGGCATCACCTTAAAAACCTATGAATCTGTTACTGACATGGTTTTTGTCCACCTAAGTGGAGCTTCATTAGGAAGATGCCATTTTTACATCTGTATCAAAAATCACTATGAGATTGTCACTTTTTTTAGCCGTACAAAGCAAAGCGGCACTTCCTGCTCCCCCTCTGAACCTGTAATTGTAGTGACAATGCGGAAAAAAGCCAGGGCAGAAAGCAGGAATGGGTTGTACAATATTCATCCTCGCCAGCAAACGGGCACGGGGCCGTGCTGGACCTTCCCTTTCACCTCTGGCTGCCAACACTGGGGGCTGGGGCGTTGTCTGCATCACAACACAGCCCGAGAAGAACAAAGGGGATGTGGGGGGAAAGAAAAGGTGTCTGCATCACAGCTCATTTGGAGGGCCACAGCTCAGCAGCGCGGGTATTTGCAGCCTGTAATTTAGGGCGTAACGCGACCATAATTGAACTCCCAGTGAGTAACTCTGAATAGGTTCAGCCCAATTCAAAGTGCAGGCAAAGAGGTGGCCAAGTCATTTCTAGGCAGTCAGGACAACACCCGCTCTTCCGTGCGGTGCAAACACAGAACGAGGCAGGAGAGAAATACGAGGTTTTGACGGAGCAATCTTCGCTTTCCTCAAATGTTCTGTGTCATCAGCTCGGAAAATCTCACCCAAACTCCTTCAGGTTGTTTATTTACGCTACTTTCGCACTGTTCCTGAGCCCCAAGCAGTATTCTGCTGAGCACCTTAATCATCTTAACTGCTTCACCAGCTACTTCTGTTGACTGAAGTCAGTACAGCATCTGTTCTCTGACAGCTCGATATGGCTGCTTTATTTAAAATTTATCTCCAGAGCTTATTCTCTACGACCTCACTTGCCTACACGTTATTCCCTAATCAATAGTCACTGTCAGATACATATCTTATTTTTCCCTCCTACAAGAATCACTCCACATTCCCCTTTGCAGAATTTTCTTTTGCTGACTTCTGCTCATTTGTCTGTGGGAAATATCATGCTGCATTAGCTTCAGGATGCACAGAGCTACAAGCTGAGAAGCTGCAAGTTCAAGATCCAGCTCTTATTGACAGGTCTTAATACTCCTGCATCCTGCCCAGCTTCATTCATATTAACAAACCCTCATATAGCCTCTATTGTAATTTTAAATACTGCTGAGAGACTTCAGAATGCAAATACCTTCTACTTTCAGAAGAGATGCACTCAGTTACATGCCCACACAAGTCACCCGTGGGATAACCCCTCTGTATATACAAAGAAGGCTAACCTTTCACAGATCCAGAAAGCATGCAAAAAGATACATCTCTCCCCACAGATCTTTCTCCCCAGCCTCCTATCTTCCAGCTTAGATGCCTTTGTAAGCATGCTGGAAGAAAACTCCTCCTTCCCTATTTAGCAGGGAGCAAAGGAGTCAGGGAAGACTGTCTTCCCCAGACTAAAATGGGCCTCTGTGAATAAACCCTGCTGGCATGTGCTTTCCAGGCAGCTTAGCTTTCAGAAAGGTCCAAACTCCACTAATAATACTACTGGTCCAGAAGACAAAGCTCATTCTTGAGGATGTAAAGTTGATACTTCTTGAGGATCGTCTATAATGCATTTTTTAAGCTAGAGAGCTTTCTAAAGCTTTTCTCCTTTCTATGCTTTTTAAAATCTTTAACTCTCCATTTGAGAGACGATGGATTCAAAGCTGGTTCTCCATCTAAGTGGTATTTGCTTGTCCCTATCTGTGAAACACTTTTTAGGCATTACTTTCTAGGCCTAAACAGCAAAATATACACACTGACACTGGCACTGATCTGCAACCCCTCTGGCAGAGCTGATGTTCTTTATTTAACAGCTGGTCCCGTGAAGCCGGTCTCACATCTGAGTCTTTTAGTGACAGCTCTTGCATGGGTGCCAGAATGGTGTGACACATTTGCCTGCATGCCCAAAAGCAGAATTCCTACATCTACACTGTGGACAGATACTGGCCATTTAGAAAAATAAGTAAATGCAGAGTTGAAGACCAGAATTAGCATTTAACCTTTTAAAAGACTTTTCTGTTCTTTGAGGTCTCATCTAATATTTTTGAGTTTCTATGGGCTGACAAAGCAGTCATGGAAAATTCAGATAATAAGTCACAAAATCACTTCTCAGCTGATCAGTGCAGCAGATTAAGGAATAAGACTGGATGCTGACAAATCGAGAAGCAAGTTGTGTCCTGATTTTGTTACCTCTGAATCTGAGCTGTCAAGTTCAGCCAACGTGGGAGCCTTAAGGAGTCTCTTGCGTTGTCCTGTCGCTTGCGTGGCCCCATTCTGCTTTCCTTGTGGTGCCAGGCCACCGTTCACCACAGAGGCATCCACCAGTTTTCTTCCAGCCTCTGGTGTAGGTACATCTAGCAAAGGAAAGAGAACAATTAGTGTTTGGACCTAATTTTTATTTTGCCTTAACAAATCTCATTGTCAAGGCAGTACACACAAAAGGAAAAAAAAAAAGTTACTGGGAGAGTTATATGTGTGCAATTAATTTACTTTAGCAATACAGTGCTCAGAGAACTACAGGCAATGGCTCGTGGCACAGAAGCAATATGAAAGAATGAAAGCAGTGGAAAAAGCAGCAATGCGTGATGCTAAAAACCAACCTGAGGCAAACACCCATCAGCTTAAATAAAAATAATCCTGTGTTAAACCTGAAAATATTCTTCCTTCACCTTACAGTCTACAATTAACTATTTAACAAGTATCAGACAAGTGGGTTTCTAGTGAATGTGAAGACAAGGTCACACAGAAATGAGGAGGTTAAGCTTGGAGTAAACCTAGTTTTTCCTGTGAGGACTGAATCACAGTTTATTCTGCCCTGTAAAGAAAAGGAATGAAAATGAGCTAAATAACTAGCATTCATCAAAAATATGCACAGTTCTTAGGCTTGCATAGTCATTTGTATTAAAAATATGTCTATAATGTCAAATCTTCATGTAACAGCAGGAACATGAGGCTCCAGCTCTACTTTCATCTATGTGAGTTTTACAAGGACGTAACTCGACAGAGTAAATTACTTGGGATTTCTGCCAGTGTGGAATGAAGATGCAGCTCAGATAATGTAAGCATTGGGTCTGCTCTGCTTAGCCTAGCTTAGCTCAGACATTAAGATAATGACCCAGGCTTTGATATTTTAGGAGAGCTTAGAGTTTGGTCTGATAAATCAGTTTTATCCCTGTAAAAGTACAAAGTGCAGAATTCCAACTGGAGACAATTATGTTTGAGGGACAAGGAAGGGAAGGCTTTTAACCTTCCATTTGCAAGTATGCCTAAGCATCTGGTCTTTCTACAAATGTGTTTTTCTACCCGTATAATTACAGGACTCCTGCCCCAGTCTTGTAATAACAAAGTACCTCCAGGTATTTTAAGGGTAATGATGAGTTATTATTCCCATTTTTATACATGGTGAAAAGAGGATCAGAAGGTCAAATGACTTGTACCTTAGGTTACCGGGAGAACTATGACAGTGAAATGTTATCACCTAGATATTCCCAGTGCCAACAATGTAAGTACTCACACATCATTTGGAGTTCCTTAGACAGTTGCCCTGGTATAAACAGACATGGTCACTGCTGCTACAGCACAATTTGCATTAATAAAAGCTGGTTTTGCACAGGCTAAATTAAAACTACACAGTCTAGACAAAAGCTCAGTTGCAGCAGTAGGTCTGTTTTACAACATTCCCACTAGAGCAGCTACTGAAAAGGAATAATAGTAATAATAATAATAATAAGTTAAATCAATAAGTATTTTAAAGAATTAATTAGTTTACTGCTAAATGCTGGAAACGGAGCTAGAAAGTACAAGGGGTGCATTATAGTTCCTCTATAAATCATAACCTTCAACTGGGAGTGTAAGAAAAGGCAATTATTTGGCCTATGAAAGTCATGGTGAGATTCCAAGCCTATGAATCTGTGCACTGCAGTGTTATTACTGCCTTTGGGTCCTCCCTAAAAAGAGTTGCAATCAAAGACTTAGACTCTCTAACCCTTAGTTCCTATCTTCAAAGGCTTTGCTAATGGGTGTCCTGACCAGCACTATGGCTTACAGGTCATGTTTTGTTTTTTTCCTCCTAGATTTCTGCGAGTACAGCATGGGCGTCCTCCACATCAAATGCATTCCTGCTCTAACAGCTGCTCAACACCATCCCAGTAAGCGACAGCAGGAAAACAAAAACCCCTCCCTGATGCCAATACCACTTCTTGAGACCTCATAATTAGCTGGCATGCATTGATTGAAGAAGCTCAGGGTTTCCCAAATGAGCAAGAGAAAAACCTTTGATTTGTCTTTTGATTGCACAGGGCGGTTCCTGAACAACCTGTCCAGTGAAGCAGCCCCAGCACCACCAGTGCAGCAGCCAAAGGTGGTGTCCCTTCTCCATCAAACTTCCGGGGTGGTGACTCCCTTGGCTGATGGTCGGGGTGGTGAAGAATGGCCTGACAGTACTGCTGGGCTCACTGAGAGAATAAATGATGGGAAGGCCAAAAAAATAAAACACAGGATAGGTCTGGGGACAGGAAAGAGACATCCCCTGGCACTGTGGGAGGTGATGGAACGGATATCCAGAGCACATCAGAAATTGCTGTCTGTTGGGTTTCGTTGTTGTTGGTTGGCTGCTTTTGGTTTGGTTGGGTTTTTTCCTATGAATTTAGGCCCCAGAACTGGAAATTTCTGATCCATTTTGGAGGTAGTTTATGTAGCCAATCACTATTTACAAAGCCTAAACCAACTGTTATTTAAATTCACACATAAAAGAGTTGTTCATGAATATTGTTGAGTTGTTCATATGTTGGTTTGTAAGTCTTCTTGAAATGTCAGAGAAGTTTTATTTGAATCAAGAAGACAATCCACCAGAGTATTTGTTTTAAAGGGCTGTTCAGGAAGAAATGTCATTTACCACCATTCTTTCATTTTAAGAAAAAAACCCACAAAAACCCAGGGCATTTTTACAACTTGCAAACACTAAAGAATAAAAAACCAAAGAAGTAAAATTAGAAAATCATCCAATTTTTAAAATCTATTTTGTCAACAGTGCTTAAGTTCAGTTTATCATTCCTGCATGTACAGTACTGGATATACAGAAATAAGTGGATTGTTGAAATTTAAGGAAAGGATCATGAAGTTTTACTGTTTCAGCAAACAGATTTCAACAAAAAAACCTTTTTTTCCAAATTTAAAACCAGAATTTGTTAGCAGATACAGACGAAAAAAAATAAAATTAAGCTATTTTAGTGATGTACTCAGGAAAAAGAAACATTACCAGGTGGCAAATAATTATCATCATAAACAAGATAAAATTAACCAAGATAAACAAGTCAGAAACATCCAATAGACTAATGCTTACAAAAATGAGCACAACAGAAGAAATTCCTGGACAATTCTTTGAAACAAAAACCTGGATTTTTATTCTTTTTTAATGGCTTTACAATCTCTAGGGTCATAGATCATCTATGTTGTGAAGGTGATTCAAATGATATTAAAAACAGGCTTGTGTAAGTAACAGCCTGGGGTTAAGATTTCATTAGAGAGTCAGACACACCAGGAGAGTGCCATTTCTCTGGGTTTTCAGGCAGCAAGCACAATGACCAGTACCCATCAAATGGATGGACACGTTTGGTTTCACTGGAGTTTCTTCTAAGCTCTCATTCCAACAGGCAAATGAAAGGAGAGAAGCTCCTAACGTGATTACTTGATCTTTGTGTTGGCCTTCCCTGACTAGCCTTAAGCAGGGAGAGACAAAAAAAGAAAACCACCGTAGGATAATATGAAATGTGCCTTCATTTACATGTAAGATTACGTCTCTTATGAAACAAGGAATTAAGCAGACCAGAGATTACATCCAAACCACAGCAGTCATGGAACCATATGCTGGCTGTCTCCAAACCAGCTCTCCTTGGCAAATAACAACAACAGAAACCTGAATTTAGTTCTATAGAGCACATGTACTCCTTACCTGTAGCGGTTTTCACACTGAGTTGAAAAGAAGGCTAAAATGGATTTGCAGAAATAATATAGGCTTACTTTTTGTTAGTTATGATGATGATAATACACTGGGAAAGATTATATAATGAATAATGGTAACAGACGTGCTGTTCCTTTTAATGGACTTATATGCTGAAGTCAAACCTGAGAACTAATAACCAAACTGCCAGTCTTTTCCTGGTGTTTGCATCACATTTATTACTGTGTTATCTAAATTAAGAGATTACCAGGACCTGGTGGAGTTCCTTCCTCACGCTGGGCTGAGGCATGGGTCATGTAAAGCCTACAGTGATACCATCACTTCGTCAGCAGGGATACACATTCCACAGGGTTGGGAACATCAGCAATAATCCCCATGAAATTTGGGGTTAAATCATGTTTCTGTTTCCTTTTTCCTCTCTCCACCCCCAAAAGGTAGAAAGTGTTTCTGAAATAACAACTTGAAAGCAGCCCCACATAGTTTTGAGGTAAGAACTTGAGTGTTGAGAGTGGGAACAACAGATCTTTTGAGCTGCATTCAACGTGAGGCATCAGAATTAAGATGCTTTTAAGCTATCTTTCTATTGGAGGATGTCATCCCTGGTTGGTATCTGACTGCCTCTCAGATTACTCTCATTACAGGTGGCTACCACTTGCTCCTTCTATTCTACCAGTAGGAAACAGCAGTGGATAAGCAGGTCCCAGGTACCCCTCCTCTCCTCTTTGGGATAACAGCAGGCAGACATGTGAAGCTGGGTAGCATCACATACCAACCACACATGTGGTTTTCAGCTGGTTTGTGTTTTAACATGACAGCAGTTCCACCAAGCAGAAAGCAATGTAAGCAGTGAAAAAGCAAGTATGTAGAAACCGTGATGAAAGCACAGCATAGCTTCCCTGCTTCCAAAATAAAGCGAAAAGGAAAAGCATGCAAAGCAACAACATTCAAAACTACTGCTTATCTGCTTGCTATCAACATCCCAGCCCATCTAATCCATCTGTACTGCTCATCTCATGTCTCACATCTACTGGAATGTTTTCATCATCCTGAATTTACTTCTAAAGGCAATTTATCAGATCACTCAGTCACACCATATCATACTACTTGCTGAGAACCACACAACTTAAAAAAAACCCAACAAACAAAACCAATCATGTTTGGAAGATGGATAAAGAAAACAGGAAGAGTTCTTCGGTGGTCAGTCAAAAAGAGCAAATCCAAATACAGTACAGATTGCTATGAAGCTATTTTTTTAATAAATACATTATGGTAATGAATTGATGGATTATGAAGGGAGCTTTTACAAAATCTCGTTTGGAATTAAACAAATGAGGACGTCTCGAGATTCTTGGAAATAAAAGGCAAAAGAAGAAGCAGACAGACACATGTGGAAGGACAGATCTGAACTTTTGTTGGTCACTGGCACATTCAGTTTTAGAGTCTTAAAGCTGGAGGAACTTTTGGAGTATTTGGAAGCAGCAACACTTTTTGAAAATCTAATTTTGCCTGAAGTCCCTTGGGGACCCTTCAGCTTTCAGAAGAGTAAAATGTGACACCAAGTACATATATAATTTGAATCCTACCAGACAGCTGTAGTAGCTGTACAATATGGCATGAGTCTAAGGTTTCACAAAAGACCTCGAGGCTGGATGAACAGCTTGTCACCGCCTCTGATGGGGAGTGCCTGATCCTTCCTCCCATCCACCCATGCTCATCACCTGCCCTCAGCCGTTCACTGATCATCTGATCAGATAAGCAAGCAGGATGAAAATCATTAAAAGAGGAGAAAATCAGCCTGGTAAAAAAAAGTATTTGTTCTTGGGTTACATGAGTTTAACCAGCTCATCTTGTGAATAGATGAGCAGGACTGGCACAGAAGAGGAAGGGAAATCACATGCTTGGAGGGGAGCTTGAGGAGGAGAGGGAGCAGCAAAATTAGGTAAGAGAATAAGAGCTCTCCTCAGAGGACACACCTCTGAGGCTCATGTAGATTATTTCCAACCTCAGTGATGGAGTCCTTGGGCATGAGCATCCTGGAAGGTTAGTGTACAATGAGGGAGGAACAAATTTATTTTCCAGCTAGTGGGCATAAACTCTGTCTGACATTGCTGTCTCTGAAGCAAAACATGTCCATACAACTAAACTGTGCCCCACCAAGAGGAAACTTTACATTTGATATTAGATAGCTGAGGAAGGATGAGTTATTGAGGCCTCTGCATCAGCTACTACCAGCAAACCTCAGCAATGTATTTTGCTAATCAGTAAAGAAGTTTTAGCCCCTTCCGAGTGAGCATTTTTGATTTCATGACTCACAAAGCATTTACTGTAAAGATAAGTCTGTATAACTGATGGTTCCTTTCTAGATTAGTATCCTTAGGTGCAGTTAATTAAATCCAGAAAGGTAGATGAGTCAAAAACTAGTTTTTAGATCCTTGTGAGAAAGGAAATACTACAGAAGATGGTCTAGTCAAAAAGTGAGTGTAAAGACACAAAGGTCAGATTAATAAATAAGCAAATCAGACTTGAATGTGACACTGTATTCTGCAATCCTTTTTAGAGCTGGGAATAGCTCTAGGTCACCTTATTTCAGTTATTTATTTATTTCAGGTGAAATACAGTTGTTTCCTATAACCTAGGCATCCTTTTGTGGCAAGTGAAATGTAGGTATTACTAAGTAATTGATTTTAGTTTGTATTTTCACTGACCATGTCTTGGAAGAATCCCTTCAAGTTTCTTTGTTAAAAGGGAATTCAACAAACAGATGGAACAAATTTCACAATAAGCACAATAAGCACGTCAGGTGTTGTTGCACCTTTTACCTGACAAGTCAAAACTGTAAGACATGCTAAGTGGCCGCATTGCTGAAAAAAAAGACACAAAAAACAACAAAAAGAAAACCATTCAGCTATTAGAAAAGCAGAGGGGTAATGAAAACAAAAGATTAACTCCACTTGAGACATTTTGGATTCTGTTGCCTAAATCCAAAATGTGTCAGATGTACTATTGCTTTACTGTAGCAAAGCTCAAAGTCTGAAGACTACAGTAGCATAAATGGGACTTGCAAACAGACAAATTATAAATATATTTGTATAGTTGTAGAATTAGATTCTTGGAATTCAATAAATCACATATCAAAACAAGAGGCAAGTATCTTAAAATGGAGTATTTTCAATTTAAATGCCACAAAAGAGAGAAAGGGGAGAACAGAGAGAGAGGAGAGAAAGAGCTGGAAAAAAACTGAAAGTACAAAGCCACATTTCACACAACTTTCAGTGACCTGAAATAAAGATATTTCTAATTTTTTTAAGCATAATCTCCAATGATTATAATTAAACTAATAAAGAGAGACACTCAAGCTAAGCTTGAGCCGTAGTTTCCTTGAAGAGGATGGAAAAAAAGGCCAAACACAGTGTGACTGTGATTCTTGTTCTTTTTAAACACCTTAGGTGGATTTAGCCTTTAAAATGTATCCACAATATAAAGCTCTTCTTTCTGGGCCACTAATAATTTTATTCCTAGGTAAGAAAGTGGTCAGATGTTCTTTATTTCTGGAAAGAAATGCCTATATTTCCAATTAAATAGTGTAACTCTCAGCAGACGATCAAAATATTTCTTAGCTGAACCCAAAATTTTGCCGCGCTAATACAAACAAGCAGACCAAGCCCAGCAACAGGAACGTACAAGAACGCCTCAAAATTGCCATCAGCTTATCTGTCTGTCTGGACAGGTGATAAACATGTAAGCTGGTATGAAAGGGTCTGTCAGCCACACATACCACCGCATTAAAAGATGTTTAAAAACAGGTTGTGCCAGGACAAGTTTTGCTCATGAGAATCAACCTATGTGATAAACACAGTAAGTGGCTGACTCAGAGCCAAATTTGGGAGTCTGGGTATTTTTCCTGTAGTTCATTAACTAGACAACATCAGGCACAGATAACAGCTACAGAAACAGTATCTAAATCCCTGTCTGAACTTAGCATAAAGGCAAATACAATTTAAAGCATAAGGGTGTTTATCACCTAATGCTGAGTCCTAACTGAAGGTGATAAAACATGTACATGTAACAAGGTTTTCTCCAAGCTCCATGAGCTCAGCTTGCTTGAGTCACAAATCCATGTGTTTAATTAAAAGGACATGTACCTCAAGGCTATGTTTGTCTCGATAGCTTATGCTGATGATTTGATGAGGTCATTTGAAAGCGCACTTCAGTTACTCTACTCAAACCTGTCCCTTTGGGAGAACAAGCTACCAAGATTAAACAACTACTTCCAAAGGAGTTTTAGATTGAGAGCAGCCAGGCAGAGACTGCCATTTCTCAGTGGCAGCTCAGGGTAGAGAAGATCTTACCTGTATGCATGTGCTGTGCAGAGCAGTGGGACAAAGCCTCTGGCTGCTGGGAAACACATGCCATAGGTCCACCTGTATCCCAGAGAAGGAGCTGCAAGAGTACAGCCCCTCTCACCCCAAGATGCATCAAGTGTCCCACGTGGTGTTTCTACTTAGATTTATAACCCATAAACCTCATTACCATACATGTTGTTACACTAAATTCCATTCAGTGGTCATTTAAACTATATGGCAGATTAATCTGTACCATGCTGATGAATGTCATTAGCATTACTCCATTCCCAACTCATCACAAACATATTTTATTCTAAAAGGAACTTTGGAATCATTTCAATGTGAGAAAGAAGAAAACCTCAGACTTTAGCGTAAGAAAACATTATCTTCAAGGCCTTTGCTCTTTTTTTGTTCTTCATTCCAGCAGCAAAAAAACCACTTGGAAAATAAAACTTGCAGGTATCCCCTTTTACATCTCCAGTAATAGGGCATTTATCCCAAACAACGCACCGGACTGAAGGAGAATTACCACAGTTCCAAAACTCAAAAATTTAATTCTTTAATCAAAAATGAAGAATAGTTGGAAGACAGGTACACCTCCCTGGGGGCCATGTCCAGGAAGGCCTAGCCAGTAATACTCCAAAATTTAACATTGTTTTTAGAAACCATTTACTAAATGGGTTTGATGTCATTTATACCAGTTAGAAATTTTAAAGATGTATTACATCAAATTTGCTGCTTCTGAGAGGACATCATAGTTTCCAGGTGGAGAACATTTAAAAAACCAAAATTGAAGGTTTGAAAGCAAAGTAAGGAATTGTTCCATGTTTGTACAAGCTTCCTCCATTCGGAAAAATGTCTAGGCCTGTTAGAAACAGGAATTGAAAACCAGAAACTGGAAGGCCCAAAGAAACAATATTCAAAACACCATGCTTTTAAAAATGCTCCCACTCATACACCCAACTCTACTGAGCACTTCAAAACCAACAGAACAAAGCCAGACTGATGAAATTGTTTTTCTCCGGAGACAATGGGTTGCCACAACCCACTTGAATCTGGACGAATGCCGTTAAGCACGTGTGGTCAGCGCAAACATTTAGCAAAAAGCAGCGAGGGGCAGTATGTACGTGGATTGTTTCATGCTTTGCAGCCATAAAATGCTACTTTTGCTCTTCAAAAATCCAGCTAGCTCAATTTTTTTTTTTATATAGATAAATACCGTGCACTTAAAGAAATGTTAAGTCACAACGTGAGACTGTATTTGTCATGCTTTTGTGATCAATACCATTGAACCAATGGAAATTGGTGATCATTGGAGAGCATAGTATTTGCATCATTTCCGAGTGGGTTGTTGAATATGCACAGCGAGGTAAGTCTGGATTATTTGCCCACGGAAAATATATAGAAACACATGTTCCCTATCTTGGAATAAAAGCATTTAGATACAAAACAAAAGGAACAGCTTCAGCAAACAAAATAAAAGCAGGTTTCAAATTAAAACAAGGAAGCTGATGATGCTAACAACAGAAAACAAAGAGAATAAAATTAATTAAAAGCAGGCACGTAAAGAATACTTGCAGATATGTAGGAATATTGCACTGGGGAGAAGCAATGCCCATTCCATTCTGAGCAAATCTAACATCAACTGGCATGTGCAACAAGCAATATTAACTCCATTAACTTTATCAAATGCTTACACTAAAAACTTGAAGGGAATCAAGCTGAACCATACAGATTCTTAATTTTAAATATAACTTTGCACAAAGATCACCTAGCCCTAGGAAAGCCTTCTTTCTTTTTTTTTTCTGAGAATAATTTTATTTTCCTTGACCTCAGCAATACTAATATTGCTGCTGCTTATGTGGGAAGTTTTCTGGGGATGCTGCAGGTCCAGACTAGCAATGTGCTTCTTACCCAGCCTGCTGCGCCTTATCTCATCAGGGGACACTGGACGTAACTTCCTCTCTGCCTTGATTTCCTCCAGTATCCTTTCATGAAGGCTGCGTGGCCGCGGTGGGGTTGGCTTCAATTTTCTTGCCGAGGCCTCGGGATATAAAAATAATCATGTTTACAGAACTTCCTTGAAGGTGGGTTGCATAACGTTTTTGGAAAAAAGATGTGCAATGGTGTGATATGATTTTACAGGAGCTCAAGTGTAAAACTCACATAAACTGGAAAAGAGGGTATTTTTCCCCAATTCATGATGATTTCCCAAAGACAAAGCGCTGCTGGTGATAGCAGCTATGAATTGGTAGGTGCAAGATATTACAAGCTGTTCTTTTAAGAGAACACGTTCTATATACAGAAGACAGTATTTTTGAAAGCCCACATCAGAAAATGTAACATTTAACATATACTCTGGACACCAGTAAGCTTTACAAAGCCACGTTTTTGTTCGGGATGAAGCCCACTGGATTACATACAGGATTTAACGGAGGTCGTGATCGGATGAACTCCAGGATTATTTCATGGGCGCTCTTTTTTAATCGAGGTGGAATGTCACCGTTGACCTGGAAAGGAGAAAGTGAAATATTCTATTTCCATGGTTTGCATTCACATTTATGCAGATGATGGGATAACTGAAAACTCACAACAACCCTGCCAGAGCTTGTCTTGTTCTGACACCTGCACCACACGTAAACCCCACCAGTTCTGAGCAGAGCACCGGTCCATCTGCAGAGCATAGGCAAGCAAAAATGTAGATAACAGCTTTTCAGCTTGGCAGATAGCTGCAAAATAACCATGACTGCAGCAGCTTTAATCAGCAATACTTAGGATTTTGAACTGATTAATTCAAATGCCAAGGCTGCAGTCGCGTCTACAGGAGGATGCAGATGAAAATTGTATCGTGCTTGGAGGAAAAGTTGCCAACGTCAATTTGAGAACAACTATTTGAACCGTGTCTCACTGCCAACCATTACACAATCTCTTAATACACTGTTTTCAGCCTCTGAGAAAATATGGGTGCTTTGAAGGCCCCAGTTTTCTTTATCTCCTTACCCTCTGAAGGGTCTAGAGCACCAGTTTTGTAAGGAGTGGCTGAGAGAACTGGGGTTTTCAGCCTGGAGAAAAGGAGGCTGAGGGGAGACCTTCTTGCTCTCAACAACTCCCTGAAAGGAGGTTGTAGCAAGGAGGGGGTTGGTCTCTTCTCCCAAGGAACAAGTGACAGTAGAAGAGGAAATGGCCTCAAGTTGCACCAGGGGAGGTTTAGGTTGAACATGTGGAAGAATTTCTTCCCCGAAAGGGTTGTCAGGTCCTGGAACAGGCTGTCTAGGGCAGTGGTAGGGTCCCCACACCTGAAGTTATTTCAAATATGTGGAGATGTGGTGCTGAGGGACATGGTTTAGTGGTGGACCTGGCAGTGCTGGGTTAATGGTTGGACCTGGTGATACTAAAGGTATTTCCCAACCTAAACAATTCTATGATCTCCCAAGCACTGACATGAAAACAAAGCTTGATCTGGCAGAATCACTAATGATTTGCTTATGGAAATGGAGGAAAAACATGTTCCCTTTTGGTTTTGTGCCCCTGTGTGTAAATCCCAGCAGAAGGAGAGGGAAGCCCTGAGCAGAATTCCATAGCTACCTCTCCACCTGCACTTTAAAGATTACGCAAGTGCAAAAAAAAGTTTGTTAATATGTCTAGAAAGTATATCACTAGAAGGCCACGGCATGCCACGGGAAGTGCAGGCAGTGCCTGCAAATCATGGATTTCTGTAGAAGAGGGGCTGAGTGGGGGTTGTCTGCTTGTTTGGTCAGTTTTCTGCAGAGAGACAGACATTTGTCTCTCTGATACCTTATTTAGCTGTAAGACCATATATAAGACATCACAGGAAAGGGTCACTAATTCACCATATGAAAAAAAGGCAATGGAAGATTTCCTATCCTACGAAGAATTTATAAATTGTAAGCTGGGAACAAGTGTGTTTGGTTTTGCTTAAAAAGCATCCACCGTTGGGTTGTCTTCCTATAGCACAGTGCCCAAGCACACTGTCAGGGACAAGAGAGCATCCTATGTTATACGTCCTTCTGGTACCTTCTGTTACTACACAGGAGCTGGGTATCAGCCCTGTCAACAAATTTAACAGAAATTCTCTAACATTCTATTTCTTAGACCAACTGTGCAAATTTCAGCTTTTTTTTTTTTTTTTTTTCCTCCCTCCTCCTTCTTTAAGGGTCAGTTTGCTCATCGTTCTTTGGGAGAGGTTCTATTCATACAAGCCCTGTAGCCAAAAACTAGATGTGAGGACACAGCTCTGGTTTGTCTCATCACGTGCACTGTCGCTAACCAGAAGGATCCATCCCTGAGAGGGAAGCGGATGCAGCACCTCTCCTGGGGAACATTTCATTG
Source organism: Actenoides hombroni (assembly GCA_024336885.1). Lineage (NCBI taxonomy): Eukaryota > Metazoa > Chordata > Aves > Coraciiformes > Alcedinidae > Actenoides > Actenoides hombroni. The sequence continues at coordinate 7,044,735 of WUAM01000004.1, forward strand.
CTTTCCTGAGGACTCTTTCTGGAGGCAGCTTACTCCAGATGCGGTCCAAGCTCCATTTGTTCCCCTCACCCACCTCCTTAGCTTCCTTAAGAGTGAATTTCATGCAGTCTAGCACAGAATACCAAGCTGCTAAGCTCTGCAACATGCATCACTTTCCTAAAAACAGCGCAGAACAATTACAATTGAAAAGGTTTATAGTAACCAGTGATTTGACATTTTAAGATGAGGAGAATATTATTTTCAGTGGTGTGATTGATTTCTTCTGTTTGAAGACTGAGAATTTTTTTGAGGCCAGCATGCTTTGTGGGATTATTAATGAAATGTGAAGTCTCTTCCCTGGGTTACTGTTCATCAGATGTCAAAGTTGATAGCTGAAGTTGAGAGTTATTACCATCAGAACAGCCATTTTGTAAACTGATAATCTCCATTCCAGCCTTGGGGAGCAACCCTCTGCATGACAATAGGAAATAAATAATACATGGCTCTGAGCCTTTCACCTCAGGGCACTCTCTGCCCTGACTTAACGCCACCAGGGTATCATTATCACCAGTATTCCTATTTGATTGGAAAAGGAGAAATTTAAGATTTGCTTAAGTGATTTTCCACAGGACACATGGGGAGCTGGGGGCAAAGCAAGAGGACGTTTCGCAGCCGGGAGCGGGCGAGCCGGTGGCAGAACCTACCCGCTCACAAGACACTGCTATGAAGGACACTGAAAGGAAGCTTTTATCCTCTTTGTCCATACTAGATCTATTTCTTTACTCAAGCTAATTTTCCCTGTAATGAGCAGTTTCACATGCATCTTTAATTAAAATTCACGGCTCTTGATTGAAGTCTAAATCAGAGATATATTGCACAGATGCAGCCACGATATGTGCAGGGGGAAAAAAAAAGGCACCAGGATAATGATCCTTATTATTTTTCACATACCAGATTGGCCCCAGATGCAAGTTAGTATTTAAATAAATACCTCAAAACACTTAAAACTCTTCTGTCTTCACATGTGTGAAACTGCTTTTGTACAGCAGTATGCATTAAAACTGGCAGTGTGGGGAAAGAATAACCAACAGTTACAAAAATTAACCAGAAATTTAAAGATCTAAACAGCTGAAGTGCAGAAAAATTCCCATGTAATCACCTTGTCACTCACAACCTGTTACCATCCCAGTTTGTTATATAAATATGGATTTGCAGTTAAAAAAACAACAACAACCTGCAAATGGTAGTTAGTAACCTTTGCCTGAAGCCTGAGCTTTACAAATGGGGATGCCGAAGAAGTCCCTTGCACATGAGTTTCCCAAAAACTACATCACTTGCCATTAAAGTTCAGTTATCTCAGGTATTTATTTGTCTCACTATAAAAGGTGAAAGCGTAAGTAAGAGAGTGCTCTCTCTCCCCTAAAGCGTGGTTAGGAACTGCTCGACCTAACCTGGGATGACTCCTGAACTTCTGCAGAAACACGTGACGGAGGCAGAAATGAAAAAGGACAGTTCCCTGCTGAAAGCAGCTGAATGTCCTGCAGTGAAAGCCAGTCAGACCTGTGCCTAAGAGAACGACAGGCTCTACAGTGCCCAGCTCGACAGACTGGTCAAAGTCTTTTCTTCACATTCTCTGTGTGCAGCTTGAAACATCTGAAATCTCACTTATTGAGATATTGTCCATGTGCAGCTGTTATTGCAATCCAGGTAAGTGCTGTAAGATGCTAAATACGGTAAATAAATAAATATGGCTTTTTGGTGTTTTTCTTAAAAATACACGAACAACCATATGACAAGATTCTCAGATTAGACATTCAAATCAAGGGAGATGATTCTGCCCATCTACCCCTCTCTGGTGAGACCCTCCCTGGGGCCAGCTCGGGAGTCCTCAGCACAGCAGAGACAGGGACCTGTTGGAGCAGGGCCAGAGGAGCCCCAGCAATGCTGGGAGGGCTGGAACCCCTCTGCTGGGAGGCCAGGCTGGGAGAGCTGGGGGTGTTCAGCCTGCAGAGGAGAAGGCTCTGGGGAGACCTTCTGGTGGCCTTTCAGGACTTGAAGGTGCCTGTCAGAAAGATGGGGAGGGACTTTTGAGCAGGGCCTGTTGGGACAGGACAAGGGGTGATGGTTTGAAACAAAACAACAGAGATTTAGATGAGATCTAAGAAAGAAATTTTTGACTCTGAGAGTGGTGAGACCCTGGCTCCCTGTCATAGGTTCAGGTCAGATTAATTACCACCAGCAGCTGCTGGCCCAAGCAACTGGGAGGAGCCACAGCTGGGATAAACAGCTGAGCCAGCCAGTGGGATCAATACCACACTGAGCCATGCCCCTATATAAGGGGAAGGCTGGCCTGGGATGAAGGCACCTGTTTTCAACTTCCTTCAGTGTGTAGCTTCAGCTTGCTGCCAGAGTGGGGTAAGTTGGTATCTCAGGCACTGGTAGAGCCTTCTCAGCTTCTATTACTTGTTTAGTCTCTCATGTTATTAGTGCTTTCATTAGTATTGTTGTTTTCTTCTCTGTGTTGTTTTATTTAACTGTCCTCATCTCAATGTACTGGATCTCACCTGGAATGTTTCCAGGGATGGGGTAGTGACCACCTCTCTGGGTAACCTGGGCCAGGGTCTCACCACTGTCAGCATAAAGCATTTCTACACGTCTTAACTGAATCAGTTTGGCAATCCAGAAATGAATATGCAGGCACAATCTTCCTGAGGTGTATTGAATTAGCAGCCTTGAAACCACCAGTGCTCTATAGTTTTAGGCAGGTAAGGTTCCAGGAATAGAGATTTTTGGCAGCTTCACTTTAAAATCCCCTCATGGAACGGAGCAGCATGAAACATTTCTTAATATACTGGTTTTACCTACCCCCAAAATGATGTCATAATACTGGAGCAATATTGGACAATATATGGTGACAAAGGAAGGATGATATTCCCCTACTGATAGAACAGAGTGAATGTTTGTCTGCAGACGCCTGCTCTTAAACTTCTTTAACTTGCCCTTTTTCTGTCTCGCTCTCGAGCAAACTATACGCAAGTAGAAGTGGGAAAAAGTGAAAGAGCTGAGTGTTCTTCCTTGGGTGGAAACCCATATGGGAAATACTGAACATAGTCTAATACTGAACATAGTCTGCTACATGACATAAATACTGATCTAAAATTACACCACTTCCCCCCCCCCCCCCCACCCCCGCACCCCCCACTGATCACACAATCAGAGTCAAAAGCGAGCCCCGCGCAGAGCGACACCACGACTCTTG
>WUAM01000004.1:7050377-7077576 GCA_024336885.1 Actenoides hombroni
AAGAGAAGAGAAGAGAAGAGAAGAGAAGAGAAGAGAAGAGAAGAGAAGAGAAGAGAAGAGAAGAGAAGAGAAATAAACATTTTGGATTTGCAAAATTCTAGTGACTCCCTTGACTTACCATGACCTTCCTTAAGGTATAGCGTTTGGATCTGATATCATCCATCAGCATTTCATAGGGTGTGAGCTGATACTCTATTGGGAGTGGGTTGTACTGACGCTCTTGAACTTTCTTAAGCTTAACACCATTCCGTAAATCTCGCATCACTTGTACCCAAAAACGAGCCTGAAGAGAAAAGAGAGAGAAATTGTATTTGATACCTTACCCTTGAATACCACCTCAGATTAAAGTAAAGTTCTTCATTCCTCTTTCAGGACACCATTATATAGGTACAGCTGGACTGTTCTATTTTTAATACATCAACCAAACCCCATTTTATTTTATATAAGCGTATTTTTAACCCTCTTCAACAGTACAAAACCTTGTTGCAACTCAGCAGGACTGCAGAGTCTCACTTCAAGTGATGTTCATCTCTGAGATGATACAGAAAAGGATTTGAAATCCTCATACCTTACATCTATATTTCCATTTCAAGTACACTGCAAGCACGTCAGTAAAGCTTCTAGACTTAAAGCTAATATGATGTAAATTAAAACACTCATTGAACCTGAAACTTTTTTCCCCCTTAGGCCCAGAACTTTCTTGCAAAATTTCCCAGCAGATGTTCCTCAAATAGAAATTTTGGAATGGACTCCAAACCCTAAGATCTAGCAATACCCTCTCAGTACTCAACTTCCTTCTGCTCTGCCTCTAAGACCACCACGCACCAAGAGCTCCCTCTCATTTTCTGGGTAGTGAGAATGGCTGGAGAGGAGGAACAACAGGTGGTAGATACAAAATTGGGAGATTGAAATCACGTACCTTCAAGAACTTTTTAATATTCCCCTGTGAACTAGCAAGAACAGTATCTAGAAAACAAACCAAGCTACTTTCTGTTACGAGTTTCTCTGTAACGTTTTTCTTTCACCACTGGAGAAGCTCAGCTGGTGGCTCTGCCTGCGGCCTGCCTGCCCCTTTGAAGGGCAGTCAGCAGGATACCTGTCTAAATGTCCTGTCTTTTTAAATTGCAAAAGCTTCCCCATGAGAACAGTCTAAAGAAAAAAATGTAATGCTTGGATACTTGTGTCACCTGCCTGCAAAGGAAGACTGAGACTCCATTTGGTTCTAACTTGTCATGAGTTACTATTAATTCATATGTTAACCAGACACCAATTTTAACATAAACCAAAGAACTTTAGGTAAGCATTATAAAGAAATAAAACTCACTAGTAATAATTCTGAATCACTATTCAATTGTTGTCTTACCCAGTCAGCATTTTTTAAGTCATCAAGGTCTGTGCTGGATTCATCACTTGCCCCTTTGTCCATCTCCTGAATCTTCTTCAGATTCTGCCAGTGAAAAGAAAATGAGTCAATAAATGAATGGTAGCATTATTCTCAACTAAAACTGAAGCTTAAGTTTTGACAGCTGATGAATTCTGCTGTTTGGGTATTCTACTGAGTGGTTTATGACTTGAATAGCAATACTGTAAAAGTAACTCAAAATACTATTTGAGTATGTTTCTTGTAGTTGAAAAGTGGGCCTTAAATGCTGGAGGAAAAAAAAATCTTAAGTTTTGTGTATGAAAGTAGCTCAGATAATAGCATGACAAAGGAAAAACTAGGTATAAGAATTTTAATATTCCTAAAATTGGGCTATGCACAGAAAAAAACCCAACCAGTTAGCATGTCTGTTAAGCTACGGAACAGAAAACGTTGCTGACTGGGTAAGGATTCCATTCATGTTCCCATTAGGGACAACTTATTTTTGTAGGAGAAATTCTTAGAACTTTAGTTGTGAGGAAAAATAAGCTATGAGAAAACCTTTAAACTGAATAGTGACAGACTTGCATCTATATTGAAATTAAGTAGTCTGTCTAACATGGTTAGAGATACTGAAATCTGAGTAATCACATCAGAAAGAGAAGCAGATTTTTCAAAGGTAAAGCCTGCTATTTATGATCAAGATCAGATCATGCAAATATGGAAAAGATTGTCTGCAAAGGGACAAAAAAAAAAAAGCTTTCATACCAACAAGACTATGAAAAATGATTAAAAGTTACAGCAGAACAAAGAATAGGAAAGTTTGCACACAGCAAATGCAAGCGGAAGATTCAAAAGGCTGTGGCTTTACAGAGATGATCTACAGCTAAACAACTGCATATGCAAAGTGTTATTTTTTTGGCTTGTTTCTGTACTGAAATGTTCTAGAATCAGCAGTACAAGTAAATTCTCAACACTCCATTCCACTTTTACAGAGTTTTCCAGGAAATCTTTAATGATGTTTTCTAAGTACTCACTAATGTATTCAAAATGGGTAGTTAAATCCTCCCAGAACAACTTGTTTATTTTATGAGATTAAAGCATCTGGTCAGAGATCTGACAGATGTATTTATTTATCAAAAATCTCTCACTTTTAAGCATTTAAGCTTTTCCTTTAGTGGAAGAATGCCCATTTTGAAGATTGAGCCATCAGTCTCAATTTACCTTTTGAGCTTCCCAGAAAATTTAAAAACAAGTGTATTTTGTAAAAACTTTTCTTCCCTGAAGCGGTTCCAAACCTGCTGATATGTCAGTGGGAGAAGTGGGAGTACTGGAAGAGCGTTTAACTTGCTCATTTAACAGCGTGCAAGTATCTGCCAAACCTGGTCACAGAGACAGCACACCTGAGTCAGCCACCACAGAGGTGTTGGAAAGAGAGCAGATGGGTTATTGTCTTATTTAAGTAACACACTTACTTTCATATCAAAGAAGAAATACTGCGATTGCCATATAAAAATAAAAGATGTCATTTAGAAGAAGGCTCTAAACAAACCCCATAAATCACCTACGCTGCAGAAGCAAATGCATCACGAGACACCGCGGGAAGGTTTTAGCCTGACTGGCAGGGTGACCACAGGATACCCAACTGGGCAAGAATGTCTTTAGGGAAACTTGTGTTGGTTCTGTTGCTGTGGTCAGCACCCAGCCTGATACTTACCTTCCCTTTTCCAAGGGGAAAAAAACAAAAAGAAAAATGGAAAGAATGAGTAACAAAAGGCCTCGCTGATGTTTAGTTTGCCACCCAGGGTTTCTTTTCTGTATCATAGTGTTGCAGTAACCATTCCAAATACAGTATCTGTGAACTGTAAATTACTTTGCAAACTGCTAACCTTTATTGCTAAACAAAACCAGAAAATAATAGAAGATTATTAATAGAATAACAGAAAATAATGGAAGATATACAAGATGGAAAATCATGCTGATACTTTTCCCCTTCCCTCTTTGTAATCAAAAAGCTAACTTCAGTAAATGAGCTCACAGCTGTCAGATTGGCTCCTCCTTTCCATACTGGAAGGTACACATTCATTAAAAAAAAAAATTAACATCTTCCAGCTGCTTAACCTTTACTTCAATTGCTCAACAAGATTTCCAGCAATTACCCTGCTCAGCAGCTGTGTTCCCCACCATACACTTTACTGGGGTGGTTTATGCCCAAAGGCTCATGCCTTTGACTGACATAAATATTCCATGAAGCTAAAAAAATTAAAACCAGTTTTTCTTAACAGCAGAAAATATGAAGGCAAAAAAACCCACCCTGAATAGCTGAAAGATGTTCCAAATAAGGCAACCATCTAATTAGTTTCTCTGGAACATAGCTAGAGGGGCAGTTTGTACCCCAGAAAGCGCAGGTGGAAGGGAAGCTGGTTACACTGGAGAGCTGCAAGAGCAAAACCTGCCAGCCAAGAGAGAGAAGTTTCTCGAAGTGCATTTCTTTTTTTGATCCAAATGAGCCGATACAAGCACAGGCTACTGCCAAAGCTGGGCCCCTGCTCTTCCCCATCCTAGCCAAGTGCTCCAAGCTGCTTCCATCACACCACCACAGACTTGTGCTTTGTAGGAATACTTCATTCTCCTCTCTGGCACCTAAACCTTAAAGGCAGCTCACCACAGCTGGCACTAGAAAGGAAAGGAATTTCCCTCATCATAGAAGGTAGAAAGCTTTGGAGGACTGGGGAGAAAAAACCCTAGCAAGTGTTCTACCCTCGCAGTCGGCGCTTTGGAAGGCAGCTTTACGTTTTCTTCACCTGTCAGGTGCTGCTTGGGAAGGAATAAATTCCCTGTGACAAATGATTCTGTTTAAATTTCTAGACTACATGAAATATTATCACTTCCCTCTGGCACCCCCAGCCAGCATCAGTGGGTTTCACATCTGTTTCAGTCGTAAATCATGGAAACCACCACATTTACAATCCAGGAGACCATTTGTCAGACCTGAACTGTGATGCCAAAGCTGCGAGTAACCTCAGCCATTTGCACTTACCCTTGGGACAAGGGCTTAAGAAAACCTATTAGCCTATAATAAAGAAACAGCCCAAATGGGTTTCCACTTTAGAAAGCAGAAACATCTTAAAAGGATTTTTCTGAACCGTTCCAGACCCCCAGACCCAGACCACAGACCTGATTCACCTAGTACAGAGTCCACTCAGGCCAAGAGGGCTGGATGGGTAACAAGCGAGCGTTTCAGCAGCTTTGGCTTTTTTTAAACCGTTACAGCATTTGGCCATTTAAAAAAAACCAAAATCACCCAAAAAACCCCCAAACAACCTGCATTATGTGACAAAAGCTAGTAATAAAATCACGGCGTGTCACCAAGTGTCTTGGTGCACTATTAAAAGCAGGCAGCTGATTTGCTGGCTGCTGCTGCTGCTGCGTGTCCCACTTTCGAGCCGCGCTCTTCCGAGCTCGCTGACAGATGGGGGGTTACATAAGACACTTGTCAGCGCTGCCTCCAACACTCGCTTCCAGAAAAGGCTCCCGAGAACGCGAGGTTTTAACGAAGACAGTCTTCTTGGGGACTCCAGCTCTGGACTTTGGCTCTCACCAACTGCAGAACACAGTCTACTGCAATTCCCAGTTTATATGCTTAACGGGGAGCCGTTTGCTTGCTGATGCAAGTAACTCTTACGCTGTTACCTGTGAAACTAATAATATATTCTTGAATCTTCATGCTCAGCTTAAAAATATATAACCTGCACATGGGGAAAAAACTGCTTTTATATATTCAGCTATCCAAATTTAAATTCCAAGGGCTTGGCCAGCAGCATTACTTTGAAGAGACTCAAACTCAGTTGAATTCAAATGTGGGAACAGCATCAGCTAAATCAGTCCCTGAAAACCTCCCGAGTGGCTATCAGAGAAAGTTCTTCATGCATCTCTGGATTTTGTCTACCCAGACTTTAGGAAAGCTCTTGACACTGTTTCCCACAGCATTCCCCTGAAGACTGGCTGCTCACGTCTTGGATGGGCATACGCTTCACTGGATAAAAAATTGGCTGGTTGGCTGGGTGCAGAGCATGTTAAAACCAGTGGCTGGCTGGTCACCAGTGGTGTTCCTCTGGGCTCAGTACTAGAGCCTGGTCTCTGTAGTATCTTTATCAATGATCTGGACAAGGGGACTGAGGGCACCCTCAGGAAGTTTGCAGATGACATCAAATTAGGTGGGTGTGTTGATCTGCTTGAGGGCTGGGAGGATCTACAGAGGGCTCTGGACAGGCTGGATCAATGGACTGAGGCTCAAAAAAAAGCAGAGAAGTTTGTGAATAAATTTCTTTCCCCAGCTGTGCTTTCTGAAAATCCCAGCAGATGGGTATTTAACAGCCTTTACAGTCATGAGGCTATTAAGAGTAACTTGGGTAACGACCATATTTCCAAAATAAGTTATCCATTAACATTGTTTAGGTACCTATTAACTACCCCTATTATCATATTTTGTACAAATAATACATCAGTATAGCCATGTGAAATGGAAAGCACCACTTGTGTTTTTTAATCAGCTGTTTTCCTGTTGAGCCTTTGAAATGGCATGAAACTAGGAAAAGAAGGGAGGAACAATTTCATTTCTGCTCTTGGACTTAATTAGAATTTGTATGTTCACGTTTTCATACACCTCAGATTGAAATATATCCAGGCAGACTGAAAGAATTATGTTTTCACATCAGAAAGGAAAAAAATAAAAGGAGACATGATTTAAAAGAACGGTATGAAGATGACAGATTAGGAGCTTTATCCCTATCCTACCAGAAACTTAATTACAAGGCATACTGTGGATAGTGAAATTAGGGGTAAGTTTTTGATGAACATGGATTTTCACTGCAATCAAAGACATAGGCAATTATAAAAATATACAAAATCTTAATTAGTTTGGAAGGAATATTAATGCTGATGCTTTAGGGTAAACAGCCATCTCTGAAAATTTTTGAGACACGAGTCAAACCTACTGGCAGTAAGTTACGACACATCTACCTTCTGGACACTGCTTGTATTTTCTGGTGGTCAGTATCACGTGGTGTCTTTTAGCACCAGCTGTGCCAGCTGTGGAGTTTATCACCCACAGCCCTCTCACAGATGCTGTACCTCTGCTACAGGCTGGTATTTACTGGTACCACTCACAGTCTTACAGAGTGGTTGAAGTTGGAAGGGACCTCTGGAGGTCAGCTGGTCCAGCCCCCCAGTCAGGCAGGGCCACCCAGGGCCAGTTGCCCACCAGCATGTCTAGGCAGCTTCTGAGCATCTCCAAGGATGGAGACTCCACAGCCTCCCTGGGCAACCTCTGCCAGTGCTCAGTCAGCCTCGCGGTGAAAAAGTGTTTCCTGATGTTCAGAGGGAGCCTCCTGTGTTTTAGGGTGTGCCCACTGCCTCTGGTCCTGTCACTGGGCATCACTGGAAAGAGCCCGGCTCCATCCTCTTTGCCGTTCTCCTTTCAGACACTTATACATGTTGAAGAGATCCCCCTGAACCTTCTCTTCTCCAGGCTGAGCAGCCTCAGTCTGTCCTCACAGGAGAGATGCTCCAGTCCCTTCATTGTCTCTGTGGCCCTTTGTTTTGTCTCTTGTACTGGGGAGCCCAGAACTGGACCCAGCACTCACTCCATTTGTGGCCTCATCAGTGCAGAGCAGAGGGGAATGATCACTTCCCTTGACCTGCAGGCAGTATTTCTCCCAGTGCAGCTCAAGACACTTTTTTGGGAGAAGGGCACATTGCTGGCTCACTCAGCCATTCCATGCACATGGAGCATTAACTCCAGTAGAAGGCAAGACTGGGCAGTGACAGGGAGCTGGAGAAGAACTAGGGCAGATATCCCCTCAATGAAGCAGGTTCACAACATGGACAGCAGAGCAGGTGGATCCCCAGTCCGATTCAGAGCAGCGATTTCTGCATTCCTATGCTTGCAGAGTCTCACCCCGTCTCTCTCGGTCACACCTGATGCCATCTCTGAGCAACATTCATGACCTTTTTAGATACTCCACAGCAGGAACATTTGCTTTATCTCATGGACATGGCTTATTTGTGCCTACAGTTCTGTCTGTGGCTGGGTGCCAGCAAAAGTGATCTCAATGACTTTTGCATGATCCTGGAAAAGATGAACCTTTTCATTTACATGAAGTCCATTTTTAGCAGATATTCAAACTATCTTTCCCCTCACCACACACACATGCATCATGCATTTCCTTCACATTGTTGACCATTCTTCCCTCCACACGATCAAATAAAAGGGAGAGATTTCCTTTTCGTGGAATTTTCCTACTGCAATTTTAAAAGCTCACTGCTGGAGATGAAAAACAAGCTGTACTCCGTTGCTGTCATCAGCTGTAAATGCTTAAACAGCAGGATACAGAGTTAGGAGGTCTTGGCCCATCAAAAGGCCACTTCTGGATGACAGCAGATGGCACCCAGGGTGAATCTGCAGCAAGGGCACCTTTCACAGAGCCTGAGTGGCATACAGACACTACCAGCAAGCTGAAAAAACACCCCAGTAAACTTGCTAGAAAAACTTCACCTTGCAAAAAGATGCAAAGTTAGATCAGACTAGTTTATAGAATGGTAGAGGCTGGAAGGAACCTCTGGAGATCATCGTGTCCAACCCTCCTGACAGAGCAGGACCAGGGTAAATGAATTAACAGGTAATTGAATTTCAACCCTACCTTTGGAGCTGCTGCTGCTATTCCACAGAAATGTGTATTTTTGCTACCGTTACCCTATTTGGTTTTTTGGGTTTTTTTAGTATTGCAGTAGTAATGTCACACCTTTCTCAGCTCTGGATTGAGTTGTGCATCCACTACATTGAAGGACGCAAGTACCATCTCCCTGGCTGCTGACCTTTCCACACACAGGGAATCAGACTGGAAATAAAAGCCACGTGACATCGAGTACGAAACAAACTGCCTAAAACCTTTTATCTGACATCGATTGAGATGACCTGAACAGCTCACTCATTGCTCCATCATGTCTGATTAACGCACTCACCCAATCGCCCGCCACTAAATCCCTTTCTGACACTACGCTCCATTTGTTAGATGGCAGCGATGTTCACATGACGGACTGGAGAGCACGTGACTACTCAGCATATAGATATGTATTAGTAACAAAAGATATTCCAACCCTATTGGCCTATCCCTTCTGCCTCCTGATTCATCCCTTGTGAAATCTTGTATGTAACTTGCAAAATCCTGAGGAGTTTTTATAGTGCCAAATTGAAAAGAGCGTCACAGCAATATTCAGTATTTTTTTCTGCTTCTTTCACAGTTTATTCCCCTTCTAAACCTGTCCTGTAGCATAAGATAGGTCAGATTTGGTCCACTCCTAGCAAGTGTACTTCTGCAGATAAAGATTCTCCCTCTTCCACTACAGTGAAGTTGGCTGTTGAAACACCTACTGAGCAGAAACTATGAGCTTCATATACCTGGGAAACAGACACCCAGCTACCAGTGGCCCTAGAAGGAACCCAAAGAACTTTAGAGGATTCCCCCCCACCACCTTTTTTAGTGTTTTTTATTTCATTTTGATGAAATAAACTATGTCTGAGGGACTCTAAAGGAAGATCTTCAATTAAAGCTGTCAGGTTTTGAAATTAACAGTTTAATCTTCCTGGCATCTTTAGTGTCACAAACACAATATTACACACTGTAAGTTTTTTGGGTATTTTTTAATGGCAGCTGATGTAACTTGGTTTTTTTTCCCCCAGATATCTGCCAATGCAAACACCACAAATTCATGACAACAAATGTCCTTACTGAAGTATAAAGCGTTTCTCTCCTTTATACCCAATACTCATATGACAATACCAAAAGGAAAAGAAAAAGGAATTTGTTGAAGTGAATTGTGTTTAACTATTCCTCATGAATTAAGAATCTTCTATGTATCTGCAAGAGAGAAGAACGTATAAACAATACCACAGCTTTTACTGGCACAAACCTAGTATGATCATATGATTCCTGCTTGCCTCAAGTATAAACTGTACAGGTCATTTTTAAATGGTGTAACAAGATTTGCAGCACTCCACCTTCTATTTTCTTCATACTTTTTTTTTTACCTTTATATGCTACATTATTTTCAAAATTAAATACATTCCAAATCTATAGATGGATAAAAGCTATAAGCGAGGAAAAAGTACATCATAAAACCAAAGCAGTCAGGTTCCAGAAGCTGCTTGTATGATAATTTTTTTTTTTTTTTTGTCATTTCTTGTACACCTACTGGGGAATGATCAGAGTAAAATGAAATCAAACGATCAAAATTCTGGCCTTGGTTAGGTGCAGCAATAAAAGTCTTACTGATTTCAGTAGGGCCAAAATTCCATCCACAAGGATTACTTCCTTTGACCTAAATGTGCTTTGAATCAATCCCTAATAGCCTTTGAGAGGCAAATGGTTTCTTTCATTTGGGATTAACTCATAGTATGCTCTATGGTGTGATCGGATGTTGTTGGGTTTTTACATCCAATTACAAGGTGATTAAATAATTTGCAAAATAACCCCCCCCCTCCAAATTTTTAATGTTTTTTTTTTTAATTGCTGTTAAGATTTTTTTTAAATGGTTATAACACACAGCGTTTGACATTGACAACAGAGATATCTTCCAACTGCCTGCTGTAGCCAAAATGTTCAGGAACTACTAGAAACATAATTCCTCTCTGAGCAGAAAGAAGAACTCCAAAGGGTCTTATCTTTGAGCCTCAACATGGACTTTGCAATAGCTGTTAGTTGAGGTGTTTCTGGCACAGGTCCCTCAATTAGTTCATCCAACAGTCAGAACAATAAGGAGCAGTCAAAAGGTGAGATGTGAAATTACTGATGTCAAGGTTCAGGGGACAGATTCAGCACAGAGACTCTGTATCCTGTCTGCTCTCTGTGTCAGGGGCACTGGATGTAGATGAACCGTAACATGGGCACTTCAGAAGACAAGTGGCTTTTAGCCATGCTGACACTGTCAAAATTATCCTTGTAAGGACATGATACTGCTTCCGTTTAAAAACTGTTTTCAGTTTGAGTAGGATTGGAGAAAAAGTGGAGGTGATACTGAACCCTGTGCAACAGAAAAACATTTCTGAAGGATTCTCCCCCTTGAAAGGATACATCTCAACCAGGAAGAAAAATGTCTTTGCCTGGTTTACATGAGGATAAAAGCTCTCTTGTGCTGCTCTGCAGCTCATTTGACCCTTTAATGAGCTGATTCAGCTCATTAACCTGACAAGGAATGACTCCTCTTTTTTTTTTGTTTGGTTTTTCTCATTTGATATTTGCTGTGTTTGTTTCCTAGAAGCAGAACGGGAGCATGTGTGCGTGGGAGGAACAGTTCTGCCTCTTTCAGCAGCACAATTTTTAGATCAGCTTGTAAAATCTTACCCTGCTTTTCAAAGGTACTGTAGATCCTGACTTCCAAAAGAAAAGAAAATTCTTCAGGGTTTTATTAAAAAGAAAAATTATGAAAGTGCTGTTACTTGACAAGCTGGCTTTGGTGAAGAAACCAGCTTTAAGAAGCACATTTCCCTTCCTGCCCTTCCCTTCACCCACCAGATTTCCAATGTAACCGACACCTGCGCTGGGTTAATACCATTTGTTTCTGGAGGCACTCTGCAGGGCAGACCACTGAAACTATCTTCATTCAAAAGCACCTCCCTATTCTTAAGCAAGACCATTTAAATGCAGTGGTACATAGGACAGCCAACGAGAACAGCCAAACAGGCAGTGAACAGAAGCATCGCAACCTACAAGTGGAAAGGTTTCTTTTTAAAAGTTGGCTCTGCTGGGAAGCCAGTGTGGCACACAAACAAGCCCATCACACACCAGAGGTAATGGAAGCAGAAGCAGCTGACAAGGGACAAAATATGAGCACGAAGAATCTCAGATAATTCTCAGCCAAAGACAAAGTACAAGAGGGAGCTGAGGAACAACAGGCAAAGCTCTGACGCTTCACAACATCCTTGGAAGACCGGAGAAGTTTTTAGACATAAATACATCGCATGCACATGTGAAGGAATGGATACATGCATGCAAGGATCCAAGAAAAACTTCTCTTTTACTCCCAAATAGACTAGTTGCAATTAATAACAATTTCTGTGAGACATCTATAGATAGTTACAGCCAAAAGACAAAAAAGCTCAGTTGTAGAACTGCTCTCCCTGAACGCTACAGATCATTTCCTCAAGCATCTGACATTGGCTACCAGCTGGGTACAGCAGTGATTTTGTAAGCCTAATTCACACAGTAATGAGCTCAAGAGCAGAAAACCTTCTCAGACTGCTTACCTCTTTTGCACTTTTAATTTTGGCCAGGAAAGTGTAGAGCTCCATTGTTTCAGCAAACAGAGCCCGACATACTGCTTGGTAGTGGTTCGGTGCCTCTGATCGGGTTGGCAGGTGGGCAGCACACAGCTGGAGAGAAAAATAAACAGCAATGTCAAAACGATGGCACGTCACTTTCATTAATGCTACAGAGCACGAGATAACGTGAAAGGGAATGCAACGGGATATTTAGGGCACAAAAATCCATGAGAAATTCAAGTTTAGGCAGAAATTGGGGTGTATTTTGTAAATCTTCTGCTAGCATTTATTTTGTGAGAAGAGTTGAGAAGAGTTCTGTAAGGATGGTAAGGGGACTTGGTTGACCATGTCCTGAAAAACTCCGAAAACCAAGACATTGCCTTTTGATTAAAACAAAAAAAACAACCAACCGAATAACACAACAAAGGATGGCATCATCGTGAAGGGGAAAAAGCAATCTTGTGGTTTCCAATTTTGGGAAAAGCTCATTAATTTGAACCAGCTTTAACAGCAAGTGGTGTTTAGCTTCCTATGATCGTGGAAGACAACTGTATCCCTACCAATTTATGAAAGGATGGAAGGTGAGGCAAGGAGGAAAGTGAAGCGTAATCATCAAGCTGAAACTCTGCTTTTATTTATTTCAAGCAGTTCAAAGATGTTAAAAATCACTGGGAAGCGCAAGTTTATTGCTTCACCTCAGACATCCACAAACATTTCCAGCCAGAGGCAGAGCTGATGTAACGGAACACGGATGGGTTTTTCATACAGGTTAAACCTGCAAAACTCTGAAAGCCTACTCAAACAACTAATAATCATTCACTACTACAGATAAGCAGTCAGTCCAGCATTCCTTTTCGAGTCAAACATGCGGCTCTCATTTCAAACAAGAGAAGTTTCACTGAAACCAGCCTTTATATTTCAGAGAAGCTGAATGGTATGAGCAACATCCACCTTTGTGACTGTGAACATCCCAGCTTCTATTGTTGTAGAATAGCTCAGCACTGACCCTAATAGTTATAATATCTTTTTCCCCTGTGTCAAAACCACTGCCTTTAAGTATTCATCATGGAAATCTTGGCTGGAAACAGAGAGAACAAAATAGCATAATTTGTTCCCTAAACAGTTTTAAACAAAAAGAAAACAAACCCCAAAGCATGCATCATACAAAAATCATACATACATATATATCATAGAATCATAGAATGGTAGGGGTTGGAAGAGACCTCTGGAGATCATTGAGTCCAAGCCCCCTGCCAGAGCAGGAACACCCAGGAACAGATCCAGGCGGGTCTTCTAAGTCTCTAGACATACACGCATGATACACACACATATCATACAGAGCACCCACATTGTACAAAACTGAGCAAAATTTTAACCAAGTACTTAAAATTTGTGTTGTTACTGTGGTTTTATAGTAGTTATGATATATCTATGGGTGTATTTATAGCTGTAAAGCTAAAACTAAGAACAAGCCCAAACCTGAGGCAGTAGGTGGCTACATTCAGATCTCCAGAACTAAAGCTTGAGACAAAAGCCATTCTAGGAGATGAACCCTTAATTAGCCTAGTGGCATATTTGTCCAAATCTCTCCTGTTATTACAGTGAACACTGTGGTTACAGAGGGCACAATGCCCGTAAAGCTCGGGCTGCCTTTTCTTACTGCTTTTCAGTCTGATTTAGATCCACACTGCTGCTAAAAGGTGTGGTCCTGTGGCCTCCAGCTGCCCGTGCCCAGCGATGGGTGCCCTTCTGATGGCACCAGAAATCACACCCCGACTCCCAGAGGGTTACTCGCCCGAACAAAAATTAACAAAGTGAGGGAAGCAGAGCAGGAGACAATTCTTCTTGGTGGCACGGACACACACGCAGCAGTGCGGGCAAAAAGGACCAAGGGGGACATGCTGCAGGAGTGGGGAAAGGGAGGAAGGGCTGGACAATTGGCTTTTGGTTGCAGTTGGATTTAGACTGGTTCGATCTCACTGACAAGTTGCTTTCTAAGGCCACAGGCCACTTGTTATCTTGCATTTCTTCCAACTCTGTATAACAGTACGGAGTTCAGTGGTCAGATGTGATCAACTTCTTTGATAAATTTTTACAAGAACAATTTGGACTCCTTCAGATATCCTATTCTGATAATTGTACCCATATATGTATCTCACTTTAGTCGTTTAAAAGAATATATATAAGGAAAGTTCATATATTTGTGTGTGTTCGTGTACATTTTCCTTCCTTTCTATATACTTTCCTTATGTATCAGGAACACGAGGCAGACACAAAACCGCCCTCAATTCCTCCCTTCCAAATTTTATACTGCTTTACAGTGATGGACAAGAGCTTCTCATACTCTTCAAATTTATTTCTGGATAAGGATGTAGTTGACAGAAGAAAAACCACACTAATTTTTTTTTTCTCCTTTCATTTTTCTTCCTTTCTCTTTCCCTCTCCCCTCAATTTTTTTTTTTCTTCTTTTCCTTTTTAAGAAAACTTATCATCTCCTTTGCAGGTAAAGGGAGAAAACCCAAAATGGTTAATATGTGCTGCAGTGAGTCCACGTATCACAATGACAGAACCTATTAAATACTTCCCTTGATTTCATGAAAAAGCCAGAACATTAAAAAGACTGAGTATGGTTAATTTGTGTTCCTTTCTCTCAGTAACTAATCATGTCCTCTACCTGGCCTAACTATGTTTTCAGTAAGCTATTCCTGGTTATTAATTATAGTACAGATAAAAAGAGTTTCATTCTAAAATATACCATTTTACAGGAATAATAACAGCAATTTTAAAAAGGTCATAAAATGGTAAAAGTCTTCTTAGCCGAGAGTAAAATTTTCTTACTATACAGACTGAACCCAGGCTTTTAAGAATGCTTTTTAAAAATGTATTGAGAAGCATGTTAATAAGAAACAATTTCTATCAAATGTTGAGAAAGTTAATGAAATGCAGCAGTGGGGATGGATATAAAATCGATTCTATTACTGGACATCAAGTAAAGCAAAAAAAAAAAGATATTAAATGCCTGCTGTTGAACTCAAATACAAAAGCAACCCCGTAAAAAAGTTAATTGTTTGGTTTGTAAGCATTAGGGTGCAGATGTTAAGGAGAGGGCGAGCAGCTCCTACTAACTTTTCTGCTCTGAAAAATCAGACTGTGCATGAGTTTCACTATGTGAAGATCTTGTGGTAACACTAACTCAAGTGATACAGCATAAATCTTTGGATTGGGGAAGATAAGCCTGAAGAAAAAGGAAAATGCAAATAGGATAGAGCTTTTTTCCCCCTTCACATATGTTGTACTTGCGTGTTGTTCAGAGCACCTGACAAGCTGTAACTTCTGCATGAAAAAATACTACAAAATCTAGGCAGGCAAGGCAAATCGAGTATGAAATGTCACTTCTAGCCTCAGTGCAGGACATCTATCCACTTTAAAAAAATTAAATAATTAAATATCACAACTTTAATTTGATGACAGCAGTGTTTGAAAAGCGATGTTACTGTAACACACCAGAAAAATCACAGTCTGAATGTTTTAATAATTGAGATATGAAAGGACAGCCACCTCATGAATTCCTCCTCCTCTTGCCCTGACGCAGGGGTTGTGGTGCAAGAAGCATTAAGATCAGGCCTGCAGCCTTTGCCAGCCACCAGAGCTCACCAAGGGAAGGAAGCCTCTTCGTATGCCGCTTGTTCTGACACTTGCCTTTTCATCCCTCATGATACAACTTAAAACTATCCTGAGGGGAATGGACACGAACGGTGCCCAGAGCTCAATACAAGGGCTGTTTGTTCTGCTTCCAAGAAGTCTCAAAGAGTATGAGAAATAAATTATTGGAAACAAATTATGTGGTCTTTGCAAACGGGTGAAATACCAAAATTATCAACTACTGAAATATTAACGAGCTTGGTCTGTAATTACTTCCATTTGCAACCATGGTGAAGAGCTGGGATTTTAAAAAATGTATTAATTTATTTCTAACTGAGTCTATCCAAACCCCTGCTTGACCCAAAGCGTTCAATCTTCACTTAGATCCCTAAGAAGATTAGAGGCTGCTTCCATCCACATTCAGGGTTCACAGGAAAAAAAAAAAGGCATTATGTAAATAGCCCAGCCTTGCCAGCTCCTCTATCCAAATTCATCCTCAGTTGACCAGGAAATAAATGTACACCAAGCCAAGGCAGTGTTAACAGAGATCACAGTTTAATCATCGAATCAGAGAATGATTTTGGTTGGAATAGACCTTTAAGATCATCCAAAGAGATCAAGCAGCATTTCTGGCATCTGTTTGAATATATCCCATCAAGGGCTCCATAAAGTTACAAAAAGTACAGCTGGCTCACCCACTAAAATTCAGGTAGGTTTGGCAAAACCTTTTTGGCTAAATACTGAAAACTTCATCAAAACACCTGGCCTGTTAGAATTCAGGTTTCAAAAGACAAAAAGTGCAGCCATCTGGGGAAGAGGGTCTGCGTGAAACTACCACAGAGAAGAAAAGGATTTCTTTTTCTTGTGGGTCACAAAGACAAGCTATTGATATTCTGATATTACACATTGATACATACAAACATACCACCAGCTGCAAATGCCAGGCTTGTTAAGTGTTTGAAAAGCCTTGGAGTATTAACATAGATTTAAAAGATGTACGTTTTCTTAAGCAATAAGAAGAAATTACTTCAACCAACAGGTCATTGAACAAGGTACTAGTTATCTGCCTCATCCTTTGCAACAAGTTCATAAAATAAAACCCAGCTGGAGATGCCTTCCCAAGGTTAATTTCCAAAAGATTTTCTCTCTGTGCAACTATATTAGACCTTGTGATTAAACTTGCTTTTTTATATATAAATAAACTTATATTCCTAATGAATATGAACTTCAAAGAGCCATCCGCCCTACCAGAAATACCTCACTCATACCTGTGTGTTTGTAAAACTCAACCAAGCATTTTGCTTTGGTTTATCATTCAGAATAACGTTAAGTGATGGACCATGGGGAGGAGTAAAAAGTGTCCTGACATCGGTTTGTAAGCTGTTTCTGCCTGCTGGGACCACCCTTCTGCATGGCACGCAGGACTCAGGCATAGTACAACTTCTGAGGTGGTTTCCACGACACTTGGAGCCAGCTCCTCCCCAGTTCACAGCTTCTCTCTCAAACTTCCCAGGCAGAGATTTGCCCCTGGTTCCACCAGTTTTAACTGAAGTGAGCCAAGGACTACCTGATCCTTCTGATAAAGGACTTTAGGGGAAAGGTAGTGGGGTAAGACTGCGATAAGACAAAAGGGATGGGAGCAGAGTTAGATATTAATCCATAAAACAAATTAACAGAAAGTACAGAAACTTACTCTTCCTGGAGAGCTACCTGCAGCTTTGTAACTTTTAAAACTGATATTTTAAATGATCATTTGGAAGTGCTTTGGAATGTCCAGTTGCTTGACATGTGAGCTGCCAATTAATTTTACACCCCTCAAGGAAAACGTAGGTTTTGTAGAAATTGAAGCAAATTGCTAGCCTGCTGTTGTCAAGCACATCTACCTCATTATTTAAGTGTCCTCCAGCAATCTGGCAAGGCTTTCCCCTCACACTGGTATTCGTTGTTTTGATCATGTTTTTCATCACTTTGAGGTGAATAAGAGAACTACACAGTTCTCTACTTACACAAGCTCAGAATTTATGGGGAGAATCACTTAAACCATTAAAATGGTTTAACAAATACATTCTTTATTTATTTTCCTTTCTAATATGAATCCCCAAATGCAGCAGCAAAGCTATTTCATTGATAACAGGTATCACTTGAGGAAACAGTGGCCTTGGTTGGTTCCCTCTTTCAGGACTGTAAAAAAAAAGAAGCAAATGTTGCCTCTGAAATTAAAGCCAAAACTACAAATGGGAATTATATGATGCAAGGATCAAAAATGCTTTGCATAAGACCCTGACTCTTACAGAAGCATCCAGTTGTCTGTATCATACAATCTCCACCATCATTAACTACCCTCTGCTTTACAAACTCTGAGGATTAAAGGCCTTGAGCAAATGATTTCTGTATATACGCTTAAATGTCAAACAGGAATGGATTACCAAATGCTTGCAAATGCTCTCCTGAGCCCCAACTGAAGTCACTGTGGAAGGTGAAGGGCTCAGATGGGTAGATTGTGTTTGGATTGAAATGCTGCAGTGGTGTTTCATATACTGTCGTTGGTTTTAGAAATACAAAGCAAAACCTGAGGAATTCAGCAATGCTCAGGATGAAATCTGGTGTGCAGTAAAGGACGCTCCTTCTCTATTTTCTCCTAAACAGAGCATCTCTCCTGACATCGTTTCTTCCAGGTACTCATTGCCTTGAGGTGCTGAACACTGTGATTGATTTCCTTTCTTAAAATCTTACACTTCACAGCTATTTGAGGAGTCTTAATCACTTTTCCATGCTATTAGACTGAATTCAGGCAGTGATGAGGATCTTGATCAAATTTCAACAGACAAGACTAACACCTCACTGAACTGTCTCACTTAAAACTTGAGCCTTTTCCCATGACAGAAACAATTAAAGGTGAAGACAATTTCTGTTCTGTTGCATTTATATGATACTATCTTTAGGGAAATGAGTCTTACAAATCCTTAACACAATTAGAAACACCTTTTTAGAAACACATTTAAAACTTCCATGGGTGTTAAGAAATTGAAATCAAACTCCAGTACAGGTTACTGACTGAATTCAATTTTTAAGCCCAATCTTGTGGTTTTTCATGCCCAGTAACCTCTATTCTTACTCTTTCTAAATACAGAATGAAGACCTTGACTATCGAAACAGATTTCAAATGAAGGTCAACCTATGTTTTTGTGAGATGGTGATATTTCCACTGGACATTCTGACAATAATTTTCCACTGACTGACTAATTTTATGTGCTACTGCAGACTTCATGACAAAGCTGCGTTCACAGAAATTCTCATTTCTTCTTGAAAGTTACCAAGCTATTTGTATGCCTCAAATACACACCCCCTACACACACACCCCCCTACAGCTGTTACTGGAATATGTGTTAGGTGTATTGTTACACTGTCTTTACACAGCGGACTAACAACATCCTGCTTCTCAAAGAGGCTTGTTTCCAAAGAGCCAATTAAGTGCAAACCAATTCTGCATTCTCTCTTAGTTTCAGAGAAAACCATGCTCTGTTGTTTCTTAGAAAAATAATGGAGGAATTAATGATATAAACATGCAGTAATCTGAATTTGCTAGCTCTTGTTCTTTGACTATTCAAGGGGAGCATCAATGGGATTATTCACAAGCAAGGGCGAAATCCAACAATTTATATTTTTTCCCATTCTTTGACACAAAACGTCAACCCCTGCGATGATTAGCAAGCCCTCTTGTTAGCCTGTGAGCAGCAACCGTTTCCTAAAGTAGGAAAAGTAGGGAGGTGATTGTCCCCCTGTACTCAGCACTGGTGAGGCCACACCTTCAGTATTGTGTCCAGTTTTAGGCACCTCAGTACAAGAGAGATATCGAGGTGCTGGGGTGAACGCAGAGAAGGCAACGAAGCTGGTGAAAGGTCTGGAGAATAAATCTTATGAAGAGTGATTGAAGGAGCTGGGACTGTTTAGTCTGAGGAAGAGGAGGCTGAGGGGGGACCTCATCACTCTCTACAACTACCTGAAAGAACATTGTAGAGAGGTTGGTGCTGGTCTCTTTTCACAGGCACTTAGCAATAGAACAGGAGGGAATGGATTCAAGCTGCAACAGGAGAGGTTTAGACTAGATATTAGGGAAAAATTTTTCCCAGGGAGGTGGCTGAGTTACCATCCCTGGATGTGTTTAAGGGTTGTTTAGATGTGGTGTTGGGGAACATGGTTTATGGGTGAACTTTGTAGAGTAGGGTTAATGGTTGGACTTGACGGTCCCAAAGGTCTTTTCCAACCTGAATGTTTCTATGATTCTATGACTCTAAAGGTCTCTGCTCCCCGAGGCAGCAGCTCCATGTCCATTCGGCAGCTCTCATCAGTACCACTCACGCATCTGCATTTCGTGCAGGAGCAGCAGCGTGAAGGATGGGATGGAGGCATCTGGGTAAGAAAACTAGCTTCAGAAGCAGAGTAGAGGCGTAGATGGGAAAACATGATAAAAACCCTGATAATTAAAGGAGAAGGGGAGTGGCTGCACATATTCACAGGGCTACCTGTAGTTTAGCTAACAGCCCATTAAGCTGTGGAACCACCCTTGACATTATTAAATAACTTAGACCCAAACAACCGATAGCAAAGAGTTGCACCCCTGTAATGTCAAACCCTATGGTTGGCTGCCACACTCCTCAGGCCCTCCTCAGGGTTGCAGGCTGACTTTGGACTGCAACTACGAATTCTGTCGAGTAGAAAAGAGAGGAGAGGTGGTTTTGCATCAGGGTGCTCAGCATATGCAGTAGAGAGCTACAGCAGGATAATATCCTTCTTTCTTCCCCTCTCCCCCAGCCTCTGTCCAAGGACATGAAGCAGCCGTGATATTCAGGGTACTGCTTGAAAACACCTACAGAGCATCTCTGGAAAAACAGTAGAAAACAGTGACATTTTCTAACAGAATAAAAGAGAAAATGATTTTATCAAAAGGCAACAGAAAATGGTGGGGAATGACTCTCAAATCTGGAACATGAGTTAAACACGGATTTTTCCTTAGCAGAAAAGGAAAGGGAGAATAATGCAGAAGAGAGGTTGTTTCTCTATCAATTTTTCAGTAACACCCATCAATCTCCTTACTAAACAGTTCAGGTGTTTGCAAACTTACTAAACAAGAGACAATATATTAATGGAAGGCAGTTTTAATCATGAGTCACTTAAAATCCCATTAAAATATATCAACTAAAATAAAAACTTGCACGTTCCTTGGCAGCTACTCACAGGTTCTCGTACAGAGCTTTCAAATGTATGCGTGTGGGAAGCTTGTTTGGTTTTTTGTAAAGCACTGAAACTTCTCTCAGTAGGCATAATAATAATAATAATAATTCGCTTTCATGTTTTGTCCTGAAGCGTGACTTTTTATTCCTATCCAAACAGATTTCCAGCTGCATAACCAAACAAACTGCATTACTGAACATAACAAGCTTTTAAACTTCACTCCCAGTGAATAAATCCAGCAATTTCTAACCTGTCTCATTGTGTTTTCGTTGGCTCTCAGTGTACAGAAACTTATTCTATTCCTTCACACGTGTTGTGCTCCTTATTTGTGGTACCTTTGTCAGGGAAATCAGGTCTTGAAACTCTGACTGCATGAAAAAGGCCTACAGAAAAATTCTTCCTCCTCTTCGTCTAGGCAAATAGACTGAACTTTTTGTTTGTTTGCTTTGAATTTATATTCTCTGAATGCACATTTCAAATGTCTTATCAAGAATATCAGTTACATAAATGTTAATACTTAAAACATATGCCACTCTAAGATAAGTATGAATTAATTAACCCACAATTTATTGATTAAATTAACTTCTTAAAAATAAAATATGTAATTTTGATTCAAATATATATCCTTCCTTATTCAAGCAGAAGAGATACCCAACAAATCAGAGCTTAAGAGGTGTTATTTTCTCCTCAATTCCCTCCATTTCTAGTGGTGCTGCCCTTTTTTGTCCTTTTCCCCTACGCACGATCCGTTCCTGGAAATTCTCTCCAGTATGGTAATTACTAGAAATGAAATTATTTAGAGTCTGTGGCTCTATACAGGTGGGACTGACCACCTGTAGGGGCTGCAGATGGTGTTTATACTGCTCTGACTGCTCAGAGACTTGAAGGAAAGGCAGCTTTGCTCCTTTGCTTTGGTTCCATACTTTTGCAAAAAGTAGCACACGAATAAACCCCCCACTCTGTCAGACATTCAAGGCTACTTCATATATCCCAAAGTGCCCCCAGCCTACACCATGGGGGCTGGAACCCTTTTGTAGGGGCTCTATCACAGTAGCTGCCTCGCAGTCCACGCTGCACGTGTTCTCTCAGCCTTGGGACACTAGGTACTCCCAATTCTAGTTTGCCAATGGAGATCCGAGGCCAACGCAAAGCCCACTGGGTGAGTCAGGAATCTCTTCTGATGAAGAAAGTTAAAACATTGTGATCAAAGCCATAGCTGACCAAATCATGTAGGATGCTACAGAGTATTCTTTCCATCATGTCCCTTCTTTGTCGGTCCATCAGTGCTGGTCCACTCCTACCTGATAAAAAGATTTCAGTCTCCAACTAAAAATGTAGAATGGACAATTGCAGTGAATTATTATCTGTCTTGTAGTAATTGGTGGGTTTCCTGAAATCTTGGGTCCTGAACTCGCATGAGTACTTATGAAATATAAACTTCAATTATTCTAATTAAGAGATTGTGAAGCTTCTAGTACAATCTAAAGGCCAACCTCTCGCTCCAGTCTTAAAACACAGTAGTTTTGTTATAACATCATGGCTCCTTGGAGGGGATAGGAATGAGTCCTTGCCTCCAAAAATGGATGAACAACACAGACCTCAACATAAGAGCCCAAAGATACCAAGCAAGAGAGATCTTCTCTTGCTAATAAATTAAATTCAGAAATACTACTACTTCTTCCCTAGGGTCTGACTGTCCTTTCTGACCATTAGCTTGCTTATTTCAAAACATGCCATTTTTAGAAGGAGACAAAGCCACTACCTCAGCCATCTCTGACTGCAAAAACAAGCAAAGTTTGTTTCAGAAAGAGGTACCTACACTTTCAAATGCTGAGCATTATTTTTGAAATTCATTTCTTTCAACACTCAAAAAAAAGGGTCTTGGAAAAGAAATACAGAAAATATTTGAAGAGTCTTCCCAGCTCTTATATCCTTGCTTTTCATTAACACTAAATCATTTTGCACTTGAGGTTATTTCAAGCACATCAGATAAGTCTCACCATTCTTAGCCAAGAAGAAGCCTTGTAGACAAGCATGTTCTGCAGTAAAAGGGATGTGTCCTCGACAGAGAATAGTTAAAAGAACAAACAAATACCAAAAACACAATAATAAAAACCCCAGACTCCACAACCCAGCCACTTCATTATCAAATCCTTATTATCTGAAGGGAAAAAGAGAAACTGGAAGGAGGTAAATCACTTCCCTAGTTCTCCAGTCAACTGCTGCACGAGTGCTCTGTTTTCAAACACAGCTCTTAAAATAATTAAACTCTTCCGTGCCAAGTATTCCAAGGACCTGCACCGTAGATAATTATTTACCTGTTCTCAGTTACGTACCATGAAAGATATATCTCTGCAAGTCAGGCAGGAATTCCTAGCTCACTTCTTCAACTTCAAAGCTATCTTTAAGAGCCCTGGCACTTGCAGAGGCATCTACTACATGTCCGTTGAAAGAGATGCTTTTTCATGATACGTTTACCAAAGTAGGAATATAAAAGGAATTAAATCTCTGGAAGGTAATTAATACTGCAGTGACCTCAGTCCATAGAGAGTGAGGTTATCAAAGGGGTGATCGCAGCAGAGCACTCTCTTGCATTTGGTCAAAGACCAACTGTTACTCTTGGGTAACTCTCTGAGCTACCATAATAAAGCCAATTTTAAGGGCTGAAACTCAGAGCAGTTATTTTTAAAATAAACAAGACTTAGGAGCAAAGTACAGGTAACTAGAAATGCAAATATATAAAGCTATTTCAAACACTGCTACCTCAGCGAGAGGAAAGCTGGTTTAACATCAACTTCATGGAGAAGAACTTGATAGGGATGAATAAAGGGAGAAATCTAAGACACTGCAAAGTGCCTCAACTGGAGTTTGTTGACAGCTCTTAACTGAATTTAGGATTTACCATCACATCCACAAAGACTCTGGTAAAACTGATGTGTGTTAAAGCTTACAGCTTGTTCTGCCAGCAAAGAGAGCTGGAAACATCACTCAAAAAGGCCCAAACTAACTGTTTCTAAAGAACTTTTTGCCAGTATCCTCTGGAGAGCTGGGTGAAGGGGAAAACTAATAAAGTTCAACAAGTGTGGAGTCCTGAACCTAGGGAAGAATAAGCCCATGCACCAGTACAAGTGAAGGGCTGACCTGCTGGAAAGATGCTCTGTGGAGACAGACCTGGGAGTGCTGGGGGACAAGTTCACCATGAGCCAGCAATGTCTCCTTGTGGCCAAGAAGGCCAATGGTATCTTGGGATGCATGAAGAAGAGTGTGGTCAGCAGGTTGAGGGAGGTTCTCCTCCTAATGTACTCTGCCCTAGGGAGGTCACATCTGGACTATTGTGTCCACTTCTGGGCTTCACAGTTCAAGAGAGACAAGAATTACTGAAGAATAGTCCAGAAGAGGCTATGAAGATGCTTAGGGGCCTGGAGCATCTCTGTGCCCAGGAAAAGCTGAAAGCCCTGGGGCTGGTTAGCCTGGAGAAGAGGAGAGGGGATCTGATCAATGCTGATCAAGAGCTAAAGGATGGGGCTTGAGAGGATGGGGTCAGATTCTTTTCAATGGTGCCCAGTGACAGGATGAGGGGCAATGGGCACAAACTGGAACCCAGGAGGTTCCATCTGAATGGGAGGGAAAACTTTCTTTTGAGAGTTCCAGAGCCCTGAAACAGGCTGACCAGTGAGGTTGTGGAGTCTCCTTCTCCAAAGAGATTCTAAACCCACCTGCATGTGACCTTGAGCCCCCTGCTCTGGGTGACCCTTCTTTAGCAGGGGGTAGGATGAGATGATCTCCAGAGGTCCCTTCCAACCCCCACCATGCTGGGATTCTGTGCTACATCAGGGTCCCATGAGAAAGATGCCTTCGGTTCCCTCAGACTCTGCATGACACCCACGGGGAGCTGCCAAGAAACCACTCTGCTTGCAGCATCTCCATTAAAAGGCCTAGACAGCTGCCAAATTAACCTCAAAGAGAGGTTATCTTTATCTGTCAGCGTGGTAAAGAAAATTATTAATCATTTTATTGTGGTAGGCATGTAAGACAATGGAGGTTAGTGGGGGGGTGGCACAGTTATCTCACCAGTTATCTCACCTCAGCAGCTGGCTGCCGGGCAGCCAGGCAGAAGTAATACCCGGTGGGAGATTACAAACCTCTTGAGTTTCATCTTTACGGCAGAAAGTGGCCTGGACATGACAGAGACACCTGTCCTGTTTTACCTGCTGGCTTGACTCTAGACCCAGGCCATGGGCAGATGGGAGCCATGCATGCCCTGGCCACCGGGACAGCACCTGGAAGGAGAGGGCACGTCCGCTCTCCCCCTCTCCTTCTTCAGCCACTCCCGACAAAAAGTGGCCCCAGGTAGGAAAGAAAAAACAACCTGTAGCATTTGGAGGTACATTTTTTGCAACTGTTTTGCATGTTGTTGTTTTTGGAAAGGCTTCCTGTGAGGACAGGTTTCAGCACTTCTCCTGAAGGTGACACCATGAGGCCAAGGGCTTTTGGCAGCCACGCTCTTCACTGGAATGTCCCCGGCAAAGTGATGGGCTCCAAATGTAGCAAGCACCATTTCCAGGGCAAGGACTTGCAATAAAGGCCTCTCCTTTGCTCGCTAACACAATCAAACTCAAAAAGGACTGACATCACCCTTTTAAAACGAGCACAGTGGTTACTTTCAAAGTAAAGTAGACCACACGTTGACCTCCAATTACACTGCCCAGAATGAAAAATCAGGACAACTCTTTAAGGCACCAAATGACATCACTTTAATTAATGAAACCTGTCCATCAACATAATTCACTGAAACATTTGTCACGTTCAGAGCTGCTTTAAAATTACATTAAAGGGATTTACATAAACTGTCCCAGCTTCCTTGATTAAGCTAAGGTATAGGAAGCCCTTCACTTTCTCCATAGGTTTATAAGAAATTAAACACAAACACAAGGGCAACATGAACTCACTGCGTATTTTTATTTCCAAGCGCGTGTCTTGCCTGGAAATTATTTTTTTTTTTTACCTCTGAGACATTAAAAATATTTCTGCTGTGACACAATTCCGCTGTCCAGACATGAAAAGACTCAATAAATCATGTTTATACGCTCCCGAACTTCAGGGGGTTTATGTTTGCTAATATGAGATGCTACCACAGAAGTCAAAGGTTTTTAAAAAAGCAAAACTTAGAGCTCCTTTTCTTCCCTCAACACCATCATGTCCTCAAACATCACCTTATAATATTTCCTTTCTAAAAGGTGGATTGAGGACAGTGATATCTGTCTGTACAAAATACATACACGGGGGCTTGTTACACACAGTATAATATAGTGGCCTGATCGACGTGAATTGATTAGAAGAGACCAGTTCATAATGAGATTTGCCTTAATGAGAATTTGCTCATCTAAAGCAAGTCTTAGTGCTCACATCAAGAAACCTTGGCACGCTGGAAAGGAAAAACAAATACAACTGCTCATTAGGACCTTCTCATCCCAGCTCCACGCTTGTTTTGTCCTAAGAGAAAGCCAGGGAAAAACCCCACAGAACTCTTTTTGACTTCAATCACCCAAAGCATCTTGTTGTTCCTTGCCATCGGGAACTCAATAACAATAAAACAAATGCCTTGTTTTTCTAGTGTTTAAAATCAAGTTTATAGCCTCTTTCTCAGAGATCCAGATACATAAATAACAATAAAACAAAGGGGTTTGTTCTCTCTTCAGGGCAAATGCAAAAAACCTCTATTTTCCAGCCAACCAGGCTTCCAAAAACAGTCTTCCTATTGCCTTCTTTCCAGGGTTCACACAAAGCAAGCTCAGAGCAGCACATCAAGCACTGCGGCAGCACGCAGCCGGCCTCCTTTAGCATGATCCCTTAGCTCCCCACCCTTGCCAATCCCTCAGCCAATCCTTCCCTCTTCATATGATTTAGTTTGGCTCTCCAAACCACAAGCAGCCGTGGTTGCTACTCAGCTCTGCTGGTTGGCTTCACAAAATCCCTAAATTCCCGTGTCTGCTGTCTGCATAAAGCATCCAGGCGTAGCCTTCCCTTCAATGAATGCTCTGCCAAACTCAGTAGATTCAAGGATTTTATCCCTTGGGACCATTTTGTAGTGTTACACAAGTTATTGTGAGTTATTAGTAAAGAATCAGAGAACCATCCAGGTTGGAGAAAACCCTTGGGATCATCAAGTCCAACCTTTAACCCTATGGTTAAATGGCTGTTAAATGAAAATGTTCAAATATTTCTCCACAACTACACATACAAGACTCACCTGCACAGACGCACAAGGTTTGGGATGGGCTGGCCCAAGCAATGCAATAAGGAGGGGCTAAAACTACCTGAGAAAATGCACTGAAGCCATCTCCAAGAAGAATACTGCTTTTCCCACTGTGTTATTTCATTAAAAATATTCAGATATCGATCATTTAAAATTGGGAGATCTTATTGTGGCATTTCAGTACTTAAAGGGGCCTGTCAGAAAGTTGGGGACAGTCTTTATCAAGGCCTGTTGTGACAGGAAAAGGTGATGGTTTTAAACTAAATGAGGGTACATTTAGACTGGAGAGAAGATGACATTTTTTCTCCTGAGGCTGGTGAGACCCTGGCCCAGGTTGCCCAGAGAGGTGGTCACTGCCCCATCCCTGGCACCATTCCAGGTGAGGTTGGCT
>WUAM01000004.1:7078015-7100161 GCA_024336885.1 Actenoides hombroni
AGTAAAGAAGTTTCTCCTCATGTTGAGGTGGAACCTTCTATGCTCAAGTTTATACCCACTGTTCCTTGTCCTGTTGCTGGGCACTGCAGAAAAGAGACTGGCTCCTTCCATTTGACATCCATCCTTCAGATATTTATGGACATTAACAAGGTCCCCTCTCAGTCTTCTCCTCTCAAGACTAAACAGCCCCAGGTCTCTCAGCCTTTCTTCATAAGGGAGATGCTCAAGTCCCTTAATCATCCTCCACAAGTGCCTTCAAATATCAGTTGAAAGCCACAGAATCATCAACGCTTCATCACCTGGACAAAACTACTAAGGCAACCTCACACAAATAAAACTTCTAGGTCTGTATAAATAGAAATGGAATCTACAAGGTTAGACAGCTCATTGCTGCTTGAGCACATGAGTGCTGTTCACTTGGCCTCTGATACAAATCAAAGACAAAAATGGAAAAGCTTTTCCCAGCTGAATGGATGAATTCATCAATACACATTTTCTGAGTTGGGTAATCAGGGACTACTTTTTTTTTTTAAGTATCTATTTTTTAGAAAAAAAAGTTGCCAGTTCTAAACTGCACTGTTTGCTAAGTCCACACAAAATAAACACTGCTGGCACCTAACAAGTGACAAGCACTGGCCTAGTTTTCAATTATATGTGAAAACAGAGGTATAGTAGGAAAAACAAGGGTAAGAAGGGACTTAGCAAGGCTCTTTTAAACCACAGAGTTGTACATTGACACACCAAGACAACTGCATGACACTGAAATAAGTGTCAGCACTAATGATAAATGATGCTGTGCAATTCAACAACAACAACAAAAAAACCAGAAAACCCCCAAGTTCTGCAACTCAAATTTTAGAGCTAAATTGTTTCTGATCGCTTTAAATTTTGGCGAAGGACCTGATCTTTGCAAATCAATCAGCAGCTAAATAACTCTAAAAACCAAACAAGGCAGTCTTTATTATTATCCTTTACACCTTCTCACCAAGATCTTTTGAAAGTCGTGGCTTCGGCCCAAAAAAAATACCCAACACACCAGCATTTCCCACAGACTGAACTTGTGCTCTCTTGTGCTTAAATCATTAGCGAAAAGGGAATTTTGTCTCACTGTAACTGGGTTTTCTTTCAGTTCCTACACCAGTTTGGACTCGTATTATACTGTTCACTTATAACAAGTTGTGATAAAGTTGCTGGAACACTTTGACTTCAAACACTTTGTCAAAAACAATATCCTCACACTCCTTTTACACACACAGCAAAACCAACCCCCAAACCATTCTGATTACCTCTGTACACACAGAACTGTACTGCACGGAACTTCCCATTCCCCACACCTTCCCCCAACACATCACGGCACACCTTTTGGAAAAGGCTTCATTAGGGGTTTAGGTGTTTTATAGGACATGAACTACATTCTTCCATTGAATGCTGAAAATTTAACACAGTCTCAAAACCCCTGCAGATATACAGCCTTTGTATAGGTACCAAACATGTGAGACTTGTATAAGTCTTGAGTGAAATGACTTTGAGTACTGCACTTGATCTCTTTTTTTTTTAGTGTTGTTATTATTTCAGAGAAGAATTCTTTTTCCACCCCTCAGCAAATATATGTATATCCCTGGCTCCTGCTGGAGCGTAGATGAGAAGAGGCAGAGCCCTCAGACCATTCCCCCCACTCACCACGCACACACCGGACACCGTCTGAGCTTCCGTCCCCTTCCAAGGCTTGTCTCCATTTTTAAACAAAGCAACGAAGCCTAAGGACAGGCTTGTCCTTCCAGTACCAAAGGGCTTTTTTTTTTTTCTTTTTTTTTCCCCTCAGTTCAAATACTTATCCCTCTCTAAAGCTGTCCTTTCCTCCAAATGCCACTCAGGTTTTGTATCTCTACACTGGGACTGAAGACGTTGTAAAGCTCCAGCTCCTAGGGCAAGTCGCCTAACTTTGAACTTTCCCCCAGGGAGCTCAGATACAGCAACCAGACACAACAGTGCATTACTACTGCACTGTCCATTTTATTAATTCTAAGACATTCTTTATTAAAAAAACCAACTACAATTATTATGCTTTTTAAGCAGATCTCCAACACACCTTAGGAAGGAGAATCACTCTGCCCTATGGACAGAGAGCCCGGAGCCAGTGACAGCTGTGGCCCTGCTTAAGGCACAGCTCCTCTCTGCCACCACCCCTGCCATGAGTCAACCTGCCAAGGCCAACCCATCCCGCTGCTGACTCTACAGTCTCCTGCCAGCAGCTCCACGCTGTGCTGCTGGATCCACAACACGCGGCGTAAACGTACCCACGGACACCCTTGAAATCAAGGGTTATGTAGCTTCAGTTTTCTGTAGCTCATTAGGAGAAGACATGAAAACACATACAAGCTCTTGGGAGAAGATTCTGTAATGCAGTCCAAAAGAGAGGCACGGTAAATTTTACGTAAGCCCGTGTTCCTCTCCAGCTAGGTGACAGAAGCAGCAAACTATTGCTCTGCTTATCATTTCCCTTTGGAATTTGTTGTTTCTTCAGTATCCAATTCTGGAACTGCAGAAGACCAGGTTTTTAGGAAGGGGGAAGAAACAGCAGGGTTAGGATAAAGCAAAGTACACTTTTCAGTTATTTACCTCATCCTTAGGTGCCCTACATAACTCTCAGGAGCACCTCATGGCAGAGTGTGTCCAAACAGGTTGTTGTAGGAGTGGCCCTGCTGTCACCACATACCTCAGGTACATGAGCGTAGTTTTTACCACTGCATTCCCCAGTGGAAACAGGCCAACATTACCCAGGTTTTAATAGCCAGGGACATTGCTAAATTTAAATATGACCTTCACTAAATTAGAGCAACTTGCAACAGACTGTCAAACGAGAACAGTGGAAAAAAACTTCCAAGTGCTTCTAGATAAGCAGCAAGGATTTGGAATATTTCTAATGTGTCAGATGAATCACTCGTTTCCAAAGAAAACAGACATTAGATATAGGATTATTTAACTTCTGGGTGATGCCGGTTTGCTACTGAAATAATGAGATACTGCTTTCTGCAGTATAATGAGCCTTGCTATTTCAGACAACGCAGTAATAAAAGCAAAAAAAAAAAAAAATCAGAGTATGTCAGGTCTAATGGAAAACAAATATGAAAGGAATAAGAAATAAATATGAAAGGAAATTAAATACACCCTTTTAACAAGATTCAGTCTGCATTAGATACATTCAGAGTTAGGAGAGCTTCTCAGGGGAGATCTGTTTCAAAATTATTTTATACTCATGAGTCTTTGAATGCACTAAGTGGGTAGAGAGACCTACTTACTGAATTCTTTCTACTTTCAGGTATACATTAAAGAGATACAGTGGAAGAACTCCTGATCAAAGACACAGATCAAACTGAAAACATACAAAGGGGATTCTAGCTTATTTTGTGTGTCCATCTCCCCCCCCCAGGTGAACACATAAAATTTTAAGCAGTTAAGTGTTGTTGGACTCAGTTGCCTCTAATAAAGTACCTACAATTTAATTGTAATTTTATTAAGGCTCTAGTGTAATATAACTCTCCAACTTATTCAAAGGTTCTGGTAATTAGAAACACGTTTTCAGTTGTTCAAGTTTCACTATAGATATTATCAAAGGAGAGCTATCATTTATTAGCATAAATGAAAGCAGAATTTATTCCATTGTATCAGTATCAACTTACATTTTATCTACTGCATTGAAATATTGAAACAAACTCCTCATTTTCCTCTAGTTTTGTTCACACATTATAATCCCCAAGATTAAGACAAAGTATTACTCTGTTATTAAGGAATTTATCCAGCCTGAAGGAATTTCACCAAAGTGACAGTTCATCCCCAGAAAAAAACAAAATTGAATTCCCTGATTTAACTGTGGAGACTCCAGCAATAGCTGAAGCTTCAGTAAAAGAATTAGGTGCAATAATTAAGTAACACAGATGGTGAAAGTCATTTGAAAGTTCTTAAAACACACCTCTATTCACATCATGGTTTTAAATTCAGAGCATATTGTCCTGATCCCATTTAAGTAAATGGCAGAGATGGAGATGACATTAAGAATTCTAAGGTTGGAATATATTTGCTGATGAAACAAACAGGCAGAATGGGGATGTTGTGACATTTCCCTACTGTAGGCTTCAAACTATCCAAAAATGGTCTTAAAACAGCCTACCTATGTAGGATTTTAGGCACAGTATCTCTTCTTGATTTTTTTTAAGAAACATTTTATTATCTCAGTCTCTAAAGACAATTTGCACAAAGACTTCATTCAAATTCTTAGTGGCTTCAAAATTAAGTACATTAAAATTAAGTTTGTGAAAGCCCTAATGATTATGGAAATGCTGTTTCAAAATAGAACGAAAATACGGATTTTTTTTATCTTAAAGACACAAAATCAGACCACATCACAAACCTTTGTTCTAGTTCCATTCTCATGTACACCAAAGCCTTCAATTTGCTAATACTCTTCAGAGTAATGCTTCTTACACATAAGAGGTACTTTTTTTAAAGAGAAATTTGGACACAATAACAATGTGATAAATGAACAGGCAGTATTATTACATTAGAATCATTTAATACAACACTTACCCAATCAAATCAATTATTATTCTTTTTACCACCTGTAACCCTTCAGTATTGCTGACTTTGCTACATAAAGTCAGGTCCATAGAAATGTTGTGTTTGATTTTTGGTTTGGGTTTTTTGTGTGTGAATTTTTTTTTTTGTTGTGTGGGTTTTTTGTTTGTTTGTTTGGTTGGTTTTCTTTTGTTGTTTTTTTTGTTTGTGTTTTTTTGTTAATTTTTTTTGTTTTGTTGTTGTTTTTTTTGTGTGTGTGTTGTGGGTTATTTTTTTACATACTGATGAATTATAGTTAAATGTCTATACAGTGCTTTATATAGAAATAGAAATCAATCAGGTGAACTCCCTGAGTAAGTCAACAGAAGGAGCAAAGACTAGCTGACTACCAAAACCACAACCAGGCCACAGAAACTCCGATGGGGTCAAATCGTGTATGAGACAGAAACTGCTGTTTGCTGCATCGGCCGTTTGATTAAAGCTTTATTGAGATTATTCAAGAGTATCAGATTAACTACAGCAAAAGATTTTATAGTGAGAGAGAGAAGTGACCAGCTCAAGGAAAAATGGTATAAAGGAGAATGAAATTAGCCCAGAAGCTCTGATCCTGAGAATTTGTGTGCAACTGGTTTAAATTTGGCTGATCAGGCTGAAACCTGCCTATGGTCTGCCAGACAAGCTAGAGAAGGAAGATAATAAAATGCTTACAGAGCATCGATTCAATTCATTTATGGTAGTCACAAAGCAATGCAAAATCAATGTCACTTTTATTCAAAATATCTGCACAGTTCAACTAATCTACTCAAAAAGTCAGTCTGCACTAACTTCTCAGCCTTCCCACACAGATTTCATTTAAACCACTACAGTTGCCTGCTACTGGCTTGGCCCCCATTTAATTAATTCAAAAAGTCAAGTGAGTAAACATCCATGAACCATTTCTCCTGTGAGTCAAGAACTTTCTCACACTTATTTTGCCCAAAATTAACAACTACAAAAGCCAAGCAAACAAAATACCTGTACAATGAAAACTACTCTTTTAAATACAAATTCTTGGTTAGTTCAAGATTGACATTTGCATGTGTGTGTCAGGCTGGTTTCACCGTGTTGGCCAGAGGTATGTGCGCATTGCAAGCACTTCACAGATGGCGAACTTCAGAGAGACGGAGGAAGCACCTGAACGAAGTCACACCAAGTTGGGAACATGACAACTCTTCTGGTTTAACCGCAGGTTTCCTAAAATCTATCTTCTTCCATTTCTGAAAAAAACAGTATGTTCTGACTCCTAACAGACCTCTCTGGTCAGTCAAATTGTCAAAATTCCAAGATTTCAAGCCTAAACTCAATGACAAGAAACAAATCCCAAGGTAACCACACAACCGGTCCTTTTTAAAGTGATGTGCCACAAAAGAAGGCTGACATAGGCTGCTGCTTTCTAGTGGCTGCAATATTCATTAAGCACACACAAAACAAGACAATTTTAATGCTACTTGTCTTAAAGGTACTGAATATTGATGGGAAGTCAAATAGCCACCGATAAAAAAGGTGTCCTTTTCATCCACGCCGAAGGAGAAACTTCAAAAATGTCCTTGCAGTGTTGGTATTTATTACATAGCTGCCCAAGATGACCTGTGCACAGCTACCTCCTCTGCCCTGTGGAAGAGCACTCAGCCATATGTAGGCAGGTATCTCTGTGAGACTTCTTTCCTAGAGAAGCCAGTGGGGATTCACACATACAGACGGTGAAGAAAAAGCCAAAAAACTCAAGACTCTTATGGAGAGGTTCTTTTTAGTCAGATGTGCAAGGAAACTAGAGCTTGCCGTTAAAGATCTGATCATCAAATAGGTGAGTTTTCACATGTTATTAATGTTACTAATGAGCCAGAGCACCATTCATCTACATCCCGTATGATCTTTATGTCATACAAACATAACACTCCAGGCTGACAAAGACTCTGCAAAGCTCCTGATTTTATAAATATTCTTCTACACCCACTGTCCCATAAGCAGCAACAGTGGATACAAGCATGTGGATCACTGGCATTCAAACAAATACTCCATGACTGAATGTCTAATCAAACATAAAATATTTTATTAACAAACAAAGGGAGTTACTGCACAATTACCTGCACGTTGGAAAGACTGGCATTTGCTAGAACAATTCAAGAAAGCACCAGCAGGAACTGTTGACAAGTTATCTGCTCATAAGGAGATATAAGCTTGACATTATTTTTGAGCTCTGAAATGCAGATACAATCACAGCATGGAAGGCTGACTTACCCTAAACCAAAGAGCAACAGAATGCATGGCTGAGCCTCAGCAAAAACCTCCCTATGTGCTCATTGGGCTGCAAAACCCCAGAGAATCCATTTATCAAATAACACTCTCAGTTTCCTATTTCTATTTCCTTCTGAACACGGAAATCCCCCCAGAAGAAATCCGTATGAAGCCAGACCTCTATTACAGTTAAAAGTTATTGACAGATAAAACAGACAATTTATACCTCAGACATTAAGTACCTTATTTCAAGATATTCTAGCACTTGCCAGCTCCCAAAGTCATCAAAGTGCTGAACTCTGACAGTTTATTATCCTGAATGGGACAGTCATATTCCTAGATTATGAAGGACAGTCACAGTCCTAGATTATGAATTGCTGAGCCTTGTTTTATTGCTCTCTGCTAATAATTTCAATATCTATGTATTCTAGTACAGCAATGGTGACAGAGATTTACTCACAGTCACAGTTCAGAAGTACTATGCTATTTCAAAAGAAATAATTAATATTCATTTTATGCTTAGCTTTATAAAAAAACCCAAACCCAAAGCATTCCTAACTCTGGCTCTCTGCAGAAACCTGTATCACACAGACAGATTTTCTATAATGCTCAGCACTTGGCCTTCTAATAGAGTGGGGATATTATCTAGATAATTCATTTAGCTGCTTAGATAGCAGCCAAGTGACTAAATATCCACCCATTGGTTGAGAGGGATAATTCCAACACTTAAATCCATGTAAGCTGCTCAGGTACTTGGGAACAGAATAAAGGCTGAAGTAGTAGAGTTTTTTCTTTAAAAAAAAAAGTATTTGCACATCAATTAAGTAGACTTGCTGCCTCAAGATCTACAGTGCACTCCTCGGTCCTACTCAGTGCATTTTGCACTGCTTGGGAAACATGAGAGTCTCATAAAATGAGTCCTAAAAGAGCCAATCCTGAGTTTCTCTTGTGCTGAGACCTTGTTAATGGATGTGCTAAAGACAGTTCCTGTACAAGCCATTCTCCTGTCCTCAGCCCAAGGAAAAGCAAGATCCATTCAGATACACACTGGAGGTAATGTGGTAGCATGGGAAGGGGGAACACCAGGGCAGAGCGACCTGTCACATCCACAGGACCACTATAGGACAACTGTAATGGGGTCCTACATAATCCATCCTTGGATCAAGGCTTCACAAGCTCCTCAGGGCCTCCTTGCTGGCTTGCAAAGAACAGAGCTGAGCTCAGGTGTCCAGGGAGTAGAAATCCCCTTGGATTTCTCATGCGTTGGAAGTTAAAATAATGCTGCAGTATTACCCTGTCTTTCTAGCCACGTTATCATCCTTTAAATGACAGAATAGGATCCCTGCCTGGAAAAAGAAAGTCAAGGCACAACGTTCATACTGTGGGGAGTTTCCTTTGACAATACCACACTTTTTTGGTGGGTAAAATATCAACTATAATTCAGAGTTTATAATTTCTGGGTTGCGTGTTGTCAAGGGCCCTCTAAGTCAGAATACAGTGGCCTTCACAACTTCACACAAAACAGCTAAAGAATTAAAATCCTAAATCTAGTCTCACCTTTACTCTTCCAGACTCCTCACCAAAATAAGGTGAACTGCACTTCCTAACCACACGGTACAACAGAAGGCATTCCCTCTTCCACCCAGCACTGGAGCCAGTTTCAGATGTAGGGAGTGTACAGGGCTGAACGTCCTGGGGGGGTTTCCTAATAGTTCACTTCTTGTGAAACCTCACCCTGGCCCTTTCTCCTCTCCTCTAACAGTTTCACCACCTGTCCTATGAGGATATTGACCCATTTTCAAAGCTTTGGATCAGAAGTGCTGTGCAAGTCTAAATTATATTTCTGCACGTCACACACACAGGCTTAAACTCAGCTGGAAGTGCCTCTAATCACCCAGTTTTCCCTATGATTTTTTTGTTCCCTGTAAACTCAAGGAAGGAAAAATGAAGAAAAGTACATGCCTGAGGCTAATGCTCAGGCTTATCAGCTGGGTGCAGTGCAACACAAACCCGCTCTTCTTTCAGAATAAAAAGCAAGATGTAAGAGTGATTTATTTAAATGTAAGTAGCACAGGTAGCCAGAGAAAAATAGCTACTAAAATCAGACTATCAGATTGCTCTAAACTTCACAGGAAATACATTCTGACAGCATCATCCCTTTGTCTTGTTATACCAATGTAATTATACCTACCAGTCTACACTCGAGAGAATTAATGTCTTGAAGTTTACGAAATAGGAACAAGGGCAAGGTTTTAATGATTTTGGACATTGTAGTTTTAAATTTTGATCCCTAATTTAATTAAGAATCCCTAATTATTTTTAATATCCTTCCAAGATTTTAACATTTTACAAACTCTATCATATGTTTCTTCAGCTAGTTCTCTAACAAGTTAAATCATTTTCCTGAAGGAAATAAAATCAAATTTAAAATTAAAAAAAAAAGAATAAAAAGCAATGTAATAATCAGAAGGCCCCTACTCACTCCAGGAGAGTTGGAAGAGGTGACCCTTAAAGGTCCCTTCCAAGCCCAAACATTCTATCATTCCACAGTTACAAAAGGAACACTAAATTCTGCTGGACTTCATAGGAACTGCAGCTTTGGAATAGCAAACCCATCCCTGCCTCGCCAAGAAACAACTGACTCAAGAGTAACCACCTTCAACTGGAGCGACATCCATTTGGTTCCACTGAAGAATCTTTTTTCTTTTCTCTTTTTCTCTTACTTTGTAGCCTCCCAAAAGTTAAAGAAATGTAAGAATGAAAGAAAAATATGATTGTATTACAAACATAAGCCTAGATTTCTTTCACTGAATGAGCAGAGTCATCAGTTCTCTTGAAGGATCTTCAATCAAATCAGTTTGAAAGAGCATCCACTCAACTACCTCCAGGGAATCAGATGGTCAGTTTTTCAAATGCCAGTGAACAATTTCTATCTGTGAATCCTGGAG
Organism: Actenoides hombroni; assembly: GCA_024336885.1. Taxonomy (NCBI): domain Eukaryota; kingdom Metazoa; phylum Chordata; class Aves; order Coraciiformes; family Alcedinidae; genus Actenoides; species Actenoides hombroni. The sequence goes on from WUAM01000004.1 coordinate 7,087,810, forward strand.
CTCAGACTGCTGGCAGAATTAGTTTTTATTTTCCTCTCGACGACCCTTTAGCCAGGATTATTCTTGTCCCTTGTCCAGCCGTACTACCCTTCCCTAAGCTGCGTGTTCTCACGTGAACTACCAAACAGGTAGCAACGTGTAAATGTTTGTTTGCATGTTAGTTAGTTAAATGCAGAGGAGAAACCTCACAAAGGGGAGACTTTTGTAAGCTTTGGGACCAGAAGTAAGTGTCAGGCAAACTGTAATGACACCATTTCAGAGCGCGCTGGTTTTAAGGAGTGACTATTAATTAGCAAACCATGGGTGGGTGGCATCTTCACCTCTCCTCTAACACCACAGATAAAACTGGGCTGCCAGATAAAACTCACTTGGCTCAACAAAAGTCATGATTTCCTGACCAGTTTAGGGAAAGAAAAGAATAAAAAAACCCCAACAAACCTGACAGCCACCTCTCTATGCTACAGCACGCACTCTCTATGCGTGTCCATACGCACACTTGGTGGTACCGCACAGCAGCTTGGGCTTCAGGCCAAAAGAAAGCACAGCACTGCAGAAACCTCAAAGTTACACTCACAGATAAAAGAAATGTCTATTTTAACTGGAAGGGCTTAAATTAGCCTTAAAAAGGAGTGACAGAATGACTGTTTGCTGTAACTCTGTAATAGTTTTAGATCAAATGCTTGGTGTAAATACAGTCCTTTCTCTTGACAGTTTTCCCACATTTTTCCAGAAGTCTTCCCCAAACTCCCATTTTGCCTATGAACACTGCTTTTTACCTAATACTGATTATGACAGCTAGAGCTGGGAGGAGGAAATGTTAGATTTTGCTTTGTATACTTAAGATCAAAAAAAACCCCAAACCAAGAAAACACACAAACATTTGGTTGCTTTAAAATTATTATATAAAGGTGAATCAAGTCAACCAACAGCAAGGCACAAGAAAATGAAAAAGACTAACTCAAATCAGAACATTATTTTAAGCTAATGTTTATTAGTAAGAGAAATCTAAAAACATTAAAAGAGGTTTTAAAGTGGAGCAAAATACTCCAAATACAGTGTTTTCTTTTACAGTTCTCAGTTGTTGGGGTTTTTTTTAAATTAATGAAATTAAAACCCTTAAAATAAATTTTCTAAGGATTTTTCCATTACGCTGAAGGGTGTTTTCATGGAGTAATATGTGACATCCCAACAAAGCTGCCATGTAAAGGAAGAAGCAGACTGGAAACACAACCCTCCCTGCTCATTGCCCTTATCTAATTAAGCTAATAAAAAGTATTCTACCAGAAGAAATTAAGCTTTTCTCTGTTCCAGAAAGCTCTCTATTTTTAGATGATCAAACTGATGTAACAAATAATGTTTATAATAATTTTAAAAACACCTCCCAGCTAAAACATTTATTCCATGCCTTGACCAACCAATGGGACTATTTAAGTGCCTGACCTAGAAACTTGTACCAAAAAAAAAAAAAATAAAGGAAAAAGAGTAATTTTTTTTTAGTGCAGAAGGTACACCTCCAATTGTGGATTGCAGCTCACGAGAAAGCATGGCCTCAGGGAGAAACCTCCTCCAAGGAGCAGATGCTTCAGTAGTTGCTGCTCATATGAGAACACTATGAAGCATGCAATGTTAGGCAGGATGGCCAGCGGCCACCACAGACACAGCCTGTCACAGTTCCTGAGAAATTTTCAACTGAAGGCAAGACTTAATGTTCTTTGTGGATACATGATATCTGCCCAGATCTCACCACCCATTTGACTAAAGCTAGTTTTTCTAGACCGATTTACAGCTGCTTGCTCCAAATCTCATCTTACTATGAAACTTGCAGTTAATTCTCTCTTGGAGTATTTTCATAGATTCAGACCGGTTTGGATTGGAAGGGACCCTTCAAGGTCACTGCGTCCAACCTTCTGCACTGAGCAGGGACAACTGCAACTAGAGCAGGTTGCTCAGAGCCCCAGCCAACCTCACCACAGATGAGGCTTCTACCACCTCTCTGGGCAACCTGGGACAGTGTAACGTATTTCTTCCTTCTATCTAGTTTAATTCTCCCTTCTTTTAGTTTAAAACCATCACCCCTTGTCCTGTCACATCAGGCCCTGATAAAAATGTCCCTCCCCATCTTTCTGACAGGCCCCTTGAAGTCCTGAAAGGCCACCAGAAGGTCTCCCCGGAGCCTTCTCCTCTCCATGCTGAACACCCCCAGCTCTCCCAGCCTGGCCTCCCAGCAGAGGGGTGCCAGCCCTCCCAGCATTGCTGGGGCTCCTCTGGCCCCGCTCCAACAGGTCCCTGTCTCTGCTGTGCTGAGGACTCCCGAGCTGGCCCCAGCACTGCAGGGGGGGTCTTTCCAGGTCTCACTCCCTTCATCCCCCAGTTTGTACTCATACCTGGGATTGCCCTGACCTAGGTGCAGGAGCTTACACTGGCCCTTGTTGAACCTCATAAGGTTCACATGGACCCACTTCTCCAGCTTGTCCAGGTCCTTCTGGATGACATCTCATCCCTCATGTGTAAGAAATTCACCACTCAGCTCAGTGTCATCTGCAAACTTGCTGCAGGTGCCCTCAATCTCACGGTCCACATCATTCATACTAACTACTTCTGGTCAAGATATTAACTAGCACTGGTCCCACTACAGACTGCTGAGGGACACCACTTGTCATCGATCTCCATGTGGACATTGAGCCTTTAACCACTACCCTCCGCATGCAACCATCCAACAATTCCTTATCAAATCTGTATCTCTCCAATTTTGCTCTTTTCCAAAGTTTAAAAATTTCTGGTCAGATGTTAGCCTTAAGATGTTCACAGCAGACCACTTGTCACTGTTTTCTGAGGAACAGCAGCCATTAAACCTAGGAGAGGAAACCTGAGATGATTATCAGACCAGGTCTGTTACCAACATCGACCAATTTTGCAGCATTCATTACTGAGGGCCCATATTTATGTATCTTGTTCAGTCACATTTTTGGGCTACAGCATTAAACAAACACTGGACCTGCAAGATAAATTTTCTTCTACAACTCACTAATTACAAAGTAATTGCTCACGAATTATAAATACATAGAAAATACATTCTTACATCCAGACTTAGTGTGGGTTGCTAAACTGAGGTAGCACATGGCTGGATAAAGCTTCCACAGTCACTAAAGGGTACTACAGCACTTCAGTTTTCAAACAAAATGGGCTTTTGTTAACCTTACTAGAATGGATTTTTTTTACTAACTCCATCCCTCTTTGGGAGGATCTGACATTGACAGATCAGCACTGTGCTTTCAAAGTGAACCTCCCCATTGGCCCCCTCTTGAGATTTTGGGCTGCATTTTTTTGCTGTGCAAAATGTGGCTCCTTTGGGATGAAGCTTAAACAGGAGATGAAACCCAGAAGGTCACCTAAGGTACTCACCATTTTGCTGATGGTACGCTCAACCTAAGAGCTGATTTGAAATAAAGCACTTGGGAGATGTATTCCATGGACGCTGGGTCCTCAACACCAGCTTTCCTACTCTACACAGCATGCTGTTTGGTAATGCAACTGATTGAGCTGAGACTTGAAACGCTGTAAGTAACTTTAGTGCGAGACTAAAGAACAACTGAAAAGACAGAAAATAACCACAAAACTATTAAGCTGGTACAGAAAGAATAACAGTGTCTTGGAGAGGATTTTGTAATGCAAAACCCGTGGGTTTAGTTGGGCAGCCCAGATGCAGTCTGTCTTTAGTTTCTGTCTGAATGGAAACTTATGGCAGGTGGCTGCACTTCTGGGACATCGGGGCCAGCACTTGTACCCTGGGATGAAAATCTGGCAGCATCCACTAAACATCCTTCCACTAACCAAAGGAGAATGAATATCATCATGGCTGGAGACACTGATGGTAGGGGAGACAGTTCACTACCATCTGTAGTGTCTCTGTCTGTATGTCAGTACATTAATGTTGAAACGTTATACTTTGAGTCAACACTTTCATAAAGGTAATAAAAAAGAAGAGGGGAAAAAGGGGGAAAGGGGAGAGAAAAAGGGGCGGGAAAGGGGAGAGAAAAAGGGGCAAGAAAGGGAAAAAAAGGGGCAAGAAAGGGAAAAAAAGGGGGAAGAAAGGGAAAAAAAGGGGAAGAAAGGGAAAAAAAGGGGAAGAAAGGGAAAAAAAGGGGAAGAAAGGGGAAAAAAAGGGGGAAGAAAGGGGAAAAAAAGGGGGAAGAAGGGGAAAAAAGGGGGAAGAAAGGGGAAAAAAAGGGGGAAGAAAGGGGAAAAAGGGGAAGAAAGGAAGAGAGGGAGGAGAGGGAGGAGAAGAGATTTTACATCCTTCACCTTTATCACAAAGTACATCAGAAAAAGCATATAAATTAGGTAAAGTAAAATACTTCAGAAATCCCTTTAAAATACTCCCTTGCAGCAGAAGTGAAAATACTGACAGAACAGGAAAATTTTCTTGACGATGAAAACCACAACCCTATTTTGCAACCCTTTATCCTCCCGTAGGCATAGTGCAAGACGATGCCTTTCACCAGTTTTTACCAAGTACATGAAATTCAATGAAAAAATACTAGACTTTTGCTTCTACTCCGATTCAGAAAGTCTTAAAAGCCATGGAGTGGATGGTTATCACCATTACAAAATATTTTGAATCCAGTAGAACAAGTGGAAGAGTAAAAATTTCTTTGAAAACCAGAAATGGCAATAATTCAGACATTCTAATAAAATAGCCTGGTTTTCCTCCTTTAACATCAGTATATTTTCTTGGATATTAAACAGTGAAATAACACAGGGAGACCAGTACTGCAGTTCAAATCAGCTCCTTCTACCCACTCATCTTTACCCTTTGTGAAAGAAATCATACACAGACTGGGCAATGGATAATTTAAGTTAAAAAAACCCAACCAAACAACAAACTAAAACCAAACGGGTAGTTTAACATTAACGAGAAATATTTGTATATATATAGACATAAATACCAAAATATGTATATATTTTTGAGCAATCTATTTGTCTCCTTTTAGGACAGCTACATTTCTTATTGCAGGTCCAATTTCTATGAGACCACACATGACGAAATATGGGTGAAATAAGGTTATAGTTATATGCTAAACATTTACAACATCATGTGAATAATTAAGACACTGTAATTACAATCTCCCAAGCCACAACCTTCCTGTACGGAACTCTTTTCACCTCTATAGTCAGGGATCTCCTCTCTCCTGAGTCCCTGCTTGCTGAGCAGAAGACTGTGAGATGGGAGTGATGCAGGAAGAGGAATTTACCACATCTTGGCCATTTCTACAACCAGGAGGTGGTTACACCTTCTAGTACCTAAACCAAGGTATTCAGCAAGGCCAGAGAGATTCTGGATTCTCTGCACTCACCAAATCTAGTCCCTCTTTCTACCCCAAGGTTAAATTACTTCACACTTCTCAGTCAGCAACTGGGAGAATGACATCTTCTCAAAGAAAGCCAAGTCAAATTCTCTAATTTCTTCCCTTCTCTGCAAAATGAAATAATGACATTCATAACCTTAAAAAGGCAGGAAAGGAAGCATATGAAAAGAACTACTAACAAGAAGTGACGTGCTTGATTAAAACACAGAGTGGAGCAAAAACATTCCCTACCAAAAAGTTTCTCAGGGTAGAAAGGAAAACTACTTTTGTCTCTCCTACAGAACCTTGGAAACACTAATAAGCACTTGCTTCATGAAAACAAATGTTATCAGAATAGTTTACAAAATATTACTATATAGTGTCCAATCTCATCTCACAGTGGTTGATAAGCTCTCTCTGCTCTTCCAAAATCCTCTTCTTTATACCATAGACTTTGCATGAAATCATAAATGGTTCATAAATTAGAATCATAAAATGGTTTGGCCTCTAAAGGGGAAGGAACCTCTAAAGTTCATCTAGTCTGACCCCCCTGCAGTGAGCAGGGACATCCTCAGCTAGAGCAGGTTACTCACAACTTTGTCAAGCCTCACCTTGAGATGAGGGATGGGGCCTCAACTGCCTCCCTGGGCAACCTGTTCCAGTGTTCCACCACCCTCATAGTAAAGAACTTGTTTCTAACATCCAATCTAAATCTACTCTTCTCTAGTTGAAAACCATTTCCTCACATCCTGTCTCTACAGGCCTTTGTAAACAAGCCCTTTCCCGCCTTCTCGCAGGCCCCCTTCAGGTACTGGAAGGCTGCTAAAGGTCTCCCCAGAGCCTTCTCTTCTCCAGGCTGAACAACCCCATCTCCCTCATCGTGTCTTTGTAGGAGAGGTGCTCCAGCCCTCTGATCATTTTCATGGCCCTCTGCTGGTCCCGCTCCACCAGGTCCATGTCCCTCCTGTACTGAGGGCTCCAGAACTGGACACAGTACTTCAGGTGAGGTCTCACCCGAGCTAAGTAAAGTGACAGAATCACCTCTCTCCATCTGCTGGCCACAATTCTCTTGATGCAGCCCAGGATGAGATTGGCTTTCTGGGCTGCGAGTGCACACTGTCTGCTCATGTCCAGCTTCCCATCCAACAGCACCCCCAAGTTCATTTCTGCAGGTTAAAAACCCCACGCAGATGAAAAATCCCACGTTTTTTCTCCATAACCCTCAGCTGGGATAACCCACCTCCTACAGGAAACACCCGTATTTGAAAGTAAACCCTCAGGTAATGTGTCATCTCAGAAAACCTGCATGTGTGGTGGTATCACAACCAGGGGCAAGGGAACGCTCAAGGGGTCAGAATCAGGGGTGGGAAAGGGGAGAAGGGCTGCAAGGCAACAGGGTGCTGCAGAGTAACACACACCTCACACACCCGCTCAGATGTACTGAAACTGCACCGCTGAGTCTCTGGGGGAAAGCAAGGAACCAAAAGGCCAAGCGAAAATCGATAACTTGTGTGAAACGCACCTGAAAAGACCATCATTAACTTGATCCATGGTCCCTAAAACAAATGGCACTGGGAATACAACTGGATGCAGTGCTCTAAGCCACTTCATCACCCGGGCCTTTACCAGAGAGATCCCTCTTGAGCATTTATTCCTAAGGGGAGATAACATCTGAGCAGACAGCATTTGTCCAGCATCACCTTGAACACTTTGCCAGGTTGGAGCTACGCTACGAGAGACTATAAAGGGCTCTAATGAGGACTTGACTCACAAAGCAGCATTGATGTACAAACCTACTCTACAAGTAGTTATTGTAGTTATTTCACAATGCCCAGCCTGTGAGATGCAATCTCAGGTGCTCTACACCTGCTCTGCAGGACTTCAGGCTGTCAAGGTCAGATATCTTGAGCTGGTTGTAACTTGAACTCTGGTGGAGTTCAGATAAATGTAGTTAAAAAGAGAGGAGAAAGCTTTAGTGTCTCTCCAGTACCCTATTCTAACAAAGAGCAAAAGGAAATAGAAAAGTTTCTGTTAGTAACACAGGCTTGGCTCTGTCTTTTTTTCCTTCCCTCTCCTGTCCCCAAACCCACGAGCTTTGTTGGATGTCTAATTTTAGTTTCAGATGGCAGGTATCTTTTTTCATAGCTTCTTCAAGCAAAATGAGATCATAAAAGAGGGCTTCTTACAATTTTAAAAGGCAGAAATCTGTTGGATCTCCTGCTCTCACTGTTAATTACAGACACTAACCAGATTTAATTAGGACCAACAAAACAGAAAAACATATATAATCTGTGCCTTTGGCATAGCGTGAACCATGAAAGGGCAATACAATCCCCCCCGAGGGACAGCTTCACTCATTTTATTTTAAGAGGAATACTCAGACCAGGATTCAGCAAAGATATTTCTACTAACTGATATAAGATCATTGCTATGAAGGATAAGCTTTAAAAGCACATTCCACTTTGAGACAGTAGAATGCCTCGTCACGTTACGTGAAAATCTTGCTGTGTGAGCACAGAGATTGCCCGTTGTGACTGAATGGGCAACAGTAATTTTGCTGTTTCCCAATTGTCACATGCATGAGTTCATGGAGTTTATTTTGGGAAATCAAGAAGGATGAAAAGGGGGTGGGAGAGCTAACAAAGATGAGCTGTGTCAAAGCATTGCTATCAAGACACCTATAAAACTTGAACCCAGACCCTAAGCACAATACAATCTTCCCCAGGGACTTGACTTCTCCTTGGCAGATATCTGCAAAAGGAAAGAGGTCTGTCTCCCTGATACTTCTGACCAGGAACACTTCAAAAGTGTGTGGCCTCTCTCTTCCACTCCCCACGCTCTTCAAACCACCCTTCACCCCGTTCCCTCTCCTAATGGGAAAAAATGAAGATGTATAGGATATACTGTGTTAAATTCAGGCAACCTTTTACTGGTAAAACTTTAGTCCCCACTTCGAAGACTGCTTTAAGAGATACATGGGTGTTCATGGTTTTGGGAATGACTTTAATAAAATACTCCATCATTTAGCGAGAGTAGACCTTTATAAATACCCACAAGACGAGCTGCACATACAGTTAGCCACTAAATTTTATACCTCCCTTTTCCCATCAGCCTGAATTGTCAATGTAGGTCTGAACAGCAGAGGCTCTGAACCACCAGAGCTGAACTGGAAACAGCGAAAGCTACGCTCTCCGCGCTTAAAGTGCTGTGTAATGTGAAGTACTCTGAAAGACAGACTCTGGGTAATACACAACCTAAAGTTAGATGATCTGCACAACAAAATGAAAACATATGAATATATATTTGTAAAATCCTTTGAAATTACAATTAATATAATGGTAAAGCCCAGAACACAGTCAGCCCTTCTTCGAAAACAACTTTCAATGTTGCAGCTATAACATAGGATGGCCGTGGAAAACCTGTGAGATGATGCAAACACAGAAAGGAACCAAACTGCTCTTGCAAGGCCATCATCAATTATGGGTATTCTTATTTCTTCAACTCCTACATTTACAGCCTTATTAAGTCTTTCCTTTTTTCAAACGTGCCAGTGTGTAGAAATAGTGTCGTACATGGATCTTCCTTGAGAAAGATCTTTTAAAATATCTCTGTGCCCAGCCCACGTTACTAAAGCCCTGACACCTGGGCACACAGGGTACGCACACGTGTGAGCGCACGCGCGCAGGAACACCACCGCCCACCGCAGAGAACGATTCTTCCCACCTATCCCCTGCCAAGGCTTTGAAGCTAAGCTGCTTATTTTAAAAGAGTTGAACCTACTCTATTTACTCCAGAAGCTTATTAGAAGGAGCAATTTTACACCAGAACGTAGCGGGGTAATAATTTGTTTTTCTCCGAAGACAATAAAATGTTCAACTCTCTCATGCCCAAGTATTTCACAACAGAGAGACCAAACCTGCACTTCAGTAGCTTTACTCCTGTGGGAGAAGCTACGACACAGAAGCCAGGCAGCCTTTGAGATAACGCTGTCTGAGCCCATTTAGGGCTTTGAACATAAGCAGCCAGATTTAGAGCCGCACCCAGGATGCGACCGACAGCCGAGAGCAACGGCGGGTGCAGGGACAGCGCTCCGCACTCTCACCAGTTAGCTCCACTGAGTAAAACTGGCATCTGTTCCCTTCACACAGCCTCTTCGTCCTGCCCTAGCGAGCGACAGACACTGTAATTCAGTCCTTCACAAGGTGAATATTAACTCCGGCCAGAGAAGCCATCAAGAGGAAGGGGTTGGGAACCCCACTGGCAAAAGGTATCAGCTGTTAAGCATCACCCTTTGGGAGCAGCTCGCTTCAAATTAAAAAGAATAATTACAAGAACTTATGCAAGCTTTTCTTAACTGCCAACTGCTAGGACCAGCTACAAATTTCAAGCATTAGGTGAGTTCCACAGAGCTTGTGAAAATCAGCTTTCTTTTTTCATGTTTAATTTTAGCAAGTGTTGCTTGGGAGTGTTTTACAGGCGGATGATGCAACTCGTACACTCAAGCACAGCGTGAGCATCCAGCAGGGCCATTTATGGAACGTGACTTGCAAAGGTATTATGTGAAATTAATTGGGAAAACAATAATCGCCTAGAACATAGTAATTACTTTTTAGCCAGTTCATGGCTATCCAGAATTAGGGAGTCCATAGCTGATATGATACATCTAATACACTAACATCCCTGATCTTCCTTTTTTTGTTTGGCTGGGCGAGGTCTTTTAAAGGAACAGCCATGAGGCCTGTTAAAAGATGAACCTTCATAATCCCATCGCTTTCAAATCAATGATGCTGGACAGGGGAATGAAAGAGCAAATATTTCTAGCCATTTAACGGGCAAAGATTTTAAAATCAGCTCCTAGTGAGGATTATGGATGAAGATGTGAACTTCCACACCTCTTCAAAGATAAAACAAGGAGAAAGATCAGCATTCATAGAACTGGCTGAATGACAGAGCTCAAAGGGTTGTGATCTGTGGTGCAGAGCCCAGTTGGAGGCTTGTAGACAGCAGAGCTCCCCAGGGGTCAGTTCTGGGTCCTGTCTTGTTCAACACATTCATCAATGACCTGGATGAAGGGATGGAGTTTACCCTCAGCCAGTCTGATGATGACACAGAACTGGGAGGAGCAGCTGACACACGAGAGCTGTGCTGCATTCAGCACAACCTGGACAAGATGGACAGTTGGGCAGAGCTGAACCTAATGAAGTTCAACAAGGGCAAATGCCAGGTCCTGCATGCACAGATGAATAACCCCCTGCACCAGTACAGGGGAGGGGCTGACCTGCTGGAAAGCAGCTCTACGGAGAAAGACCTGGGAGTGCTGGTGGACAAGTTCACCATGAACCAGCAATGGGCCCTCATGGCCATGAAAGCCAACAGTCTCCTGGGGTGCATGAAGAAGAGTGTGACCAGCAGGTCAAGAGAGGTTCTCCTCCCCTTCTACTCTGCCCTCGGGAGGCCATCTCTGGACTACTGTGTCCACTTCTGGGCTCCCCAGTTCAAGATGAGCAAGGAGAGAGTCCAGTGGAGGCTACGAAGATGCTGAGGGGACTGGAGCATCTCTGTGCCCAGGAAAAGCTGAGAGCCCTGGGGCTGGTTAGCCTGGAGAAGAGAAGCCTGAGAGGGGAGCTGATCAATGCTGATCAATAGCTAAAGGGCCCATGGGGGCAAGAGGATGAGCCCAGACTCTTGCCAGTGCTGCCCAGTGACAGGACAAGGGGCAATGGGCACAAACTAGAACCCAGGAGGGTCTATCTGAAAAGGAGGAAAAACTTCTTTGGTGTGAGGGTGTCAGAGTCTGTCCCAGGCTGCCCAGAGAGGTTGTGGAGTCTCCTCCTCTGGAGAGATTCCAAACCCTCCTGGACACTGAGATCCTGGGCCCCCTGCTCTGGTTGCATGATAGTTGCACGATATATTTGGAAATATATGCAAATATTCTGCCTAATGAAGAATACAACTTAAATATCAATGTTATAAGTATACAGAATAGATAACACCAAACAGGATTTCCTGGTGGTTTTAATTAGAGAGTTTGTTAGTAAACACATTGACTAGAAACATAACTAGGGATTTTGCTCTGTGCCTACAAGGGCAGAAAGGTCAAGAGCATAAAGCTCCTTTTTTTACAAGCAGGAAGAAAGAAGGTTAAAGAAGGTGTCACTACAGGATTGGTTTGGGTTTTTTCCTTCCTTGTTTTCAATAAAAAAGGGATTGGAGAAAAGCTTGGTTAACTTTTAATCAACACCAAGGATTGTTTTGTTCACGTAAAGAAGCAATTTTATTACAGCAAATACCTCTACTGCTTTGCCTCTGTACTAAAAAATAGTAAATCCCAAGAGCACCTTGAACATTATAAATTTAAAGAATTCAAACCAGAAGATGAACAGACTATCAGAGTAACTGCCAACAGAATGAAAGATAAAGGTTTTTTGTTTTTAAAAGCACATAGACCTTCCTGCAGAAGATGTTTCACTGACAGGTTGCCTTCTCAACATGACATACTGTTTCCATAGGCACTAATTCAAACCTATTGATGTATCTCATACGTCTCCACTTATTCTTAGAGCTTATTTAAACAAAGCCCTGATGGAGCAATCGAAGAAAGTCTCCAGAAAAAAAAATAAATTACTTGAGTCCTTACAACAGGTTCAACAGTCAAACAAACAGATAATCAGGTAACATGGGACAGCCTGTATTACGGGATGGTTCAAAAGCTTAAAACTCCTTCTCATTAAGATTTTGGTTCTACTTATTAAAATACCCTTTGTCCTTATCATAGTCAGGTTCTTACATCTTCCTAATGCCACATTTCAAAGCAGTGATGCCCCAGACCAGGCTTCGGCTGTGAATAGGCTCCTTTCCACTCCACAAAGTTCTGGAGGTGTTCCTTCCCACTGCTCGTCTCTCCTCCTCTGCTCCAATTAGCCCTTTACTGTTATTTTACAATCTCTTAACTATATGTCCTGGTTTGAGATATAATTTGTTGAAAAATATTTTTTTTTAAATTTTTA
>WUAM01000004.1:7104450-7119139 GCA_024336885.1 Actenoides hombroni
GCCAGATGGGTGGGAGGGCGGGCGGAAGGGGAGGGGGGGGAAGGGGGGGGAGGGGGAGGGAGAGGGGGGGGGGGGAGAGGAGAGGAGAGGAGAGGAGAGGAGAGGAAGAGGAAGAGGAGAGCGAGGAGAGCAGCAGGCTGGGAGGCAGAGAGGCAGAGAGCTCCTGCCAGCTGTGACCATGCTCACTGAGGAGTGAAGGCTGAAGCTCCCAGGGGGGATGCTGGCTTCTAGCACGTCCGTCCAGTGCCAGATCTGCCGGCAGAGGATGAGGAAGGAATAAAAGTACCCGAAGGTGTCACACAATGAGCAGCTCATACCCAGGTGGAAGGAGAGCTCGGCTGGCGGCGAGAAGCAAATCAGACAGGGAGAATGAAAAAAAGGCATCAGGTTTTGCTGCAGGTTAATTAACCTGGGAGGTCATCAGTACCTTGGCTGAGCTGTCTTCAACAGCTCATTAAGAGGTTTGTGACGAACGGATTCCTTCTTTGTCCTCTCTTTCTTCCCAGAGTGGGGGAAAGCAGCTCCTGTCCAGCACGAGAGATGTGCCCTGGAGGTCGGGTCCTACCTGGTGCTGCCCAAGAGGCTCCTGGAAGATTGGGGGGGGGGGGGGCTGTGCCCAGCGAGCGAGGTCCAGTAGTGGCAATGGGAAGGAAGCTCCCCAGTTAGGTGGAAGTAAACAGGCCCTTCGTGAAGAGCTCCAGTTCCTGATGAAGAGCTGAGGGCAGGACTCCTGCCCGCTCCACGCACATTGACTGTCCCGTGTCTCTCCCAGCCTCTTCTTGCAACTTGTTCTCCAGGCTCCAGCTCTCGAGAGGACCCGGGCGCTACGATCGGCCCCAGCTCAGCTCATCGCTCTCCTCACCTCAGGGCTGGCCCGACCCCTCTCTTTGCTTCCTACCACCATCTGGGTGGTGGGACTTGTGAAGGAATCACCAGACCTTCCACCGGTCTAGCCCAGCTCCGGGACAGTCTCTGCTTCACCAGAGACGCCCGCTGAGCCCAGAGGGAGAAGATCTAAAGGCAGAGTCGTTTCATTTCCGTGTCTGGTGAGTTCATTTGCGCCAGGATGTGTCACAGCTCCCAACAGTACAACCCCTTCTTTCCCAAACCTCATCAACAGCCACACGTCAAGCAATACCGAGCAGAAGTGATGAAGAACCAGAGCTGAAATTATCCTGACACAGGAGACAGCAATTTAATGAAATTGGTTCCTATGGCTTTGGAGCTCTTCAGATTCTGCTGGTCCAAATGAGATCACTCACTCACCTCTCCTTTTACTTTATTTCTTAATGAGCTCAGTGTTAATCAACGGGATGATGGGAGGGGAGTACTGCTTCTTGGTTCAAGAAATACAGCAAGTTCACTCTGTTCAGGAGCTACCTGCTGGCCAGGTCTCTGGCTCAGAAAACAGGAAGAAACCTCAACCCTACAAGAAGTTTTATGATGAAGCTGTTCCTTTGTACTCTGTTGGCACAGAGAAATGTGGAAAAACATGGAGAAATACAGAGAAAGACAGAGAAACATGGAGAAAGATCAAGAAACAAGGAGAAGCAGGGAGAAACACAGCGAAAAATCACAGAACCATAGACTGGTGGGGTTGGAAGGGACCTCTGGAGATCATCGAGTCCAACCCCCCTGCCAGAGCAGGGTCATCCAGGGCAGCCCACACAGGAACAGAGCCAGGTGGGTTTGAAAGTCTCCAGAGAAGGAGACTCTACCACCTCTCTGGGCAGCCTGGTCCAGGCTCCATCAGCCTCACAGTGAATAAATTTTTCCTCCTGTTGAGGTGGAACTTCCTGGGTTCCTGTTTGTGACCATTGCCCCTTGTCCCACCTCAGGGTACCACTGAAAAGAGCCTGGCCCCTTCTGCTTGACACCCACCCTGCAGAGATTTGGAACCATTCCTAAGATCCCCTCTCAGGCTTCTCTTCTCCAGGCTCAACAGCCCCAGGGCTCTCAGCCTTTCCTCACCAGAGAGATGTTCCAGTCCCTTCAGCATCTTTGTGGCTTCAATGGAGAAACATCTTTGTAATACTGAGCGTAACCATTGGATGGGTGTTCATTACAGGACACCAGGAAAACGAGTTGACTCATTTGGACAGAAGCAAAGGAGGTAATGTGATGGCAGATGCACTAGCAGACATCACATCGATTCAACTGTGTGGGTTTACTTACGAAGCTCTTCATGAAGTTTGTCCTGAGATACTCAGAGAAGGTGGGCTAGCAGTCCTTCAGCTGCTCGTGGTTATCGTGGCAAGCTGCAGAAGGGAAGGGAAAGCTCCAGAAGGTGTCACATCTTGAAAAGGGAGGTGAGATGGAGCGGAGAGGGAGAGGGAGAAAGCGTGTTATATATCACTTAACTTAATATGAAATACTGAAAGGAATAATTGAGCTATTTCTAAATGCCTACAAGGTAACAGAGATATAAACTCCAACCAACGTCACTTGGTCAAGAGCAGTCAAATCAAGTGAGAACTGGTATCATAGGGCATTCCTAAAAATATCATGACATTGCTATAAATAGTCTTGGTGAAGGTATTCATGGGGTTGATGCAAAGCTACCGAGAGTGCCAACTCCACATTCACTGTCATATTAGATGGTGGCCGTCATAGGTCTGACACTGTTCATTATCTTGAAGGACGCAGAACAGAACTAAATGTGTGCTTGTTACCTTTGCAAGTGTTACCAAGCTGGAAAGCCTGTGGACGTACTGGAGGACTAGAATAGAAACCAAGGTTATCTCGAAACATAGTTTGGAAAGAATCTTCTCATTACAGTAGAAAGTCCTGTTACGTGTGCAAAAATAACCCAAAGCACAGGAATGGAAGAGGGGAGGTAGCACAACCCGCAGCTCACAAACTAAATACACACCAGGAATGATGTAACTGTGGGAGAAACTCATGATCCTGACTCATGTGTAGAGGAGAGCACCTCAGGTGACGTGGGGTAGATCTTCCACTCTTCTGTTTCACGTTAAGTGCGACCAGCCAGTTTTGAGCACTGTATTTTGAAGAAGATTTGGACCAAAATAAGACAATTCCTGCAAAAGCACGAGTGATCTAGAGAATATGACCAATCAGAATAGTTTCAAACATAGGCAAAACATGGTCTAAGTCTTCAAATGCATGAAGGCTGGGACTATGAGTAATCTGCTCATGTCCATAGTGTATAGGAGAAGAAGTTAAGGATCCTAATGAGAGCAGGGAAACTTCAACCTAACCAAGAGGGAGAAAATTGAGTAGAAAATGTACAGCCAAGCCATAGGACAGGTTGTCTGGGGAGACTGAGCTCCATCCTGCTTGTGAAGGATTTTTAGAACAGGTTAGATACACATTTGTCAGGAAACAGCTCCTGTGACATTGATCTTGTAACTGATCTTGCCTTGCAGCTGAAGGGTAGGCTGGATGACATCTTGAGCTTGCCATGCAGGAGGGAGGGAAGCTCTTTCAGCATCCAAGAGCTTTGGTTTTATCCGTGCTGCCTTTTCACAGCTGGACTTTCTGGCTTGTTTATTTCGGAGGTTTCTCTGCAAGATCACATGAGGTGAACGTGAAGGGAAATGCTGGCATCAGCTGGCAAAACATCTTGCTTTGGCCTTCAAGCAAAACTTGTGCTTTCTCTTTCTCTGTTTTGTTTTTTTTTTTAGCTGACATAGGGCTTTACAATATTTTCTTGCTCAAATAACTAGTCTGTCTCTCGCGAGGTGCAACAGTGACTTGAGAAAATCCCTGAGCAAAGAAAGTTTGTGGGCTTTCATAAAGTGCCTGAGTTTGCAGACTCCGGCTCTTGGGAAAGCATCATCCCTTTCATCTCCTGTGCCTTTATGAGGCATCTCAAATGTGCCTTCAGAGATGTCTGCCTGCTTTCCTGATCAGGGCCACGTTGCTCTAAATTAGACCGTAGCTCTCCAGAAATGTGTCTGACAGCTCCACGGGGTCCTGTGGCTGGGTGGCCCAGCTCTGCACCAGCACAGCAGCTGAGCCCCGAGGAGTTCTGGGGCAGTAACCCTTCCTGCCCGGGTCTGCCTCCTCCTGGGTCCCTGAGCAGGATTCTGACTAGGGAACAAACTCTCCCCAGGAGCAGGACCGTGCATCATTTGAGGATGAGAAGCCTAACTTCTGCTCTGCAATAGCCTTATGGAAATTTGGGTACCTTAGTGTCCAGAAACAGCTGGGAAGGGTTAAATTGTCTTTCTTTCTGGCTCTTAACACAGCTCTAAGGGTGTCAGCACTGATTTTGTTTCTCTTTTAAACCACACAGAGCCTCCACATTTGTTAGAAACCTGAATTCTGTGTGCAGTGTGAGCCAGTGAAGAAGTGGAGAACCTAGGGGCTGGAGCCAACAGAGGAGCTGAGGCTCTTCTCTTCTTGATCCAGTTCTGCTCACCAGGATTTCCCTTCAGGGGATGTTTGAATAGAGGGTATTTCACTCCCCCATATCTCTGAATAATGACTGTCCCTGGGTCGTAGTTGTGAGGACAGCAGGGTAGCACATTCAGCCCTTTGCTCTAGGAAGTGTTTTGGGTGGTTTTTCCCTTGTCTCACTGGAATCTCAGTCCTGGTAGAGCATGATGAACGTGACTGGCCCCAGTGGAGAGCATGGTCAGCATCAGCAGGGATAAATCACAGAATCACAGAATGGTGGGGGTTGGAAGGGACTTCCAAAGATCATCAAGTCCAACCCCCCTGCCAGAGCAGGACAAAACTAGAGCACATCACACAGAAAAGCATCCAGACAGGTCTTGAAAGTCTCCAGAGAAGGAGACTCCACAACCTCTCTGGGCAGCCTGGTCCAGGCTCTGTCACTCTCACAGTGGAGAAGTTTTTCCTCATGTTGAGGTGGAAATTCCTGTGTTTCAGCTTGTGACCATTACCTCTTGTCCTATCACAGGGCACCACTGAAAAGAGATTGTCACCTTCCACTTGACACCCACCCTGCAGATATTTGTAAACATTAATAAGATGTTAATAACACTATTTAATAACAAAATTGAGAGTCAACTCCTCACATATTTTTCGCTCATGGTGGAGAACTGTTGCAACAGGCAAAGTCATAGAAAGTCATCAAAAGAGATGAAATAAAAGAAAAAAGTGTTTGGCTAGAAAAATAAAAATCAGTTGTTCCCTACCTCCCTGATACTTCTGAGTCCCAGTACCTTTAGAATCCTCTCCCACAACCGTAACAGATTTGACTCACTGATCATACCCTACATCAGAGGAGCATGTAGGACTCTATTCCAGTTTTGCTACTGCAGAGCACTTTCCAGCACCAAGCAGAGTACCTATTCTGCGTTGACTTTGAGTGTACAAAGTATATGCTCACACTGTGCACACCACCAAAATTCCCACCAAGCTCCAGGTCATACCATAGAACTATCTGTCACACCGGGCCACTGCAGCTACCTGTGTTCAGCAAGAGCTCAAGAAGGCTGAACTGAAGAGCCAGGTATTCCCTGTGGCTACCAGGACTGCATTTTGTACATATAATACTACATAGATGACAAAATTACAGATATATATTTTTTATTTTTTTTTAATGAAAATATATTTTAGATTTATTTTAAGTATTTCAGAAAAACTGCTTGCTGAAACCCAAAGCATTGTAATCAGTCAGCTCAAGATGGAACAATCTCCACTCCGACTTGTTGGCTGGGGAATTTCTGCCCACTCCACATCAATTAGGAAATGACTCAGTCATTCTCCACAGAGCAGTCCTCTTGCAACACATCTACCAAAAAACCATCTGTACGTCAATTTAAACTGCAGCCACTCTCCCCAGTTCACAGCCCCAGCCAGCGTGCTGTCAATCTGCAGATATGTTTGTAAACCCAAAATAAATGTATGTAATATATGGATATTTTCTCTTCTTGTTTTTAATGACATTTCCCTATTTGTAAAATCGCAGCACCTAATGAGAGGAGCCAGAATGGCAGAAAAATATGAAAAAGGTGGCATCAGATGATGATGGGATGCTCACCTTGTAGGACTTGTTAGATACAGCCAGTTGACCGAATAATGGATTCTTCATTTAAAGCATATGGTTCTTTCACTCACAGAGCAGGCACATGGTTCAGGTAACCCTTGTCAGCACCTCTGCTCAGCTTTTCTGAAATACAGTCTTAGTAATTTAGAAGATTTTTGATTTTTTTCTGTTCCTTTGCCAGTTTGCAACAATACAAAAAAGCTATCTAATAAATACTTCTACCTTAAGAGCTCCACAGATACGTGAAGTGTGTCATCATCCCTCTTTGGAGAGCAATGAAAATGGGCAAAGGACAATTTTCTGTGTTCTGCAGAGTCCAAAATTAACTGGGGTACGAAAGCAGGCTAGTTTTGACTAATATATGAATACTCTGGAAGTTACAAAACTGATGTTCCTTGAAAACAGCTCCCAGCTTAGATGTTGCAAGAGGAGAAAGGACATAGTGCCGACGTTGTTACGCGTCCTTAGAAAGGACAAGCTTTTACTGCTCCCATTTACAGCAAGTGAAGTTCCCCCTCTCCATGTACTATCCCATCTTCAGAGAAAGAGTGGACACACTCAATGTATTAGTTTGCTTTAAACCCGATTTTGCAGTACCGTGTGCCAATGTTCACACTGCTAATGAAAGAAATTGGTGGGTGTTCTCAGCATTAGATAAAATTTAGTCTTTATTGCATTACTTTTTGTTGGCCTGAGAGTTTAATCCTGCTCTTGTCTGACTCACAAAGCAGACATATCATTTTTATTCTCAGAAGCTCAACAAGAACATTTCTTTCCGAATATAATTTGCTATGAAACAATTGAGATGTTTGTTTTTCCACATAGGGATTTCTCTCTATCACAAACAATTGCCAGAACTTCCGGCGATCAGGCACAATGATCCCAATAATAATCTAAAATTATACTGAGACTCGCTCGCAATGGCCACATAGAGCGGACATCAAGGGTGGGAAGATGGAAAATGGATAGGCCACAGGCGCCCCAGTGGTTGGTTGGGGGTTTTTCCACAGATGATGTCCCTGTCATTGTGGCATCTTCACCAGCTAGGGAGGGGATGTGGATGTAAAACACTGCGACAAGCCTGGAACGAGCATCTCAAACACCGGGGCGTGTTGACTGCTGGTGGCAGGTAGTGCGCCGTAACGCACGGGGCCAAACACAGCACGACACCCCGCTCTTTGCTTTGCCATCCCACTGGGATACTCTTAAGACGGATGTGGCATTAAAGCTCTGACTTTTCAGAATGTTCTTAACTTGTCCTTAAAATCCTTTGTGTTCTGCGTTCTGCAAGCCTGTACTCTCATGCACGTGTTGGCTGCCACTGCTTCAGGGAGAGAAAAGAACTGTGTGTATCCCCTGCCACACTCATCCGTGTCTGTATTTTCTACACCTTTTTTTTTATGTTGTGAGCAGAGAAAGAAAACACTTCCCTGTTTCTGAACGAGCAAAGAAAACCAAGTGAGGAAGCAGCAAGGGCAGCTGCCTGCGCAGAGGAAGGCAAGTCAGGAGCTGAGGGTGACCACAACAGAGGCAGGGGCAGTGCCCTCGCTGCCCCAGGCCGCAGTCCCAGGGACTCAAACAGGAAAAGCAGAGCAGGTCCGGTGACAGAAACCAGGGTCAGCCACACTCCACGATCACCAAGGAAGTCCTAAGGTGACGAGGCAGGTCTGAGGCTTGGCCAGGAGAGGCAAACCAGCGTGGGACGTAGCTGGGCACAGAAAAGCTGCAGCGTAGCTCAAGAGACAGAATGCAAAGGCTCAGCTGAAACACGGCTCCTCGGAAAGCAGGAGGAATGTCTGCAGTGGTGCTTCTCACGGCTCTGCGCAGCTCTGGCACCGCTGGCTTCACAGCTGCCTCACCCAAGGTGACAGCCACAGCAGAGCTGCTCTTGGGGCAAGGACAGCCCAGCCCTGCCAGGAGCGTGTGTGCAGGGCCCTGGCACAGGGTGCTTTGCTGCAGTGCCACAACATCCCAGAATGTTAGGTGCCTGTTCTACCACACACACTACATGTGTATTCTACCACTAAATGGTACGTGGCAGCTATCAGAAAATAAAGTGTTACTGAAAAATCAGACGTCTGAAGTCAAGATAACAACAATCCAGTGTCCAGAGGTAACGTAAGATACTGAAATATATATGGACTGTGAAAGTTAGCTTGTGAGAGACCTTCACTGAACTTTGAGCTTTTCTGACCCATGAGACAAAATACTAGATATGCTCTTCAGGAAGAGAAAAAACGTCATTCTCCTGAACGAAGAAGATTTGGCAATGTGCTTGCTACACTTGTTTCATAACTGATCATGAGACCTACTAACAAACCCATGTTATTCATTTTTTAATTAAATTCAGTCTATTATATTTGGGAATCTCCTGAAAAAAAAACTTGTAATGAAGTCATTGACAGTTTCGTGTTAGAGAACAAAAGCCTTTTACAGCCAATCTTGTTTAGGAAGCTAATACCAATTAGATCCATCAACAGTACCGCACAAACAAGACCTTCCTTTCAAAGAAAGGATACCAACAACTACTGCAGGAATTACTGAAAACAAACATGCCCACAACTTCCATATCTACATATCAGGCTTGGGTATCACGTTGCTGTGAGTCCTGCCCTGGCAGACTCATTTTGGGTAGCACGAGCTTCCCCAGTGCACACGTGGGTGCCAGACCAGCCGCAGCATCCTCTTCCTGTCGGTACTTTGTCCTTTGTATGGGCCTCTGACTCTCTTCAAAGAAATTTAATTGCTTTAGCCAACATCATGGCTCATTCCTTCTGGCCATCTGACCATCCTATGCTCCCAGTGACACTGTGAGTCAGATGCTAGCCTGGGTGGCCAGGACAACACTTCTGCCTCCTCCCTGAAACCTCCCAGCACCGTCTCCAACACCTCAGCTCTGTACATGAGGTCAGCACGGGCGTTCCAAGCTATTAAAATACTTCAGGACTCCCCTGTGTTAGAATCTCTCCTCTCAGAACATGGAAAACAACCAAACTTTCTTTCCATCAAATACTTGGGGAGGATAATGGGGACAAATAAATAACATAGCTAAAATAACCCTGACTCGAAGCATCCGAGGAGCAGTAAGAAGGATTGATTTACACACGTGGATTTGCTCTTTTTTACATAAATGATTTCATTACAGCAACATGAACAAACAAATGACTGAAGTGCTCTGACCAGCATATACTTAGACCGGTTTAACAAACCGAGCAGCTAAGAAAACATTACCAACATCTGGGAAATACCTACAAAACTTTGTCTATCTTGAAGCCTTCTCATTTTAAAATGGAAGTATCTATATAGGCATATCTATGAACAAATGAACACGTGTTGCTTGCTGTTGAGCAGCTGCCCTCCTATAAGAAATATAAAATAATCTCAGGTGTGTAAAGTCTATACAAATAATCACCCACAAACTGGTATATCAATTTGAGACATCCACATGAAAAAAAAAAAAGAAAAAAAAAAGAAAGAAACAAGAAAAAAGGATGCACAGAACAAAGTGAGAAAGATCTAGGATACACAAAGAGCTCTTAGTTTATGTAGAAACTGAACAGTCTCCTACCTCTGGAAAACATTTAATCACCAGCTTTGCTGCAAGTAAGCACTGATACAATCTAAACCAGAAAATTAAACAGATCTAATTGTCTAATGACACCAGCTGCCAATTATATTTGAAAATGGCTACAATATGGTAACGTATGGTGGGTTTTTTAAACATTGCAATCTCTAAGTTTCATTAAGTACCAAGAAACTCCATGGTTTCTTTCCTTCCTTTCTTTCTTTTCTTTATTTCTTATTACAAAATGGAAGGTTACATTACCTGTTATTTATGATCACCCAAGCATAGTATTTGATTATTTTATGATTTTATATGGCTAATAAAAAATGAGAAATACTGTACATATTTTAGCTAGCAGAAACAAAGATGCAGCAGTAGAATCACAACCTTAAGTTGCTCTAAGTGCATAGGCTCAATCAGTGTTTCAGACGTGATTTTTTAATGTCCCTCAGCTATCCTAAAGCCTATTGTTTCAGCTGAAAAGACACATTTGGGTATCCTTTTCACATGTGTTAGAAAAGCAATTTCTAGTGAGAATGCTGAGACCCAACAGAGATGAAGTGAGTTAGACTTTGAGCAGTGGCTGCCCCAATATCTGGATGTTTCCATTATCCAAGGGTCTTCTGTGTTTGATTCTTGTTACGATGCAAGGAGTACGCTACGAACATGCTAGGTTCAGTGATTTGAAGTCTCTTCTAAGACTTGTGATCAGTCACAAGGCTCTGTGACTCCTGAGACGATCATTTCACTTAAAGGGAAACTGTTTTTCCCCCCAGGTAATTACATATTCAGAAGGAGCACAGATCTACTTACCATAGCTCAGCAAAAAGCTACCAAGTCTCACTTTCCTTTTTCCTTGTTCAACATGCGTTAATTTTCCACGTGTGCAAACAAAACAACAAACACAATCCTGCTGCTAGCAGGAAACAGCAACGTATCCACTCTCCCTTCTTTCTGTCTTCTGTTCCACCACGATGAAAACTAATACAAATGTATAAATGAATATAAATGTATAAATACATACAAACACACATGCGTTTTTGCTATGCATGATAAAATATGAGCTTTCTATATATATAAAAAAAACCCAACCTCAAAAGCTTAGAATGATCTGTGAAATTGAAATAAGATCACTCACTGAAGACTGATGTGAAATCGCCGGAACGAAACCACAGCAGCCGCTTTCTGAGCACACAAATAAAAGGCTATGTGCAGAAACTAAGAACAAGAGATTTATCACCAGCAACCCAAGTTCCTCTGTAACCCACAGTTTTGGTACAGAAGGGCACTCGAGTTTGCCAAGTCTGTTTCTGGCTTTAACAGCACTCTGAGAAGGTGCTCGCGGCTTTGTCTTTTACGTGGTGCTGCCACATCAATGCTCTGCTCTGATCCCTGCCCTCAGTGTTTCTCAACTTGCAATTCAGAAGAAGAGCTGGTAGATGAAAGACAACAGAAAGAATGTACCCACACCTGTGGATTATGTTTTCAAGTAACTACAGCTCCTACTAAAAACCTCTTTTTCTGCGTTTGGGTGGCTGTTTGCATATACATTCTTCACAACAAAGATGGTGGAACAGAGGAACAGATTTCCCGGAGAGGTGGTGGGATCTCTGGCCCTGGATGTCATCAAAACTTGATTAGACAAAGTCCTTAGCAACCTCATTTAACTTGAAGTTAGCATTGGGTTCAGCACACTGGTCCACACTAGATGACCGTAAGTCCCTTTGAAGATCCCCTCTGACTATACTAGCCTACGATTCAATAACATTGTAACACTGGCCAATTTCAAGCCCTGTCTTACAAATTTACAGTCATTAAAAAGCAGATCACAGAGGCCTTCATATGTACAAGGATCCAGAGTCCAGCATGGTCCTCAGCAAACAGCAGTGTTGCCACTTTTCAGCAATGCCACACAGCTTAATGAAGTCACAGAGCTCCTGCTGGCCGTGCCCAATACGTCAGTGCTGGAAACCTTCCCAACATCAAGTCTAATGCAGCTGAGGGTCTGATGAAACAACCAGAAGTCAACAAAATCAGCATGACCACAGCTAATATAAATCAGTCTTGGCACAACACATTAGCCATGTCAAAAGGATTTGAGAAGGGATGGCCAACCTCCACAGTTACTCCACAGTGGAGACAAAAATCTGAGAGATCATATGAAGGGCTTAGACCTGTGAATGTTAAAAGACAATTTTTCACATTCAGAGCAAGCAATAAAGTTCATAAACTTGATGCATCCAGAAGGAAAAAATCAGGTAATTGTCCTACAGTTGCTGTAGGATCTTCAATGTTTTCATCATAAATAATGCTGTGGTTAACAGGAATTATCGAATCATAGAATGGTTTGGGTTGGAAGGGACCTTAGAGGTCATCCCAACCCTCCTGCCATGGGCAGGGACACCTCCCACTAGACCACGTTGCTCAAAGCCCAGTCCAACCTGGTCTTGAACACAACCAGGGATGAGGCATCCACAGCTTCCTTGGTCAACACGTTCCAGTGTCTCACTGCCCTCAGAATGAAGATTTTCTTCCTAATTCCTATTCCAAGTCTACCCTCTTTGAATTTGAAGCCATTACCCCTTGTCCTATCCCAAGGTTGGTCAGGAAGACCAACTTTATAGAAAGACACACCAGTAAGTATGTTGCCAAAGGTGCAAACTGAATAGGACATACTGTGTCTCATGACACATGAATCAGGTGGTTTAGCAACAAGCATTCTCTGCAGGCTGGAAAAGAACAATGCTTTTTCTTAATCCTAGAAATCGTGGAAGACACGTTTCAGTCAGTCCCTGTAATGGAAGAAGTTGAGGAAATCACAGACTTTGTGTAGTAATTACACCTCTAAAAAGGACTGGAGCAACCTGAGTTGTTCCTCCACCTCAGTGTGAAGAGGCTGCAGTGCCACACTGCAGGAGGCAGGGAGGTCAGATATCGAGAACATGTGAGAGACAAAAGGTACTGCGAGGGAGATGGCATCCGGAAGAGTCAACTATACATTCAGGATCCACACTCTGTAGGTGTTACCAGAGTGCCCTGGCAGCAGCCGTGAGTATCTCCACTGCTCTGGGCAGTTGGAATTTTGGGCACTTGGAATTTAGCAGAACTTGTGGCTGCAGACAACCGTTTGCTGTACTCGTTCATATATTTTGCTCAGGATGCCCTCATGAGATCTGCAAGCAAAATCCTGCAGTAGGATGCTGAGAAGCCCTGCAGTTTGCTGCCTCTGGGGCTATGGCAGACACAAGCCAAGCCAGGGACTACAGTGGAATGAGCCTGGAACACCAACTGGGCCAACATGGTCTAAAAAAGCCACCCATCACAGTTACAAGGAGGATTCTGCAGATGTGGGCTTTGCTCCCTCCGTCTGTGGGACTTGGAACCACTGACAACTCTATGCTTAGTTTCTGGATCTCTCCAGAGAAGTGGAGATACCCAGAGCGTGGGTGGATGACAAGAGGAATGCTTTGAGGAGACTGTTCTCAGGAGGTAGGTTCCTGTCTATTAGCAATTTAAAGGAAAGGGAAAAAAAGGTGGGTCCTCATTCACTGAGGAGCTAAAAAGCTCTGGCACTATGAAGTGACAGGCAAAGTAGTAATTTTAAGGGAGAAAGGGATGTAAAAGAGCAGTAGAAGTGAGTCAAGATCATTCCAACAGACTGAATCATGAAAAAGTCACTTCTGAGAAGAACACGTCCGTAACGCCCAGTTCCTGCTGTGCTGGGTGATTCAGAGGGATGGACACACTCTCAACTAGAACTTCTGCACGTCACACAGAGCCACGGCAGAGCAGCCTGGCTGAGCCCTGCGAGCATCTCTGGTCATGCTTGTCAGCGGTGCACAATAATCGGGGTCCCGAATGAACACAGGAACTATCACAGAGAGACACGGTTGCGTTGCTCGCTCAGGTTTCCGTACCAGCGTAAGGGGAATTACACATGGAATGTGGATATGGGATTGGGACTAGAAAAACATAATGTTGGAGGAAAACAATACTCCATTTCGTAGCTTCTGTACAGCTGCTGTTAGAAGGGCTTTTTATCCTGAAGACTAACAATTCTCAGCTTCACTGTCTGAAAGCCACAGAGGCTGTAACTCTGCTAAAGCCTGAAGCAGCTGATGTGCTTTGTTCCTACAGCCATTAAACAGGGAAACAGCACAGCAACCAACACTTCCCTCTCTTCCACTCAGAAAGCTTTCTGAAAACACTGTCTTCGCAGCCACTTCATAACATCTGTAGTAGACATCCCCAGTTCCACATAAATTCAGTCACCTTTGGTGAATGTATCTTTTAGTTATACACAACAACATTTCAAATGTGATTGTCCGTTAATCCACAATGTTTGAGTTTCTGTGCCAAGATAGGAGATGCAAGACAGCGTGTATGTGTATCTGCTGCAGTGCCTGCTGTCTGGTAAAACACATCTAGCTAGATATCCACACAGAAGATTGAAGAACCAAGATCTTCATAGATAGGAGTCATCTTTTTTGAAAACAAAAGGGTGAGTCACTGACAGGACAGTGCTTGGAATCTCCTTAGTTTGACAACTGTGCTTCAACGTGACGTCTGAAGCAGCAGAACACCAAAACAATGTGTTGGACTATAGATCCACAGTGAGGTTCAGGCTGGTTTGAATGGTTGTATCTTCATTCACGAAACATCTGCTGAAAAGTGATACCAGCCCTTGGAAGCAGAGTTTATGGAATTAAAGTGCATTTTTAGGACCACTAGCTTGCTTACCGCTAACAGATTTATCTTTTCTTTAAGTTCTCTATCCTGCTACTTATTGCTAGATTATTACCTCACTGTGAAACTAAACATTATTTCATCCACACTTTAATGACAATCACCTCAATTGTTTCACTGCCTTTCCAAATGCTGCAGTAAAGAAAGGTTCCCTTATTCTGTGTAAGTTTGTCAGGGTTTAGAGTCATGGCAGCCCCTTAGACCTATAACAGATGCTCTCTGTTAACCCCCCTCCCTCCCCAAAGGGGAAGGGAAAGGGAGTAAAAGAGAGAGACTCAGCCATTAGAAAAGGAAACTAGAACAGCTTCAATGAAAATTAAATTAATAATAATAAAAATGGAATATATACAAATATATACAAAACCAGTATGGAACCCAACCCCCCTGATGGTAAT
>WUAM01000004.1:7119239-7131709 GCA_024336885.1 Actenoides hombroni
AGCCACTGCCTGGGAAAACGGGCTGCTGACTTCAGACAGTGCAGGGAGTGAGAGGGGCTGAGCTGAAAAGTAAAATCACCGACCAGAATTAGTTCTGTTCTCACTCGAAAAAGGACGAAGTTTTTGATGCTTCCTTCCCTTACTACTTACGTACCTAAACACAAATCCTACTTTTCCAATTCAAATCCTCTCCATAAGTTTGCTTTTTTAAATTTTTCTTCCCTATGAAACTACTCATTTTGATTTTTCCCAAGCATTCTACATGGCTTTTGAAAGGCTTTGTCCCTCTGAAATATATACAGGAAATTTAGGGGTAAGGTTGTCTTCTGTGCAGGAACAAAGCTCAGTCTATCTACTGCCAGCAAGTGAACAATAAAAAGCAAAGTCTGCTTTTGTATTAGCATAGCAACATCTACTTGTATAACCCTGAAAGATAAGAGATTTATTTAGAAAGAGAATAGGTCACTACTGCTATAGAATTTTAAAGTAGTTAAGAAAGCTACACAGAAAAAAAAGGGATAGCCCAGCCTGAGAGTAAATTCCTAGCATCCTGATGAAATATTTCTCAGGGGAATTAGCATTTTCTTGGCAGTAACAGGGTTTTTATTTCAGGCAATATTAAAAAAAATCTAAAGAAAGATTTTGGGTTTTGTGATTAAGGCTTAAATAATCTCAATTCTACGATGGCTCTGCCATGCAGCCCAAATGTCACACTGAACAATTTGCCCAATATCTTCAAACTTATTTTTTCTTTCTCTAAAATGAGAAGAGCATTTTTTTTCTCCCACCAGACATTCATCGTGCCCACTTCAGTGTCCACATAATTAAGTCACTGAGGCAACTCATAGAGCCTGAATTTCATCACACATCTCATTTACTGCTGCTCCAGGTTTTAAGCTGTAAAGTCTGCTGCTGTATTTCCATATTTAAAAACAAGACACAGAAATCAACTGGAGGATCTGAGACTTGCAAGCAGACAACAGTCCAGAAAGCTGGGAGTCCAAAGATTAAAAACACCGTAACTTTTAAACAATTGTTTTCCTTGTGTAAGAGAATGAAGTGCTCTACATTAAAATAAGAATGTTGCTATAATCCCTGCAAGTAGTAAAACTCTCTGCATCACAACAGCATGTTTTTCCTCCCATTTAACAACTCTTACCCAAATTTTTCAGATTAACTTTTTATTTAACATCCAGTAAGGAGTCTGAAGCAGGAAAAACGAACTGCATGCCAATAGATTTTCCTAGTGCCAATGCTTTAAACGTTACAGGCATAAACATGCAGCTGACTCTCCACGAGCATGCAGCGTTACTGCGCAAATCTCCTTTAGACTGGGAGATAAAAGCACCAGACTCTACATAAAGAAAGCCAGGTTCAGTACGAGCTCTGTCTACCAGATCTGGAAAAAACAAAAAAAAAAAAGAAATCAATCTAATTAAGAGCTGACAAAAGGAAAGGCAAAAATTGAAGAAAAATGTCTTACAGTAAGAAGTTTATTTATGAAATGAAACCTCAAGTACATTAAGTTGGGCAATGAAAGCTAAAAGCGTTATGAAAAAGTAATGCTGGATGTTATGAACGCATCCTGACCATCAAAATTAACCAAGAACATTATTTCTCTTTGTGTACAGTCAGGTTTAAAAAAACCAAAAAACCCAAAACAACTAAACCAGAAAGAAGAAAAGGGAGAATATTTTCTGCATGCCTTAGTATCTGGAGGTTTAAGGCAAACTCCTATAGCAAACAACAAAGGGGAAGAGCAGCCCTTTGGCCAATTACAAGGCAAAAAGGTGGCCAAGGACCAGAGACCACAATTACTTCATTGTTTTCGTGCAGTTTCAACTATATTTATTTTCTCCATGCCCAACTGAATGAAGCATTTGTGGAAGCCCCAGGAACTGCATGGAGCTTTCACTCTGAAAACAGAAGTGAAATACTCAGATATTCAAGCACAGCCAAGAAGCTGAGAAAAACCAAAGTAATCAGATATACCACAAAGCATATTCGAAGGGAATTATTGATTCTCAACCACCAAATGGAGTTAGAAATACATAGTTTAGAAGAATACACACACATTTTTCTCATCCATGTTCTCTGAAACATTTCTAAGAGCTTTGCTCCAAAGCAAAGAGAACACACAGCACAAGGCAAGGCAGATCTTCCTAAACAAACAGACCAGATGGAGGAACTTGTTTACTTTGCAGTGAGTGTCTGCTCCAGACCTACAACAGCAGGAAGAAGATAGTCTGAATGTGCAGGCCAGAGGTGAAAAGCAACACAGAGCAACCCTAAAACCACGACGCAGGCAGAGAAGAGTCTTTCAAAGAACTTTGAAAAAATATTTTATATCACTGCCAAGAAAGGAGTAGGTGGCAGGCAGTTTGCATTAGCCAAGTCAAGCCAACAAAAAAACACAAAGCCTGACTTATCATCTTGGCAACAGGGAAGAGAGGGGTGCTTTTAGCAGACGGCAATTAAGGATTTGGCAAGCAGTTGGAGGAGAGGAAAGAGTGCGAGTCAAAGATAACGCTAATATCTCAAGTCCAGATAACAGAGAAAGATAAAGACACAACGAGAAATGCATCGCAGAGAAATAATGAATTCAGGTAGCAGTACAACACCCACTAGGGCCAACAGAAGAAACACACAGAGAAGTGAGGAGAGCTGTTGAAGAACAGATTTGGAGCAGAGAGTCATCTCTGCAGCATTGAAAGTCATCAAACACTGGGCAGAGCAGTAACACATACCCATAAAAGCAGATATTTAGTTTTTGGTTGAGGAGAAACATAAATAAAGGAAGTTAATGAATGAACTATAAAAGATTATGAAAGGAAACAGGAGAAGGAGGCTTGGAGGCAAAGCTATAAGACAGATGAGAAACAGTGACAGGAGCCTTGGACAAGGGTGTTTCAGGTTTAGCGACGAATACATGGAAGAGAAAAACTATCTGTTTAACAGCACACTCCAACCTTCTTAAATGAAGTAGGAGTTAATCTACTAAGTGTGAACAGCTTGCCGTGTCCTAGTTAATTATTTAACCTTCACTTCTTGCTGAGGGTGAAGTACTCCAAGCATTAAAGGAGCTTCCGAATTACTACTGGTTAACAGAAGAAAGAGACACGATGAAACACCCAGCCAGAATTCAGTCACCCCTTTGTTTTATCTGTACATTTAATTTACCCTCTGTATTGCCTTTTGGTAAATAAAAGTATTTCATTTCACGTGCACACAGCAACACTAAACGGTAATGCCAAGAGTTGAGCACTGAACATCTTTTAGAGTCTTTCCCTTGCAGGGAGACCTTGGAGCGCGCTTTGTTTTCCCATGATTGACATTACAAACATGTAAGCGGCAGACAAAACCAGTTCAAGAGGAAAACGGTCACACTGGTAGGTCATGGGGAGCACAGAAATTTACCAGTTGCTAAAAAAGTTCAATTTGGAACAAAAGCTCGAATGAGTCGCACTGTGTCGAGCGGAACAAAAGCAAGTACAAACCCAACAAAACCCCCTTTTTGCCTCAGCGAGCCCCAAGAGCGACTCCGTAGCCGCTGTGCCGGGGAAAGCCACGCCGCGCTGCACACTCTCACCACTCCACTGCAAATCCCGCTTTGTTTGACGGCTCAGCTTCTCAGGTCAAGTGATTTAGATAAAAAGCTAGATGTTAAGTGTTCATGTGAAGGAAAACATTTAGTCATAGAACTGCGAAGAAAAGGGGAAAAAAAAAGTATTTGAATATGTATGGGCCTAAATTGAGAAACTAACCTCAAAAAACATAGCCTTTTCCACAGCTTGTTTTCTGCTGTTCTCCCTGTATGCTAGAATAATATGCTAATAATAGAATAAAAGATTAATAATCATATGCCTTATGATTTTTTAATGCTCAAAGACAGCATTACTGGGAATTCCTGAACTGGCCACCATGGCCTGCTCTGCCAGTAACCTACTGAAAATGAGTATCTGACTAAAATTCTAATTAAGCTTTACTCTTAGTATTTTCCTGAGTAACTTTTGGAAACCCTGTGAGAGGACACCACATTTCTCCCCCCTTCTCTTGCTTAATGCGAGCTTCTGCATGTTCACAACCAGAGGACAGCAGCTCTTCTTGCTCCCAGCAGAGAGACAAGATGGCAGAAAGTGACAAAAGAAATTGAAAGCTCAACAAAGTTCAACCACCCTGTCTACTTGTTCATAAAAATTCCACATGCACATCTGCATTGGCTCAGCTAAAGCTGCATTTCAAAAAACAAAACAAATGCAAAACAAAACACAAAACAAACAAAAAAAACTTTCATTATGTTATTCTCCGTAGCATAAATTGCTGGGGGTTCTACAGATGTAAAGTCTAAACTAATTCTCTCAGTTTAAAACTCTTCACATTTGGAAAATAAACTTACTGATATTATTAGTTTCAATTTAACCATTAAGAAAAAGAAGAAGAAATTGGAAGACCAATCCTTGCCTCTTTTTCTTAATGGTTAAATTTAAAACAACATTTGCTTTTAAATCATGTTGGGAAATTAGTACCTAGTAACTAACTGCTGAAGTGAAATTCTTTAGCTCCCTTGAGTTCCTGTTTTCTTTGACCACTGATCAAATTCAAAACTGATAAACAAGCAATTAGATTATCTTAGCCATGTTAAAATCAGCCTAATCCAGTAACACATGTTATCACTCAAATAGTGCTGCTTCAATATTCAAGGGCCTCTACATTAGAGTCAGAGAGAGCTGCTAAACCCAGCTGCCCAGAAATAAGAAAAATCAGAGATCAGTTAGGAACACACATACACACAGATTGCAGTTGAGCGATTTTCTCTCATAAGGTGATTTAATAATCTAGTAAAACCATAACATGTTACACTCCAGAAAGTAAAATCGATGTTCTTCAGAAAACACCATTAATATCCACTTCAGCCCGAGGAAGTTACTCATGTCCTGCAGTGAGATAACTAGAATATCAAAAGTAGAACATCTGAAAGGCAAAATGCAGTACAAAATGAATGCAATATTATTTACAGATAATTAACCAGCCATCCAGAATGCTCCTTGCTCTCCTAAAAAAGCACGTGCCAAAGTCTAACTTCCCTTGGCTTCTCAAAACTCCAACTACCCACTGAACATATTCAGTACTCCCAACTTCATCACTGAAGGTCTAAATGTTATAGGAGGACTGAAGTGGTGGGGGGAAAGATTAGATGCAAACAATAGGAGATTCAGCTTCTTTGGCTGCTTTTTGTCTGTCATATAATCTACATTTTGCGTACTTTATTCTCATCGCTTGTAAATCTTCTGCATACTTTGAAGATACTGGACTCCTGAGTGAATAGAGATACTCAAGAATAGAAGGTTTGGGATGGTTTTGTCCCCTAGAGATCAAAAAGCCAACACTATCAGGTCAAATTTACCACTGAAATGGAATTTACTGCACTCTGGGGGTCTATTTTACCTCCATTTCAGAATTGCCCTGGGCAAAATCCATCGAGAAATATCAAAGAGCTCCCTCTATGCAATCCCTCCAAGAACTATTATCTGGTTTCTGTTCATCCTCAGAATGTGTTCTCCTTGTCTGGATTATGTTTTTTACTAGTAACTATTTAGTACTTAGCAAAGAAGCAGGAAAACACAGCATCTCTAACAGAAAACTCATAACTAAGAGAAACATTCTATCAAGTCTATGTCATATGATCTCAGAAGCCTTTGAAGGATTTAGCAGCCCAGAAACGTAGTTACAAATTTTGTAGCCTAAAATGTACTTGCTATAAGAAAAAAAACAAAAAACCAAAAATGGATGAAACACAGCATTCTCATTTCATAATGATAGTCTAAGCTTGTGTTTCCTTACATACAACAACAAAGGAGGACAATACAAGGGGACGTGAAATTGTGAGCATGCCAGCAACAACTACAGCTTAATTTTTCCCTGCACTTTGAATAAGCAATTAGATTTCTCTCTTGATCTGGACAGGGAAACATCTCTACTGGCACTGGTCTACTGAAAAAATAGCACCTTAAAGGTAATCAATACGATAGCTATCGTATCAATCAGTGCCTATCACAGCTACCATGGATAGGTTAGGATGCCACTGATATCATGGGTATCATCTCAAGCACAATGTAATGGAATTTATACAGAAAGGATTCTGAAAAAACTAAGGACCTGTACAAATTACCTTCTTCTCCCTATGATCTGACATCCCTTTCACAGTCATATAAACTATATTTGCAAACTTTCACATTTAATCTCATGAAAAAGAACCAAACGTGTAATTCTGTAGTTTCCACAGGGTGACTGGGAATATTTTTGTGCTTTGAGATTTAAAAACCAAAACAAAACAGAAAACCACCATCACCACCTAACTTTCTGCTCCATGCTCTGCTATTTGTGCTTTTCATAGGCAAAACATTCCCTGGAGGGATCCAAGTTACTGCAAGACCTAGTTTTCCACCAGTCATTATCTGAAATTGCCAGAAGACCAAGGCTGAAATCTGCCTCTGGAGTCTTCCCCAGCTGATGGAAAGGTTTACCAGTGTCATCACCAGAATAAAGATTTCGTCATAAATCCTGTCTGACTTTAGGGCGTGTAGGTTATTAAAGGCACACCATACTACACTGCAAAATCCAAGGAACAGTTGAATTCTCTTGAAGACCCTGGACAGATGGCAGGATTTGACTATCACTAAATCAGCTTAGTCAAATACATTATCAGCTCTCCAGCCCAATATTCACTGTGTATTCCTAATGAAATTGCTGAATGAAAAGGGCTATGTGCCAAGCTTATAGGAAGTAAACAACAGAAATGCATTTTCCTCCAAGAGGTGCTGTAAACCCTCATACAAATTACAAATCACAAAGCTCCTCTTGAAAAAGCAGCTCATTACAAACCACAAAAGATCAAAACTTAAATTCTACTTTTTTTGTCTGCTTACTATTTAATCAAGTGTCTGTTAAGCTGTTTCTTCGTGGCTATGAAGTAATTCAGGAAAATCAGGAGGTCAGACTGACTGCCACGAAACCACCACATCAATGAACAAGCATAATGGGTTTTCAGGTATCTAAAACAACAGGTCCCTCCAAGGCTGGCTGTGCAGCTCCTGTGAGGCAATTCCATCAGTGAGGGATGAGCACTTCACTCATCAGAACCAAGGCATAACGCTCAAGCACAACTTAATGTTCCTATGAAAAGATGCAAGACTCTACTTTGATTTCTAGGAGGCAATTGTGAGTTCCTCTCAACAGCTCAAGGACTCAAAAGCTTTCAGGGAATTAGCAAATTTGTAACCAAGCATTCACAGAGAATTTTATTTTTTTCAATGCATAATCAAAACTTATTTTGATGGAAGTCACACTCAGTTGTATTTTACTAAGAAAAATTATTTTCAAAAACATTTTTGCTTGTCCTCCGTGCAGTGCCATTTCTTCTCCCTTGTCATGGTAAGGTTAATGCTCAGGAAGTAGAACAAAGTGATTATCACTGTGCATGACAAGGATTGTTTGCTGCAGCAATTACCCCTCCAGCAGAATGTTGCTTTTCTTTATGCTCAACAGGGATTAAAAAAAAATAATCTTAGACATTAGTACACGTTATATACACCCATTTTACAAATGCTTGAATTTTGAACAGGTAACACATTTTAAAGTAGGTGTGGCATTATTTTTAATGCAAAATTCTTTTGAAATCCTAACATTCCAGGCTACAAACACATGGTCTCATTTTCATCAGCATAAGAGAGGTGGTTGATTTTGTTTTCATCAAACTAACATCCAATGCAAAAACCCCATTCTATTGCAAAACATTTTTTGCTATAAACTAACAAGTATATTCTTACTTGTACCAAAGCAAACACAGCGTGCTTATAACCTATAGATTTACTTCCCTAAATTATTATCTGTAGTATGTATTTCAAGTTGCCAAGGAAAAGGTAAAAAAAAAAGAGTAATTTTAGCTCTGTAGACAAGTACTATAATCTTCACTTTATGCTAAGATTTTTAATAATTAGAGATACATATAACTGATAACTCATGAATAGAATTTGCACACAGAGCACACAAAATCTCCCTAAAACATTTCTGCAATTGATTCCTTTTGTGATTTGACACGAGCTGAATGGTGTCAACCAATTTATTCACCATTGTTTGCGACAGGCTATTTAAATTCATTTCTGACTTGGAAACAAAGGTGAGAGGTTGTGTCTATCTGTAAATTAGCAGGTTAACTACATCAGTCGTAGGCACCAGGCCTGAGCTCAGTTAGGTGGGTCTTTTCGAACACAGGGCAATTAAACCCTCCCACATATGAATCACTTGCATTCAGAGAATACTTTCTATATGAGCACTAAATATTTACAAATGAGGTTGGCATATTTTATATAATCTTTATCATCTCAGCTGAGATGACTGAGGAGCTCTATCATTATGTATGTAACAGAGTCATAGGCAGATGCAGATTAAATGAGGTCACCTTATCCCTTACTCCCATCTTCCCATTATGGCCACGGCATCTGGACTCTGACCTTGACACACCACTCACATTGCTAGCTTGAGATAAATGATTAATTCAGGACAGTTTACGTGTTTTGCAAACATGGTAAGTTTGTTATTAGTTATGATTTTTAAGAAGTTTCACATTTATTCTAATATATTCGATCATTTCACGCTCTTCCACGGGCATCTAAAAAGCAAGGTGGGCTGTCTCTGCTGAATTCCTAGTGCTGACAAATACAAACATCATCAACTGCAAGACTAAGGCTGCAGCCCCAAAGGAATTTTGGAGGAGGCAAAAGCCACTGATTCCTTCACAGCCTCCTTCAAAATGACAAAGATGAACAGAAGAGTCAATATGCTGATGGGCACAGCGCTGCTTATTAGGGACAATTTAAAATGAAGCCTGTGTCTCACGGGTAATTCTCATCTGCTTTTCTCTCCAACTCTCAACTAAAAAGTATTTTTAAAAGATCAAAATGAAAAAAGTCATTTCCCACAGAATATGAAGTATAACATATCCAACTGACTCTCACCAGACATTTTCATTTGACACAAAAGCACTTTTACTTTCCCCAAATGAAATATTTTATGTTTTGTTAAAAATATTTTAACAGGGGTATATTATTATCTGTATTTTTAGTGTCAGGGCCTTTCATTACCTTCCATTAAAAAACGCAAAGCAAAATGGTAAACAATATTTAGTATGCAAAGCACATGACACACTAGATTATCATTTGTAAGTAAGGTACTAGATTTATGAACTGGGATTTTGCAAACACCGAAACAAAATCAGGATGCATTTGCTTCAACTGAGCCGCATGAAGAAACAAAATGTGCCTATTTCCAAATCCTGTACCTGCAACAATTAGGAATTATTCCTTACACTGCATCCTGCAGAAAGAACATTTCCTTCTTTAAATTTTATTAATATTTGCAAAAAATCTGGATGGCCTTAGCATTTTCCCATTAGTAATTGAATTAGCTGGCCTTTCATTTTGTCTTTAAACCAGATATTTTCAGGCACAGTTTGTCTATGTACCAAGCATTCAGTAACAGCAGTCTGTCACCTTCCTATATATTATTGATGAGAGAACAGACAACCTGCCAATTAAGATGCGTGCACTCGTCCCATCTCCAGGCTCAGCCTGAGGTACTGATGGAACAGCTGAACTAAAAACTCAGTTTTACATTTCAAAGACAGTTCAAAGACAGTGAGAAAAGCCTGCCCTGCAAAGGACACAGCAATTGGATTTCTTGCCAGAAAAGTTTAAGTTAAGGAGCAGACCACATTATTTACTCTGTACGATAATAAAAATGATACTGGAAGTCCACGTCTTGTTCAACAAGACGTTCTACTTAATTTCCCTTTCAGTCTTGGATTCAATCTCTGAATCTGACAACATGGTATTTTGAACGTTCTTAGAAAGCCGGTCAAGGCTTAGTACCAGAGACACAGAGACAAATTATGGTTAAGAGAGAAATCAAACAGATTTAACTGGATTTGTGTTTCTGGTACACCCCAGCAAGACATATAACAATATTTCCTGGGACATAAAATATTGCCAAGCAATAAATTAAAGGAACTATTAGAAGTATCTAAAACTGGGATCTCTTTAGATGGACAAACAACCCTGAGATCACTTCGCCTCTCCACTTCCAGCCGAATTCTTGGGTTGGCAAAAATCACCAAGCCATTCCATAAACGCTAAGTATTTATTCCATGACCTACTAGCCCTTTCTAAAGCAACTATAACAAGAGAATTTATCCAACAGAAATTATCTAAAATAAAATATTCTGCTAGAAAAACCCCATATTTGAAAGAAATTAGTATCAAAAGAGATTACACTGGCTGCATAACAGATCTCTAACCTTCTTCTTGGAAAACCACATGTCCTTTCTTTCCCCTGTGTCTGAATGTTAGATTAAATATCCCACATTAAGACACATTTATGCAGCTGTTAATGAAATTCATAAATACAAACACACTTCACAGTACAACTTTGCAATGATAATTCCACACTTTAAACCCACCACATTTACACTGTAAATTAATGAAAAAAGAGCTAAATCAGCAGTAGCAGAGAACACAAAATACTTCTCTTACCTCCATTTCTGTGCAGTGTAAATGGCCCGATTTATCTGTAATTAAAAAAAAAAAAAAGGTTTTCAGATTAAGTGAAAGAGGATGAACAAGTAAAACAAAAACTTGAATCACTTGGGTTTTTTTCTTTTTGTATTGCCAAATATTCTTTGCCCCACTTTAATCACACATTTCAATAATGTTTCCATTACACATCACAAAATTAACAACAAGAAAGCCTTGCCCTTTTTGTTTGCATCCTTCACAATACTCCCTTTTAAAAAGATGTGTCTTTAATGCCTGGCTTCATTATTTAAATTGTATGACTGATGATTGGCCATGGAGAAAACATGAAAACATGCTGGCTTAAATTAAGCAGCAGCAAATAATTATTTAAAGAGAAAAAACCAACATTCATTTATAAACCAGGGAAAAGTCACTGTTTCATCTGATACTTCAGGGATATCAAAGAGTTCAACAACAACATAAAGTTCAAGCAAATTAAAGCTGAAACATTACTGTAACAATTTTGTGATAGAAAAGAGGGACCTCTTGGAGGAAATGCAAAAATTGACAAGTTCAGAAACATGACTTCAGAATTTATACAATACAGAAAAGATAAGTTTCTGAACTGTTTTATCAAACTGAAACCTCAATTCTCTCAAAGGACACTTTGGAATAAAAGTGCAAGTGGCTTGACAGCTTGCAAAAAACAGGACTGAAGTTTCACAGCATACTGGGAAGGCACCATTTCACTAAAAGCAGCAAGTTCATTATTCCATACTAAGAATTCATCTCAAATGAGGGTGAAGCAATTCTGACAGGATGATTTTCTGTTGGAAAAACAATACTCCAAGTCAAATATTCCACAGAAACACATCCAGTTGAAAGGGCAGCTACTCAAAACTGTAATTTCAAACCACACAGATATTGAATTTTACTCTTTTAGGCTTTGTTTTTTGGCTGCACTCCTAGTTTAAGATTTGTGGCTCTGGGCCTGCGGGCACTGACCCCAGGAAACGCGTGCCACGATTCCGAGTCCCCGCGTACTCAAAGCCGAGACTGCTGTGCATTCGCTCCACTCCGCGCACACAGAGAGGAGACGTCAGAGGTGACGGCTGCTGAACACCACCCAGCGTGGCCAAGGGATTGTACTGCAATTGTGAGGCAAAGCCTGCGATTTGTTGCCCTAACTGGAAGGATTGTTTTATCAGATTGCCTGGCAAGCAAACCCAAGGAAGCTCAACAAACCAGTGAGCACCACGTTTGCCCAGAAGACTGATCATGCCAACCTCATATATTAAATCTCAACAGTGTGCAAAACTGTGAGTGCTCAGAAAGTCACCTGCAGAGAAGAAGATTAATTTGTCATATCGAACTGGTCACCTTCCCTTTAAAACTAAAGGTTAAACACATCTCAAGAGACTAGGGAGCATCCACCCAGCCGAATGAAAGGTGTTTACCTCTGGTTTGAATGGTTGCCAGTGCAAGCTGAATGCTCAGCACTGGTGTCTGCCTTCAAAAGGAGGAAGAGCAGCGTGATTTAAAAAGGCAGCTTTTGCATCACCCATCATCTTTTCAAAAGGCCTGCTGATTCGGGATGATTCGCTTTAAGATCCACTGAAGAGATTCATTTTTTGTGTGTGTTTAATATGGTAACATTCACATGATTGTTGTAACTTATAAGTCGGAGAAGTTTACTGAGAACTTCTTTTAAATGTTCCTACAATTATTAGCAGATTTATGAGTATTAGAGGCTCTTTCTGTGAAACTCAAATAACTGATGACCAAAACAATGTATCTCCATGACATGAGATGATAGAAGACTAATTCACAGCAATGTAGTCAAGATGGGGGGGGGGGGGGGGGGGGGGGGGGGGCTCCCTCTTTTGGAAAAAAGTATTTTTT
>WUAM01000004.1:7131809-7142976 GCA_024336885.1 Actenoides hombroni
AGGGCGCGGCTAGGGGGGAGTGTTGGGGGGGAGATGGGGGGCTGCCTCTTTTGGAAAAAAGTACTATTTAATTACTACTTCAGAAAAAAATTAGTAATTTGAAATCTCTCATGATGCAATAGCCTACAGAAGGCCACCAATGTTTGCAATCACTGTTAATTTAAAATATCTTGACTCACATCTCCTATGATCTAACGGAGCAGGAGTCAAACTGTCTGACAGATCCTCTCAGTAGCACAGACACAAAGTACTTGTTGCTACACCCCATAGCAATGCTGTGATCCTACAAAGATCCTTTCAAGAGAAGTCCTAACCAAGTCATGAAGCACAAGAACAATTAAATCAGCCCAGACCAAAAACAATTAAGGCAAAATTTGGATTTCTGAAAGGAATAGCAAGGAACCTCCCAGCCTCTTTGGTAGATCCTCTTTGATAAACTTCCATGAAAGCTGTTCTTAGAAGAAAAGCACTTAAACTCTGGAGACTTTCCTTATTTCATACATGGTACTATCAACATTTAGTATTGCTTTCAGAGCAAAGCACAATTCATTTTTTGTTTTATTATACAAATAAGGAACATCTTAAACTGCATTATTATTCCCATTTACACCAGCATTTTAAAAACCAATAGTATTATCATGATTCCATGTTCTGGGGAAGGAAGGGGGAGTAAGAAATAGTTTAAGTCTCGAACCAGTTCAAATGCACCACAAACAATATTCTAGACAGGTGTCAACTACTAACTGACTTCCAATGATTTAAAACATACTGAATGATGGTATTTATTAACCATACCATATGCCTCTGTACCTTGAGTCCAGCTAGACACTTAGCAAATCGCCCCGAGCTGTTTACAGTGACCCACAGACCCTCTCTGTCGGGCATTTCCTACATTGCTGAGGAGACCAAGATCAACATTATTGACCCAAGAACCAGGCACTTACTTGCACCTGTGAAGACTGAAATGAGTTTGCTTTTGTATGGCACATGCAAGCCACTTAATTACCCTGGTTTTACTTATACTGGCTGGGAGTAGAAATTTCTTCTCTCTTCAGCCAACATGACTGAAAAAGCAAAATCCCTTCTATGTAGCCTAAGGGTCACATTTTCCTAATTTGCAGCAGGAGGAGGAAAAAAAAAAAAAAAATCCCCATAAGAAGTCATGGAACAGTGTCTGTCTGCAAGCAGTATTAAGTGCTTATCTAGTAAATTGGTGAAGACTTACAAAATTATTTCAGCTGCTGCTGCTTAACATAAATAAAGACTTCTCCAGACTTCACAGGCATTCAACTAGATGCTAATCTGTGTAGCATTTTCACCCCTCTTACTGCTAAAAAAGATTCAACAGTATTTTTCCACGACAGCTTTTGACTAGTGACTAATGCATTCATTACTAGGAAAGAGCATATCTTTAACTGTCAAATTAACTTCAGTTTGTAAACAAGCTACAGTTTGGAAGATTATATGATTTTTCACTTGTAAATTGTTGAAATGCAAAAAATGAAGAGATTTTGCAAGGAGAAAAGAGACTTAAATTGGAGGTTTCCTCTATCTCTGAAAACAGTCTTCAAAAAGATGTATTTGCCACCAAAAAAACCCAAACAAACAGAAGAATCCCCAACCCTTCACATTCATTTTTCATTCCTTAAAATTTCTATTTGAAAATTGTTCTTATTTCAAACCCCCAACATGAGGAGGTATGTCAAACTCTGATCAAGCATTAGGGCACAGTGACTCAACCCTCAAGGCAGGAGCTGCAGGCTGCTATTTAGACCGGAAAAAATAATTCTTTTCACAAAATCTCTCAGAATGTTGTTAAAAAAAAGACTATACTCAATTTATTTACAGCCCGTGCTTCAACTGAAGCACAATTTCCCTGCCTTCCAAGGAATAATAGGTCATGCATAGAAAGTGTCATCTCTGATTTAAAAATAAATAGCAAGCCTATCATGTCCTGCTGCCAACAGTAAGAAGCAGACATTTAAGACTGAATTTTAAAAGCAAAATAGATAAAATTCAGTATGTTAAAATGGACTGGCACAGGACATTGATAAGAAAGCAGGCGGGATGTGCAAAGCCATTTGCACTCCACTAGCCAAAGCAAAATGAAGCTCCAGAGCTGACATTAGTGATGTGACACCACAGCCTCTCGGCTGCTGTTTCAGCTACAAGCAGCTGCTCCAAGAGCACTGCAGCTCAGTGCATCTTCCTACAACCTTCCTCAAGTGCCTCGGATTCCTCTGCATAGATCCAAAAGCATTTGCTTCAAGACAGCTTCTCGCAGAACTGAAATTATTAGCCCTGGTTTTCAGGCAACAGTGCAGCTGATGTAAGCCTTGGCGCAACAAACCTCAAACCCATTCTGTGTTAAAAATTAATATTCTAATTAAAAGCCACAGCCCATTTCTGCAGGTTTGGGGGGAAATCAAGCTGTTATTTCTATGACAGCAGAACTCAAGTTGCCTTCAGGAAAGACAACCACTGCCCATATGTCATGGAGGACAGGGGAAGAGGTGGCTGAAGAAGGAACACAAGGGCTAATGGAATGAAGGGGAGCAAGGGAGAACGTGGGAGTCACCAGCTCAAGACCCTTGAATTGAACAGTCCTTAGTCAGGCCTCTAAAATAATAAGTTGAATTTGAATTTGCTTTTTAGCTTTTACATCTTCAAGAGGCACTGTAGCTACAACAGGAGGCTTTCCTCTGCCCTTAAGAAAATGCGGATCTCCTTTTAAAAATAAAATGAAACCATCAGGAAAATAGTTCAGACTTGCATTTAATCCACTGATAGCAGGAACTGGAGCATCAGTTACCAAAGCTGACAAGCCTGCCAATACAAGAGTCATGATTAGTACCATTAAAAAGAAAGGGAAAGAATGATGAAGAACACAAAGGCAACCAAGCACCAAAAGGAAAAGAGATGAATACGCAAAGAACAGAATTCATAAATAAATGGAGAGGAAAATACTGATGTGGCAGGAGTGAGCCAGACTTTGGGCAGAGGACAGATATTACAAGATAAACAGAGGAGGATAGAGAAATCTCACTTAATAAAAAGAAACAGAAAGAAGTGTAAGCAACAAATAGAGGTAAAGTTCAGCAAGAGACATCAGGCTGCAGGGAAGGTGGTCACGAAGAGCAAGAACACAAAGTGGAAGGAAAGAGATTGGA
This sequence comes from Actenoides hombroni, assembly GCA_024336885.1. Taxonomy (NCBI): domain Eukaryota; kingdom Metazoa; phylum Chordata; class Aves; order Coraciiformes; family Alcedinidae; genus Actenoides; species Actenoides hombroni. The sequence goes on from WUAM01000004.1 coordinate 7,134,980, forward strand.
TTAGGGGAGGTAATTGGGGACCCCTCAGAGCAGTGCACACTGAGACCCATGTTTTTAAGTAAAACCCTGAGGCTTTGAGGATCAACATACCCTTCCTTTAAGCTGTGCGATTAGAAGACAACAAAAATTTGGGATGAGTTTTTACAGCTTGGATCTGACTCATGATTTCTGTATCAGCTTCCAGCTGATGATTCAGAAATGGTAAGGCTCATTTTACTGCCTGGGAGAGGAAGAAAGAAAGAGGAAGAAATTTGTAAGAAAATAAAAGGCAAATTCTTCGATAGGTTACTAGACCAAACGTGGCCAGGATTTTCCTTCCCTGCATCAATCTTTTTCCATGCCTTCATCTTTCTCCATTCAACACTTCACTCCTTTTGTACAGTCATAAGCAGAGTCTTGAACACCGCAAAAAGCAAAGGTAATAACTAAGAGGTCTTTGGTGTTAATACCCAGTTAAATTTTGTAATAAAAATTATTATAAAATAATGTTCTTTTATTCCTAATTAACAAATCCATACTACCCTATAGTGCTGCCTTCTAAGATAAAATTAAATGGTCCCTCTTTGTTTTGTCCCATTTCTACTCTGCACAGGACACCAGCTGTGGTCACCGTACAATTCTTTCTGTGTTCCACTGCTCACTCCCTTTAGCAAACCTGTAAGTTTACCTAGAGATCACATCATATTTTTGTTATTCTAAGATAAATACTGTGGTAGCTACACATCTCCAAGTGCTGCTGAGCTCTGTGCACAGCTGCCAGTCTCTTCTGCAGACGCTTAAGTACAGATACTACACTCACTTTCCTCTGGCCTGTCCAGATATCAACTCCTCCCCAAAAGTGTGAATTTGCAGAGTTCACATCTCATTTTTTATTATTTTTAAGTTCTGTTACTCTAATCATATTCCCATTTTTCCCGGAGCTATCCACTTGCTTGCTCATTCAACAAGTATGCGTGCTTGTGGCAGAGTTCCGATTCACTGGAGTCACTGGTAGTTTCCACCATCAGTTTGACGGATCCAGAGTTTCAAGCAGGTTACACCTTTCCTAAACTTTTCTAAACTGATAACACAGCACTGTTGCATCTGTTAAGAAGTTTCACCAGCTATTAATAAACTCTCAAGGAGATGGAAAAGGAGTTCTCTTAATTCTTCTCTACCTCAGCCATGTCTCTGCAGTCTTGTGTTTACACTGTACAAACTGACTCATCTCCTTTTGTTCCTCAAGTAATAAAATCCAGTAACATGCTCAGAGTTGTGTGTGTCACTCAGGCTAGCTTAAAGTTTTATCAGGAAAAGAACAATATTTGTTTTGACTCCTTACCGGATCCAACACTGTAACATGACAGATTAATTGAGAAACAATGAGCGAACACTCCCCGGTTTCCTCTCAACAGACATTATGAAAAAGCTTCCCCTCTTTTATAAAGACACGTTTATTGCCAACACGGATCCAGGACGTTAGGTACCTTTAATCCCCTTGTCACCTGCAACATACCTACTGGGCACCTGGCAAAGGCGGCCGCGCTCCAGTCTGACTGGTTCACAACCCCACTGCTGCTGCCGTGCGGGCCATTTCCTCTGCTGCCGCTCCCGTCACACCTTGCTCTGGGAAGCGTCCTGCTGAAGGTCTGTGTTCTCCTCTGCCACATCATACACTGCTGCTGCCTTTATTTTCAAAGCCTTTCTCATGCTACTCCAGTCCTATCCTCCATCTCTCACTGGGTACTGTGGGGTAAACTGTCACTTCCAGCCAGCCCCTGAAGTTGGACCCCGTTACCAGTTACTTTTTTTCTTTAAAAAAACCAAACCTCCATAGGGACATCATATTAACTCTCTGCAGCATCGTGGCAGATGTCTCATTTTTCACCCTACTCTTCAATCCTAGTCAACCTTGACAACTACAATTCCATTTTCATCTCCCCAGTAAGATTTTTCCTATGCTAGTCAAGAAAAACTCCATTAAATTACAAATATGTCATATTTTACTTTAAGTCTTTATGAACATCAGGAGCCCACATTTCCTCAAACTTGTTTGCTCTTAAGTTTTCCTCAGGAACAAATGCAGATTTCAGACAACGCCAAATTAGTCTTTATTCTTTCACTGCTTACTTTCAACATTTCTGCATACAAATATAAGTAACCAAGGTCACCTATCACTGCTGGCGACTTTCTTCCATTTCTTTTGTGCAGGCATTTAGAACATGCTGCCTTTTTCTGCCTCTTTTTTTTTAAGCCAACTAGTTAATTTTGTTATGTTGGGATCTTTTCTTTGCTTACTTTGTCCTCCTCCACCAGAGCTCTCTACAATAATGTCCCCAACCATCTGCCTACGTTCACAAAGAGACCATGTAACCCCCAGTGCACAGGATGCATTGGCATAAGCCATGACTGGAAGCCTTCCAGTTCACCCTTTCGTACTGGGAAGCACACTGATGGTGGAGAGCTTAGCATAAAAAAAGGCCAAAGCTTTCTTTTCTACAGATCAGTAGAGCAAGCAGGCAGATATAAAGTATCAACTCAGCGAGGCTCCTCTCTGCTGTCTAGTGCCATTTGCTTCCTACCTTGACATCTAACATTAATATATCTATATAGAGGTATGTATGTATAGACATCTATCTATCTATATAAAAATCTCCTGCAAGAAAAGAGGAGGCTTAATACATCAAACCGTACTGGTTTTAAATACAGATGTTTCTATACCCTTGAACAAAATCTGAACTCAGAAAACTAAGTCTTAATTCTAGAGGCACTATTTATTTTAGCAGTATCGACAGCAGGACCTGTTTTGAAATTTAAACAGCAAGCAAGGCTACTCCCACCCCTTATCTTTCAAGGGAGTCAACAAAATTAGAAATAAAATGTCAGTACAAGTGATTTTCCTCTCAAAATCCTGCATATTTTTCCTCAGTGCTGCACAGGAGGCTGACAGATGAGAATGTCTTCAGGCACACAAGCTAAATTTGCATTTATTCGTCCTATATTTCTCAACTCTGCCTTCCAATAGCTGGGCACACAAGGGTGCAAGAAGGACACGAAAGCCACTGAAAGTGCCAAGACAACGTACACGATTCCTCCCCGCCGCATCTCCTCACCCTGAGCCCTCCAAGTCCCACAAAAGCCACCGTGCAGTCAACTTTTCTGTGATCTTTTTGATTCAATGCCAGAACACTCCATGCATTACGCCCTCCCGCTGAACGCCTGGCAGTTTTCCAGGAGAAAAATCTGCATAGTACTTGCTGCTGATAAAACCAGCAGTAATTCCTTTCCCTCTGTGCCTTCTTCTCTCCGGCAGGAGGACAAGGCAAAAGAAGGGTCACCGGCACTGCCCGCAGAGGGATGTTCTCAGGAGGGAGGGGGAAGGCTGCGGCACGCCGCAGGCACGCCAGCCCTCCACAGCCAGCGGCTCCAGCTCAGCACCGTCGGGTTTTCCCAATACCCAGCCTTGCCCCTTTCCGATCCCCTCGCGGGTGTTCCTTGTCAGGAGCTCCGTGCACCCAAAATCAGTGGCTCCCTTTGCTAAGTCAAGAATCTGTCACTGACAACACGAGGAAAACTCTGTTCTTTCTCATCCCCAAAACTGTCCTGTGGGAGCAAGAGCCCCTTCTCCAGCTCGTAGCAACAACACGACCTCGACGATACGGCCTCCCGTGCCCTACAGCGTTCTGCTGCCACGGAGTGCTGGGCACAAGGTCAACAGCAAGCTCTTGGGAGGGTTTTTTACTCCTTTATCACTTCATTATTGCTTCAAGTTTCTAAAAAAGCTTAGAAGTACTGTTCTGCATGAAGAGAGCTTGGAGGAGGCAAACCACACGTTTTACACCAAACATTTTAGCTCGTTCAGAAGTTATTGTTTTATGGCATCTGGCACTTTACTGGATGCCACCACTAGTTCATTTCATATAAATTGCAAGTAACAAAGAGAAGACTAAAACACCCATTAGGTAAAAACCATTCTACTCTGTATCTCCAATTCCATCGTGGGCATTTCTAAGCAACCCACATTTCTGTGGTATTTAGATGTCAGACAGTTCCAATGATTCATACTAAAATGACCACAGCGAGCTCTCCATTTTTTTGCATATTCATGGGATTTCTTTTCTTAACTCTCTTCAGATCTGGCAAAACCATAAGGTTTGCCCCACGCCGTGAAACCATCGCCTCGCGAGCGGCTCCGAAGCAAACCCCGCGACACGGCTGCCGCTGCTCCTGACTTGGCCCCAGCCCCGCTGCCAGGCGTGACTGATCGCATCGTCCTTCGCAAGCCCGAACAAAGCCGGAATGTTCGCTGACCAAAGACACCATTCTTCAGGGACTTCTTTATTTGCCCACACAGGATTCTGTTGTTTACGAAAAGAGAAACCTAACAGCCGATATCTGTTCCCGGGAATTATCCAAACCTATGCACCAACCTACAGCTAGACATTTTATGTATCGTTACAACAAAACAGCTTTACAGCTCGCAGCGTTAACCCGCAGGACCCCTATCGCTCTCACAAACCTCCCGACACAGGCGTTTAAACCGAAGTTGTCTGAAATACAAAGGCAGGACAAACAATTAGCAGGAATCCTTTCTGACTCAACTCTGGCCAGGGATTCAGGTCATATCAATGCTTATCTGAAAAAGGAACAACTGAGCGACGTTTTCATTCCTAATCTTTCTACTTCTACTTGATCAAAACCTTCCTTATTTATTTATTTTTTAACAAGATACACCAAATATTAATAAAGATCTGAGAATCAGTCTCTGGTGTCAGTTAAGGATGGGGATTCAACTCCAAGGTTGTTATTCTGCCACAGTATCAGCAAACCTCATCTTTGTTTCCTACCTCAAGGACATTTTATTCAATTTCTAGGCATTTTTACTTGGAATTTCAAGTATTGCACTTCAACGGGAAAACTGCTTCACAGGAAACAGCTTTGGATAAGTACCATCAGTTTCTACATCACTAGTACTTCTCATGAAGAAAATCTGTACCCCAAAAGGAAAATTAAAGTGGCCAGGCTGCTTCAGGGCCCATGCTACGATCTGCAGCTCCCCAGGTCACAGTGCCAGGGCAAGGGTTCTTCATAAGCTCTCCTTTCTACTAAGCAGAACACGTGAGCCTCAGAATCAACACCAATTCAAGAGGCTCAAGCTGAAGTTGGCTCAGAAAGCTCATTAATCATCACCTAAAGACACTGCAATGAGCAATAAGGAAAACAACTGGCACAGTTCAAAAGATAACAAGAAGCAAGACTACTGTCAGCTCTTCAATATTCAGTATAGCGAGCTACCAACATTCACTCCATCACACACATGTTTCCCAGTGAAAACCTGCTAGAGGTTCCACAAACCAAAGAAGAGTAGAAGCCAACTGCTCAGGACCACCTTTGTTTCACACTGTCACCCCCACAAACACACGCAATCCTTTGCGAAAGCTTCAAGGCTGAGCAACGGTCTGTATTGCAGAAGTCTCTTCAAAGTTAGGGAGATGAGGAAGACCGAGGGCAGGGAGAGGACCCCAGAGGGAATATTGCCTCCTTTCAAATCCCAGTGCCTACCAGCCTGCCGCTGATGCAAAAGTGGGGTCACTGAGTATGGCTCAGAAATGGACATCTGGCAGAAACCTCCCCTCCTCCTCATTTCCATTATACTCACTGGAGGGGGTACGCTGCCTGGGTTATCTCCCCCCTCACACTTTCCCAGGAGGTCTTAGCAGGCTAATTTTCTTTATTTTTATATATAAACATACACACTTTTGCAAGAAATAGGCATACGTAGGATACACAACACAATACATACAATAATAAGGGGAGGAAAAAAGATAAAAGAGAAACAGTCAGGGTTGGAAGATATTAAAAAAAAAAAGTCTCATCTATCCAAAGATTTAAATGTGGTATCATACACAGGTTAACACGTGTTAATTACAACATTTGGAAAGTCTACTATAGATGTGGTGTGAAGCTTTAGCATAAATAAACACGCTGAATGTCAGGAAGGGGCCGGAACTTCATATCCAGATTATATTATAAGGGGGAGTAGAATAAGCCCACAAATAGCAAGGAAAAGACAACAAAGAAGAAATACATAGGAAATCAATATATTTCCTACAGTAGGAAAGGGAAAGAAATAAGTCTGATATCATCTCAAAACACTGTAAGTAAAAGTAGCACACGATATGCAAGACAGAACTCTTCCATGTTCTTGAGACGTGCAGATGCCTCGGTCAGGAAAGTGTTTTCCTGGAACTTCAGGGTGTTGGTCTGGCATTTAGTTAACATTACAAATACCTTTTTTTTCAAAAAAATAATTTAAAAAAGCACATCAGATCACATTTAAATGGAAGTCATTATCAGACTCATTTCAAACGTAGAGGAAAATTATGTCCCTTCTTCCACTGGAGTATATTTTCCTATCTGCATGTATCACTAGCTCCAAACTAGGTTAGTGCAAATCTCTGCCAAAAGACTTTTCAGACGGGCCCTGTATTAAAAGGCTTCATTAAATTGCAACACCAGGCATAATATCCATGTTCTAAACGCTGAGGGCTCAATTAATCCCATTTTGTGAAATTAACATTGCCTTCTGCTTCACGTAACTTGAAAAATGCCAAAACGTCTGCCTTGCTGGAAAATTCAGTGACGCCGAACATGGACTAGTTTGATACTGGGGAACACCATCATCTGTAGGATAGCTGATCGCATCCCTTCATCACCAAGCTTTAGGTTCTGTTCAGAAATCAAGCTTTACTTGCAACAACAACAACAAAATTAAAAAAAAAAAATCTGTTTCATATCCACAATCAGAAGCTTTGATACACCAAGAAAATGAAACAGACCCTTCTCTTCCTTTTTTCAGTGCAAAATGGGCTTTCCTGGGCATTTGTGAAGAACCAGATGGTAGGTACTAAGCCCCTGGTAGGTGAACACGGCTTAACGTCAGCACACCTCTAAATTGATTTATTTCTAATAGGTGCCTTTTGATGCCAAACCATTTCTGACAGACGCTGTAGGATGAGCCACAGGGCCAGAGGAACTCCCGAAGCAGGCGCTGTAGGTGCGGATGACACAGAATTACGCACCAAAAGACGACACAATTATAAAACGCGAAACCCGCATTCACCTCCCTGGTACCCACACGCAGGCGGGTAAATCCAAGGCGACGGTTTCTACCTTTCCACGCACAAAACCCAGAGGGTGCAGGGACCCCCACACACCCCCCGCACACCGGTCACGGCTGAGCAGCCGGCAGCTCGCTCCCCGCAGCCCCCCGCGGGATGGAGACCGTCTCCTCCGGGCGTCACAGCCCACGGACAAAGGCAGCGGGAGATGGGAGATGGGCGGGAGGCCGCCCGCACCCGATACCCGCCTGCCGCCCTTGTTGGGCCGGACCGGGCCCGGCTATACCGGGGTGTGTGTGGGGGGGGTGTGATGAAGGGGGTCGGCGGAGAAGGCGGAGGCGGGGGTCGGCCTTACCTGCGGCGAGCGGGGGCGGCCGGTGAGCTTCGCCCTGCTCCAGGGTGACGGTGCCGTCCTGCCAGACGCGGAGGTGGGCGGCCGCCCCGAGCCTAGCGGCGGGGGTCTCGCCGCGGCGGGCGCGGGCCCGCAGCGACCCGCAGCACTGGTAGCACACGGCCCACGCCTGCTCCTCGTTGATGGGCTGGTTGTAGAGCCTGAGGATCTCCTCCAGCGACAGCGCCTCCGGCTGCCCGCCGGCCCCGCCGCCGCCGTCCTCCTCCTCTTCGGCGGTCGAGGGGCGGGAGGCTCCGGGCTGGGGCTCCGCGCCGCGCTCCCCCGGCAGCGCCATGCCCTGCCTCCGCCGCGCTGCTGCTCCTCGGCTCACTGACCGGCCCCGCCGCGGCGGTTACTGCTGCTACTGATTCCGCCGCCGCCCGGTCCCTCCGTGATCATCCTCCCCGCCCCGCTGGTGCCACCAGGCCGCCGGACAGCCCGGTCGGCGCAGCAGGCAGGCAGGCAGCGGCCGGCAGGAGGAGCGGCGCCCGCGCCGCCCGCCCGCC
>WUAM01000004.1:7164381-7185506 GCA_024336885.1 Actenoides hombroni
ACCGATTCTACGGACACACAAACTTCAAAATATATCCTAAAGTAAAAAGGCAACTTAAGAAAGGATTGGTCTGTTTGAAAAATTTACAAACCTGTGCAAAAATCTTCACGAGCCTTACGCTGTACGTAGGCCTAATCTGCAGGTATTCTCTCCACCACTGTTCAGTGTATACAAGAAACCGGTATTTTTGCAAAAGACCAGTTGTTACCTTCAGGCTGTATAAATTTGTAGGGCCTTGAAGGAAGTTTAAGGCTCATATGCATCCCAGATATAGTTACCAGAGATATTTGCATACAGCTGCGGAGTGGCCAGCTAACATAGAATGAAAGGAGAGGGAATTATAGTCATTTGATGTGGTCTGAGTCAGGTGCTGTGGTGATTTAACACACACAGCCCCTCAGCACCACTGAACAGCACTCCGACAGCAGGTTCACTAGAGAGGGAGGGTGGTGCATTCAGAAAATACTCAGACTTAAGTCTGCATGCATTTGTAGTGTGATCTCATTAAAAATACTGTATCACAGTGCAGTCCTGTTTACCCTAACAAGCTTTAATCACCTCCTATCTGAAGGAAGAAAAAGCATGTTTTATTTGTAAATCATTTTAACAGCCATAAGCAGTTCTCCTATTTATGTGCTTCTGTAGCTGGAACTTGACAGTTCTTTGAACCTGTAAAAAGAGGGTACTTTAGTTGTATTTGTGGCAGAAAGTTGAGTAGTTTGTACTGTTTGGAGGTCACAGAGTACTTTTTAACTCTGTTTTGAGGGGGAAGGAGATGTCAGTGCAGTTCTTCATTGCAGGTTTGAGGTCCTCAATGCTTGCAGCTTCTTCATGTCACAAGCAATAGCATTGATTAGTGTCTTTTTATTGTCAGATTGAAGGTATTGTTGATTTGTTTCTAGGACACCGCTACGCTACCTACTTACACCTGATCTTCAGAAAGCAGTTGGAGGCCTTATGCAGGAGCTCAACTGGAAAGAAATGGAAAAAGTAGCTGCTTACCCTGGAATAAACGATGCAGAAAAAGTTCTCCATATTCCTGGAGGCGGCATCACAAAACTGTTGTTTACTGAGAGGTGAGTTGGCTAAAGATAAGCACAGAAAGATATCAGAAGTTCTGCGTTTAGTATGTGGGTAAAATTTTTTTTTTTAAGCCAGTGTGTTATAGGAAAAGTTCCTCTTTTCGTAGAAAAGGGTTTTATAGGAATAGAACTTCTTCCAGATAAAGCCCATAATCCCAGAACTCTAGTGGGAAAAAACACACCCAAATCTTAACATCTAAATGAAAAAATGGGAATATTGTGAGTAAAGTAGTGATAGGCTGCCTGCAAAAATGCTGTTTGAAATGCACAGAAAGCTAAGGAGTGATTGTATCAAAAGATCTGTCTAAATCCCCCACCAGCACAAAAAGACAAACTGTGTAGAAGAGGGCCTGAGTAACTCTTCCATGATGTAGGGTTCCTGCCTCACAAAGCAAAGAATGAATTCAGGACTAAGAAAAAGAATTTGAAGTTTGAAAATGCAGTCAAGGAAGTTTGGACAGGGAAAAAAAACGAAGTATACATGCATACATTTTTAGTATTTTGTTTGTGTGTTTGGTTTCTTTTTTTAACAAGCTGCATCCAGATATGTTGTTGCTCTTAGTACATACAATACAATTGTTCTGGGTTTAGAAAAGAGTTAGAAATGCCTGCTAATTTTTATTGCAGCTGTTCAAAAGGCATCCAAATGGCAGTTCTTCTGAAATTCTGCTCCGAAGGGGACAACATCCCTGATGCATTTGCTCTTGTTAACTATCTTAATGAATGGCTCCAGCTAATTAAAAGTGAAGTAAGTGCTGTTTGAGTTCTTGCTTTCATATTTTATGTGTTATTTACATTCTTCTTCAATCTGGAACATCATAAATGTTCCTCAGCTGAATTACAGAAAAGTTAAAATTGCATGGATTGGGTTTGTTTTGGTCCTGTCATCAAGCATATGCCAAATTCAAGAGATATTTTGATTAAAATCTCACTGGGAAGTTCCCCACTTGAAAAACCAAACCTAAACCCATTCTCTTTGTGCGGGAAGAAATTGTGTAAAAGTTTTGATCTGGTGCAATCTTCCAATACTCTCCTGTAAAGCAACCCACAAGGAGATTAACACTTGAAATGCTGCCCAGGATTTTAATACATTTGCATTGCAGAGTTCCATCATTACTACTTAAAACTTAATGAATTCTTCTGGTTTTGTTGCAGAGCAACAATTCTACAGATACTTCTTCACAATGGAAGATCCCAAGTTCCTGGCGCTTGCTTTTCGGCAGCGGTCTTCCACCTGCGCTCTTCTGATGGGGTTTGAGTTCCGTAAGTCACGCGTGCAGTCTCAAACAGCCTTCCAGAGGCTGATTACATACTAATTGCCAAGCAACAGCGGCTTCATTTGTTGTGTACAGAAATTATTTAAGAAAAATTCCCTTCACATATGTGGGTAGCTAAAGAAACTAAGGTAACTGTCACAAATTGACCAAAGAAATATGTTTTGTACAGTTGTTTATTGAATAACTTCGGTTGGAGTTTTTTTCTAATAAAGTATTTTTAAAAACCTACACTTTTTCTTTGGTTAAGCGTTACTGCTACGGAAAAGCTTCCAAGGGCTGCAGGGATGCTAAAGCTAAAGCTTTCTAGGGAGATGAGCCCCCTTAGACTGATTTGAAGATGAGTTGTTTGCAGTGCTTTGCAATATCAAGGCATTAGGACATTGCCCTGATAGCAGCCAGCCTGGTATTGGTGTATTTTATAAGCTTAGTCTGAGACACCAGCCGTGTGATGTGTAATTCATGCATTTAATGGTTTTAATGTTACTTTTTGTGCTATTAAGCTACACATTCAGGTTTGAACTTTTGGCAGTGCCTGGTCACATAGTAACTCTAAATCTAGCATTTCAAAGTTGTAGCTCATGAATTAATAGACATGACATATATACAGGGTATATTTCTCAATATTTACTAAATATACTCTTTTTTTTTTTTTTTGTGGTATTGTCATGCCAGTAGTACAAACAATGAGGAAAAAACCAGCAGCAATCCTGAAGAGGTCTGTTGAAGGTGTAGGAATAAGGGTTAGTGGTCAGCTTTGCTTGAAAACTTGTAGCTGTTGGTAAAGAAGAGAGTTCAGTGAACGTGACTGATCACCCAAAGGGTGCAGTATCGTTGGGCTTTCTGGGGTTTTGACAGTTGGTGAGGTGAGAATCATAGCAACCTGTCATGAGGGCTAATATCTGAATGAATATTCAGTTACTGTTCTTTTTCCACAAAGCAATAAAAAAGTAAAGTGTTTCCTGATAAACTTATTAAATCTCTCTTCCATCTGCAACATGGTGTCCTAGATGATGCTCAGTACTGCGAACAAGTTGTGGAGTACAGGTGTTGCAGTCTTACGAGTTCATTTGCATAAAACCTTGGGGTTTAAATAACCTGCAGCATACAAATAGAATCATAGAATCACAGAATGGTTTGGGGTGGAAGGGACATTAAAGATATCTGCCCTCCCACTAGACCAAGTTGCACAAGCCCAAACTGGGTTCACTGCAGCTGTTGAACAACTTTCTTCAAGATCCAAAATCTATTTTGCAGGTCTAAAAAATACAGGGTGCTAAAAAAATCTGAAATACCAAAGTCAACTTCTGTGGTTTTTAAATGATAAACAAAGTCTGAAGGGTAAAACCTTGCATGGGCATCCACAGAAAGTTAATCAGGTAGGGAAAGTTGGTATTGATTGGTTGTGTTAGTCAGGATGCAGTCTGATGTATGCCCGCTGGCACTGGGGAAGCTGCAGTTCAGAAGGTGTGGCACTGCAACAAATCAGAATCAAAGCAGCTCTGAAAATAGTTTAAACTTCAATCAAAATTAGTATGGCTTGGAACAAGGAGAAGCAGTGATAAAAAGCTAGAGGAGGAGAAATAAGGATTCTGAAGCAACAGCAAGGGAGTGTTTGACCACCAGAGCACAGCAAAGAAGTATTCAGAATTTTCTGAGGTGTGAGAGTTGTCATCTTTTTTTTTTTTCCTTCTTTTACCAATTAGAGGGAAAGATGCAATCTCTCAGGAAAATATTCTCACAAATAGCTTAGACATAGTAATATTTTTGCTATCATTTTGACTAAACCAGTACTTGTCTAACAAATGATGTTTTCTTCTTTTTCCTTTAAACAAAGGTCAAGGCTTTTTTACAAAACGTTTAAAAAATGCAATTCTTTCCCCTGTTTGCAACCACGATTCTTCAACACTCCCCGAGTGTTTCTAAACGCAGCTATTGGTAATCCCTTATGATGTGTGTGCTGAAAGGCCAGCAGGCAGCTGGCCAGACACCACACTAACCACCTGCTGGGGAGGTTAACAGGAACTGGGACCAAAATGTTGGTTTCAGTGCCCTAGCACCTGCTGTTCCTTCGGTAGTTCATCAGAAGGCAATCTATTTGTGCACTGACTCGAAGAACACGTCACACATGAAGGCATTGGGTAAGCTCCTATTTTTAACACGGCAAGAACCCTAAGAAAACAGAAAGCAGCATTTAAGTGCATTTTGACCTAAAAGTGCCACCACATAGTTAACTAGCAGTGGCTTGGGTGGCTTTCCTGCCCCCTAAGATACTCTTTAACAGCTTCTTAACAGTATCATCTGAATAGTGCGATACATTGTGAGAAAGGCAGTCAATGGAAAATACAAATTATATTAAGAGTTGTTGGTCTTACTCTCTGCTGTTATTCACTGGACAGACTGACTGACTTTATAGCCTTTTTTTTTTTTTTTTTTTTTTCCCAAACATATTGTGAAAAATAGTCCCCGTAATGCACACTAAAAAAATCAGATTCCCCAGAGTAGTGCTTTCTACAACTCCCTGAAAGGAGGTTGGGGTCAGTCTCTTCGCCCAAGGAACAAGTGATAAGACAACAGAAAATGGCCTCCAGTTGCAGCAGAAGAGGTTTAGATTGGACATGAGGAAAAATGTCTTCCTGACAAGGGCTGTCAAGGGCTGGCCCAGGCTGCCCAGGGCAGTGGTGGAGTCCCCGTGATCCCTGGAGGGGTTTCCAAGACGTGGAGATGTGGTGCTGAGGGACATGGGTTAGTGGTGCCCTGGCAGTGCTGGGTTACCAGTTGAACTCAAGCATCTTAAAGGTCTCCTCCAACCACAGTGATTCCATGATTCTCTGTTTTCTGTTGAAGATGGGAAAAAAAAAGGCAGCCAATAAATCACAGCTTTTTCCTTTGAAAAGCTGCCAGTCTTTCATATTGTCCTTCTAACCCCGTTTCTTTTAAGGCTGCAGTTAAACACTCAGTTGTCCTTTCTCTCAAGAGCAGCCTCTCCCCTTCCTTCACCTTTTAAAATACCTTTTGCCTGTAACAGTCAAGAATTGTGACCATGGGTAGAAATAACAAGTGCACAGAGCAGCAGGTGCAGTAACAAAGCATGTACACGTTTCTAGTAGGCACACACCCTAAGTTTACTCGCCAAAGAGGACAAAAATAATTAAATCATAGCTGAAGGTAAAAAGAAAAGTGGCTGAAAGCTGAACCCAAAGATATATCAAGGGGTAGAAAGAGGCCCCGACCCTGTACGTGAGAACAAGGTTTATTGCAGTGGTTGTGGCAGACCTTGATCCCTCATGATAAACACTCCTGGTCTGGAGAGCTGCACCAACTTGATGATGAAAGTTGAATCAAGTTGTGATGTTGTTTTCTCCTCCCAGTGCAGGCCAGGAACAATACTAATCATCTAAAGCAATTAAAACATTCAGACAAACCCAACTCTAGAGATTTGGCCTATTTCAAAATGGTGTCAAGCACACATTTAGCTCAAGTAATGTCATTAAGTACTCCCCTGATTCAGCTTCACCCAGTTTGGAATACAGCTGCTTTCATGAGTGACTCAAAACAACTTCAGATTTCAGGTTGCTGCTTATTTTAGCAAAAATAGCCTTAGTTAGTCTAGATGATTCCCTCCTCCCCTCCTTCCACGCTTTTCTCTCAGCAACTGTATGGTTTGTACAAAAACTTGTTACAGAAGTCTGCGAAGTATAAATTGCATCTAAAACCCCAGCGCACAGCAGCTTAGGCAGTCACAGTAACCACAGTTGTTTGGGGAATTGAAGTTTATCGGAAACTGCCAGAGAACGCCAGCGAGTGCAGAATTCAGACCAGGTCTGTCACAGAAGGTGTAGGGCTGGGAACCCTGCTGAGTCCATCAGAACTCCTTCCAGTTAATCCCCATCCAGTCCAGCTGCTCAGAGTGTGTCAGGGAGAAGGCTGACGGGAGATGAGAAGTGAAATATCATCGGTACAAGACACTGTGATGGCACAATCCAAACCCCATTTAATTCAAGACACCGCTGACGTTGTTTGCTTTGCACCCGGCCCTCAGCCCCTGTGAATTATATACACATTTCCCCTCTCTCCTCCCTTTAAAGCACCACCAACAAAACACTTCCCCTTCACAAAAGTGACTCCCAACATCTTGTGCATATTTTATAGCAAACATCAGACGGATAATCAAACCAACTGCTCAGATGAACAAAGTAATATTCTTAGTGGTGTATTACAAAAGAAACGCGCAGGAGTTCCTCCTAGCTCAGGCTACAATACTTAGCATTAATGAAAACAGTTCCATAAAGCACATTCTCATCATTTTACCATCGTCCAGTTCAGACAGGGTATTGGGAAACCTTAAAGCAAAACATTTCTTCTTCTGCAGAACAGGCTCTGAGCAGTTTCTCCCTCACACAAGGCGCACACAATAGCATCTTGTCAAGTTAAAAAAATATTTAATGCTGCCAAAAAAGTATAAAAATACAGTAAGAATGGCAGTACAAAACAAAATATTTCCTAATTTATTTCTTTTACATCTTTCTACATTAATACAGGCATTATAAAAAAAAATACAAGATGGCAAATTATTTTGTTTTGCAAAGTAGGACGCTGCTGGTGGTCTTCATCCCCTCGGTGCGGTTTACGCTGTAAACAGATAACTGAGGTCTTCTTGGTACTTAACAGACCTCACTTTTTGTTCCCGAAGAGGGGAGGGTTCATGTCTCGCTTTGCATGGCAATAATTTGCAGTTTATAGCTGCAGAATATTCACAAGTCTCGAAGGCTTAGGTGTCAGTCAGTCTGGGCCTGCGACATACAACGCAAAAGAAAGTCACCGATTCAGTACACAGTACGGAACACAAAAAAAAGGAAAAGAAATAAATAAGAACAGACAGGGGGCTTGCAACTATAACCACCCAAAAGCTTCTCATGCAACCCTCGTAGCAACTACCCACTATCATCTGCCTGGAGCAAGCACCCTCGGGAAGCCGTGGCTTTTTCAGAAGTCATTTCCGTAGTACAACGTAAGGCAGGTACTTGCTGGTACCTCTACTTGCAAGTAGAGGGCTCAGTCCAGCACACCACTTACTCCTGCGTTTGACCCAAGCACTACAGAAAGCTGCCTGAGCCTCAGGGGGACTACAGACAGCTGCGTCTCACCCCATTAACACCACCTCTCCTGGCTGCCAGGCCAGGCCTGGTGTGGAAAGCAAGTGTTTCTGGGCACAGATGTCTCATAGTGAGGAAAAATCTCAGCACTGTTCTTAGGGAAGGGAAGGTTCTACTGTGAGGAACCAGGAAAAAGACCCTGGTACTTAAAAGGTGCTACAAGTGAAACGCTTCTAAGTTCTGCAAACATTACACTGCTTTATAGAGCAGCTTTCTTTAATCACATTAAAAAGAACTCTTCCAAGTATTTGTCCTTCCAATTCAAATAAAGACTCGGACAGAAATGCATGTTTGAACACATTTATTTTTTGTACATAAAAATGAAAGACTGATCTAAAACTTTGGGAAAAAACATAAAAGCCCAGGAAGACTAGTGTGTGTTACAGCAGCTCGGCAAACCTTACCCTCTGACTTAAGCCACCTGGCCATGCAGAAAAATTCCTCTTTTGTCATCGTTAAACCTGAGTCGCTTGAAGACTGCACATGAAACTAAATTACCTGTAACACCGAACAGCGAACTAAATAATCTGATTAACATTCATTAAACCTAAAGCTGGCCAGTTTTTTTTTAACCGCCTGCAGAACCCCAGCACATGGACACCCATTTACACCCTTCCCTTGGCACTGGGCTATCAGCTGGTGTCAGTAAACCATTTTACTCAAGGTTGAACAAAATAAGCTGAAGTTTCACTTGCAACATCTTACTTCCATAAAATAAATCTGTAACTTTTTTCCCCCAAAATGCTACTTCACGCTCAATTCAAATAATTGTTTTACTTCATACATTTCAAGAAAAATACAGCTGTACTGTCGCTGTGACTCCTGCACCAGGAACATCAACAGAAAACCTAAAGGACTAATTCCCAATCCCCTTGCAAGGGAGGCTCCAAGTGTTGTTAGTGGTTTTTTAAATCAAAACGTGCCTCACTTGTACAGACACGTTCACCTGAGAGTCAGATACTGTTGGATCAAATTCAAGGAAGCCCACTAGGCATCAAACATTTTGGACTGCTGTATTTGCCAGAACAGAGGGGAAACCCCATCACGGTAATGCTCTGAATCGAGTGTGACAGCACTTTAGAAGCAGCACAGGACCAGCCAGCAGCTCGCCGGAAACCACGGTAGGGGAAGGCAGGAGAGGGGTCAGAAGACACATCCTTCAGTTCTACTCTTTGAGCATTTCCTACGGCAGAGGTCACTGGGATGGACAGTTCTTGATTCTGGCCCCTATTTGTTTTTATTCAGCATCCCAAGTTGGGCAAAACTGCCACAAGTTGAAGTCCTACAGAATAACAAAGCACTTGGTTTGCAGTGGGGAGAACAAGCCTCTCCCAGGCTTTGGTTTTTAAGGATTACTGATGGACCAGCAAGAAGAGTTTTATGCAAATAATCTCCTAGAACATACTAAGGGATTTCACGTTTAATTTCCCTTCCTATGCCCATACGGTCATGGACAATTCACTGAACAGAACAGTTCTGTCCAAGACTTATATTGGTTCATAGTCCTTAAATTAACAACAGTTAGGCTCTCACAATGGAACCAAACCATGTTTTTACAGATGGACTGTGGAATGTGCCAATCCTACTTTACTGCATCAAGGAGTGTGAGATGATGCAAGATGGTGCCTCCCACCCTGCCCCACCCAGGAGAGGAATTGCCTGCTAAGGAGCAAGAGAGCGAAAAAAGCCAGAATTTAGAAGATGGAATCAGGTTGGGGGGGGGGGAAAGTCCCAAGTGACAACTTGACAAGCCACAGTTAGGGCTGAGTGTCTGTAGGATGCTGGTGGCTCCAGAAATCCTTCTCATGCAGACAGAAAGCCAACAAATGACCGTGCAATTTCACTGAAGGTTTTGCACTTTTTCCCCTAGCTTCTTTTAATTGCTTAGAATAAAATCTGGAATATTTCTTCTATAAAAGCATTTAATTACATTGCATGTCTTTTTCCCTAACCAAAAAATCTCTTTTCTAAGGCACGTACATTTACATCTGCTATCCATTATGATACCAAAAACTTGCCTTCCTAATTTAAAGAAAAAACAAAGAAACTTTTGCTAAACCTTTTGTTGCCCAAGTTACTACAGTTGTAAAAATTACGAAATATCTTAAAATACGTAAGCTGCTGGCTGATACCATGTCCCAGCAGTAGGTCCTTTTGCTCTGAGAGCTGCACAGTTGATGGGTAACACCAGAGGACAAATTGTCCTGTTTTACTGACGCACGATTTCCCAAATTCAGAACCGTATGAAACTACGACTTGTTTTCCTTATCTGGCCCCCAAAGTGTTTGTTTACTATATAAACAGCACGGTCCAAAATAGCATTAGCTATTGTGAAATGAGAATTTCAAAGAGTAAACTCAGCTCGGCTTTGCGTAGCACGTGTCAGGCTATTTGGGCCCCGTGCCTGGTACGTTACTACGAAGCTTGAATATACTGGAAACCTTTCAAGTCAATTCCTTTGGATAAGGAGCAAAACAATTAGCTAGCTCTTCTAGTATTTTCAGCAGTGAATCCAAGAAGTGCTTTAAAAGAAGGACAAAAAGAAGAAAAACAAATTTAAAAAGGAAAAAAAGAACCCTCTCCAAAATCCCATACCCAACAGAAAACAACTGAGCTAGGAAAATGGAGGAGGAAAATCATGACTTGTCTGAAGTTACCCAACAAGACAATTCTTGCATAAATAAAATCCGTGTTTCCAAGCGCACCCCAACACTACCAATCATGAGGTCTCACCCTGAGTGATAGCAAGCTCCAAAGAGCCACATACGATCTCTGTACTCAGAACTGAAAGGGCAGAAAGGGATTTGCGTTGAATTCATATTTAGAGCATCACCGCCCAACGAAGGGCAAGGGAATGCTCAAGCATTTTCAAGTGCCTGTAGCACAGGCACCCCGAAAACAATCAGCCATCGAGCATTCTCGGTCGTGCCTCTCCCGTAACGCCAGGGAGCCTGCAAAGCAGCTCTAGACTTTGTGAAGTTAGGGAAGCAACACAAAGCTGAACATACGGGTATAGGAAAATAACTGCCAACTGATCTGTTGTCTGTCAAAACCACCCCTGGAAGTCCAATTATTTCCTTTGATGTGCTTTCTATACCTATGACTGAGGAGCAAAGTTTATTCTCGCTAGCAATTAAAATCTATAGACACACAAAACATCGCGTTTCACATTTAATGGAATGTCAGAACTTTAACAATGTCGGCCTTCAACAGCAGCTGAAGTCTGAATACATGAACCAACCGTACGCTTTGCAGCGCGGGCTAAATTCTCAACAGCCTTAAAAAAAAAAGATCAAATTTCCAAGCCTGACTTAAATAATGAAAACTAAAAAACAAATTAAAAAAATAAATAAGGAATGCAAATGAACAGAGTAGAAATTGGGAAGTGCTTCATCAGACCCCTAGCTGCTCGTATCATAATATGGGGAATGGCTGCACTCTTCTTTTCATGCACAAATGAGAATTACATTTAGTTTCAAAATCAAATTCTTTTTTCTTTTTGGTCAGAAATTTATACAAACTGAGCTTTTTAAAAGGTACAGTGAACTACAAAAAGATTAAATATGCAATTATAAAATATATTTATCCTAGGTCATAAGAATATAAAATGTTTATGTTCATGTCACTGGTACATTACACATTACACACATTTAAGGATATCTTCTTTGCATTAATAACGTAAAAGATACAACACTGTTTATTGCTTGTGTCAGGCATGTCAAGTGAAATCCAACCAGCCTTCACTAGCTAAACCCCTGTGGTTCAGGGTTTGCTGAAGATCTGGTAGAACACCCTTTTAAAAAAAAGTGTATAAACAGTTGCAGCAAGTTTGTACCTGCTCATATAAACAAAAAAAACCTTCAACTTTGTTGGGGGGCAGCAGTTCAGTTTTGTAAGTACCTGCAGTGGAAAGTCCTGAGATGTTGAGATGGGATCAAGTTTACATCACTTCTCTAGTGTAGGTAACAGTCTGTACCCATTCCAGGTGGAAGGAGTTTACTGCTTAAAGTCACACCCCTTAGTCGTTAACTGGCAGCAAAAGGAGCTGCTGGAGCAGACAGACTGACTGTTTACTTACAAGGAATGTTCTTGAAAATACATTTTCCAGCAAGAATAAATGCCAACTAAAACCAGTGCACCAAACCCAATCTTAGTGAGAATAGGTTTCCAATATAACCACCTTTTTCTTTTTCTTTCAGTCTCATTTAGCTTCTGCTTCATCTGCTGCAGCTTCTGCGCTGTGTTCGCTTTTCTGTCCTCCCGCAGTCGTTTTCGGACAGTACTTTAAAAAAACCAAAAACAAACAAACACCCAACATTAATCTTAAATTGTAGATCAGGGAAAAAGACTTTTAATACATTAAAACCTCTACCCAACACAAACTCCCAAGAGTTAATGTGCCAGCACCATATGGCAGCTTGATTCTGTTTTAACCACCTTGATGTGGACAGTTTCAGGTCAGTGAAGCCTCATGAAGTAAGTGAATGCCAGATGTAAAGATCTAAGTGGTGCTACGTGTTCAACAGGGGACAGAATTAGCTCAGTTATCTGAGCCTAGACTTTCACCTCCGTCAGTGCCCAGTTAGGTGGCTGAGGGTTTTTGCACGGTGGCTGCTTCTACAGCGATGACAGGAATCACGTGCAAACCTTCCCAGGATTGCAGCACGTGCCTCCACTGCAGAGCTGGCACCGATGGGTTAGCTATCGATCCTGACCTATTGATGGCTGCTGGCAGGCTAAATGCTGCTCATCTTCAGCTGGAAACCAAATCTTCAGCAAGGACACAGGCTAAAAATCCCTGGTGTGTTCCCACATGAGCAGGGCCGCCTGCACTTCTTGGCTCCACGGGTATCCTCCCAATCTCTACACGATCGTAGCTGTGCCGCCATCGAACACTTTGATTGCCCAATCCCTAGCACATAAAAACCACGCTCACACCTCCTGCTTGAGAGCCTCAAAACACCATCAAAACAGGGGCAGACAAAGCCACCAGGGCACTCAGTAAGTGAGAGGTTGTCTCCAGATTTCAGGCTGTCAACAGGGAACTGCTGCATCTCACCCCAGCCCACAGCCTCCCCCTGTGCACAGCCCAGCCCAGCTTCTGTCTCTCTGGCTATGGATCCGTATTTGGTCACCCCTAGGTGAGCAGGCCCAAGAGACACAGTGCCTCAGGGCGCAGCAATTCTGAGGGTAATTCCCAACAGAGCAGCTGGAAGCAGAGCTGTTACTACCCATGAGACAGACAAGGACAGAATTCACAGGCCACAGCTAAACCGCAGCGATCTGTTCACGGCAGTAGATGGAACACAAGTGGAGGACAACCTATGGCTCCAGTGATACCATTTCAG
The DNA here is from genome assembly GCA_024336885.1 of Actenoides hombroni. Lineage (NCBI taxonomy): Eukaryota > Metazoa > Chordata > Aves > Coraciiformes > Alcedinidae > Actenoides > Actenoides hombroni. The sequence goes on from WUAM01000004.1 coordinate 7,177,242, forward strand.
TCACCATGTGGAGAGTGGAAGGTGATAAAAACTTGGTGTTTCTGAGGTGTCACATTTTTCCAAGCAGAAGTTAGCATTGTATTTAAAAATAAGTATTAAATTGAGTCGGGCACTTTTAGGGCTTGGTTCACACTGCACAATTGAGTTTGCAGTCTGCTGGATAATGCTTTCAAATGTCAGGTTTAGCTGCTTCCATTAGAGACATTTGTTTTTTCTTCTCCTGACCTTTAACCAGTAAGTTTATCACAAGGAAAAACGGAAGTTGTCTTTCAAAAATAATTAAATAAGACAGTAAAATACAACCTGTCCTCTCCCTCTACTGAAGAAAGACTTTGAAGTTACCTAATGCTAAGAAAAGCATACAGTAATTCAGTGTTTTAAGAGAGTGCATCTGCCTTCTAAATCTTGCCTAATCATCTTGCCTACCTTTCGATGCTTCCGTCAGTGATATCTTGAACTTTAGTGGACAGGTCAGTATTTATTTTCTCCATTTGATCTTTGTTCTCCAGGCCTATGCTGTTCCCATTGTACTTCTCTGTGGTTATTTTGGTTGGGTGTGGAGGAGACTGCTCAGAACTTGGCGCTTGGTCCTCCCTAGAGAGCTCCTTCCACCGTTTCTGCGAACAAAGAGAACACAGTTCAAACATTCCCCTAACACCGAAGGCTCTCTTTGCCCAAGACGTCTTCCAGCAGAACAGTCACAGAAGTAGATTAAAGAAATTACTAATCAAGAAAATAAAATAAAATTGCTAGATGAAGAAATCAGGTTAGGTGAAGATGCATCTTCTCCAACAACCATCCCTTTTTGTATTTCTCTGGGATGATGCTGCTGTGAAGGCATGAGACTGCTAACTTTGGGGCTTGTACTGTCCACAGCAGCTGAAATCAGACTACTCTCCTCAAACAGAAGGAACTTCCCACCAAGAATTCTATCTTTAAAGTGCAGTAACTACAGCTCAAATGGCTGGTGATTTTAAGCTTAAATATCTATGACAAGATGATGTGAATGGCAGGACTGGTCCAATTTGGAGCAGACAGCCAAGGAGGATTGTGTTGCTAAGTTACATCTGTCATGATAGCACCTGCAACTTTAGCCTAAAGAACAACAGAAATGTATCTCAGGAACTGAAGCACTATAGTATGTCTTGTGAAATTACGTCTGGAAGAAACAAAGAAGTGACGAAGTTTGATTTAAGAAATACAATTGTCCTTAAAATTGTAACCAAAATGCCTGTGTAGGGGAGGTAAGAGTTAGGGCCTGTATCACCTCTCTGGATGGGAACAGAGACACTGGAATGGCACGTAAAGATCTGCAGCTGAGGGAATCAGGTGAATCACAGAATCGCCATGGTTGAAAATGACCTTTAACATCATCAAGTCCAACCATTATCTAACTCTCCCAGGGCCACTACTACACCACATCCTTCAGCACCATAACTAGACAGACTTTAAACACATCCAGGGATGGTGATTCAACCACTTCCCTGGGCAGCCTGTTCCAGTCTTTGATAACCCTTTCTGCAGAGAAGTTTCTCCTCATGTCCTAAAACCTAAACCTCCCCTGGTGCAACTTAAGGCCATTTCCTCCTCTCCTAACAGGAATGTCAGAGGCAGTTTTTGGATTCACAAGTTTCAGTACAAAATTATAATATTCTTGTTCTGTCTGCAAAACACATCTACAGATCTAAGGGATTCAACCTTCTTTGTTGTTTCAAAGCCACTAACTTCCCATGTTGTCCCACCCCCCACCCCCACCCCCCACCCCCGCTTACATAGTGCAGTGCTGCAGTAATCAGGAAGCAAGCAAGCATTTGAGCTGTGGGACCATGCAGCAGCACACCAACCACACACCTCTGCGAGTGCCTGATCCCTCCTTTCAGTCACTGCTGGAAATGCCAGCAGTGCTACACAAGGGGAAGAGACTCCTCACCCTCCCGTAGGGGTGTTGTTGCAGTTGCAGCCACGAGCTGTAAGCACGTACAGGTTCAAGCGTACGCCGTTTGTCTGCAGTTTACTGCCCTTTGCAATCCATGGAGATGTCAAAGATGAACATGGGTAATGTTGTATTACGGAACTGTTCAATGGTTTTACGCCCTCCCCATGACTAGCAGAGAGAAGTAAAAACCTCTCACATGCAGGACAGTACAACTGTTCCCTGGGCGGGGGGCGATGATCTAGCTGACCTTGAAAGGCGAAATACTCCTGTTAAGCACTGCCAATTGATGTGGTAGGGATGCTGCACATGGCCCTGAGGCCTAAAGAGAAAAGCACCAGGACAAAGGCCTGCACTGCAGAAAACACTAGTTTAGGAGAGAGCATCTGGACAATCATAAGAAGAAAAAAAGAAGAACTGAGAAGTGTGCTGCCTTAGGCATTCCCTTAGTACCAAGAGCTAACGGCTTGCACCCAGGGAGCTGATTCTGAGGCGACAACATTCCCTTGTATTCAGACACAAGGAATCCCATGGTCTACATGGGCAAGCCTGGGAACCAGAGCTGCTCACGGTTTGGAGCGTGGCTTTTGAGAGAACAAAGCAGAAAAATTATTAGAGAGGACAGCCTCGTACCACCAGAAACAGCTTCCAGGAAATAAAGAGGCTAAATTGCTGTTAGGGTTGGGATGAAGCCTGCAGGCTTCTAGGCACATGGTGCGGATGTCGGACTAGCAGCACACTACCCAGGTGTTGATCAGTAGTTGTGCAGTATCATTTCTTTGTTAACAAAGCAAATTGAGAAACATTTGTCAAAAAGAAGATTCTGACACCTACCAGAACCACAGAAAAGACGAAATGTGTTTTAAGCTTACCTGCTTCATTCATGGTTTTAAGAGACTAACAAGTAAAAAAACCCCAGCAAGTGAAAGCAGAATTATGGCTGTTTCACAGCCTCTCCTCCCAGTTCTCCCTCCACCCTGCCCCAGCCATTTAAAATACCTGTAGCTACTGTTACATTTGCAAGTCACACTGATAAAATAAGACTTGGTCAGCTATTTATCCCAGAACTCATTATATTCAGTTAGATTCTGTAACACAAATTTCAGCAGATGGAGGGGAGAAGCAACTTAGGTAATAAACCTGATCTGTAGCATCACACAGCTTCATTGTTAGGAAAATATATAGCAAAGATCAGGAAATCCTAAAAAAATAAAAAAATAATCTTTGCTATCTTTTCGAAGTGATACTGGGCATTAGCTTTGCTTTTCAGCATTGACAATACCAATTTAGCCTTTTTTTCTTTTTTAAAAAGAAAACATTAGTACAGACAAGTTATTTTTATATATCTAGGAAGTAACAAATACATAGGATTAAAGGTTTAGCTGATAGAAAGTGCTGATTAGATACCTTCTAATAACTTCCAGGCATCTAAAAGAAGAGGCCAATTATTTAAATACCACAAAGTTACATGTTTTAAAATAGTTCAGAACTCATTCTTAACTCCTGTTAGCAGTCTACTGTTCATGGTTAAATACATGGGGATAAGTATTTACCTGTATAGTTGAATCTCCCATTATAAACTTTGCTCCTTCTATTACAGCCATATATGAAAATCTTAGTTGATCAGGAGTCTGAATAAGTCCCATCCGATATTTTCTCATATCCAGTAATACCTTCTTAATATCTACAGAAAATGGGTCCTTTTTCTCCATCTGTAAAGCAAGTTACACCAACAGCCTCACTGCTACTGATCCAGCCAGGCAACATGTAAAAAAAAAATCACTGCAAGTAAAACGAGTTGTAAAATTCAATCTAAAAATGGGTTTTTTCATATTATGTTTCCATTAGTTATAGATCATTTCATATGTTAATTCTGTGTATAAGTTTTTACAGGAGAAGTTAACCCTCTAATGAAAGCTTCTTATGAACAAATCAATGATCATTTATTAACCAAGGAGATCAATACCCTAAGATCAAGTCTTAAGATACATAACAGACATAATATGCAAAATATGCTCAAGTTCTCATCCTAGTTCAGATTCCAATTTTCTGCAAGCTTAAGAAGAGGGTCCTGTCAGACCTGTAAGATAGTCCATGTTCAGAAAAAAAAAAGACTTACATATTCAGTTGTCTCAATCTACATTCACAAGCCTAACTTTAAGCTCATATTAAAAGACAGTCGATCTTTTCTAAGCACATCTTACATATAAGGAAAAGAATGCTTACTATTTACTTTCCAGAATCATCATAGAATCACAGAATATCAGGTTGGAAGGGATCTCAAGGATCATCTGGTCCAACCTTTCCAGGAAGCTCTGAAAATGTGTAAAGTACTTCAAGATGGATTTGTAAATGTATTTCAAGAGCTGTGTTTTCAAACCATCAAAATACACGAAGAAAATGAGACAAACAAACCAAAAAATGTATGACGTCTTAATTCAAAGTTTTCGCTGGCACGTCATTAACTTACTGCTTTTAAAAGCTTCTGATCATCCTGGGAAGGGAGGCAGGGTGTCAGGAGAAAGGGTGACAGAGAAAATAACCAACGGCTTACCAGAACGAGACAAGTGTCTACCAAAGAGAAGGTGCCGGAACGCCCTATCCCCGCACTGCAGTGGATGACGGCAGGTCCGTGCTCGGGATTTAGTGAGCCAGACTCTCTGACTTTGAACAGGAAGTTCAGGAATGAAGCTGGGGATTCAGGAACTCCAAAGTCTGGCCATGTAGTATAATGAAAATGAAAGATCCTCCTGGACTCGCCACTCTAGAAGTGAAAACAAATAAACAACACAACTAGAAAGTATTCTACCTTTGTTTAGCCAGCGCACGTTTCCCCGATCTAAATCAATAGCTATTTTCTATTTTAAACCTCCCATTTAGACAAACAACCCAGTAACTTGCTGCAAGTCGGATGACAACCAACAGTGCAACCTGAAGCAGTTTGTCATCTCAGTTCGTAGTTTTCCCCTTTGCAATTATTACCATATACTTCTTTTTTCTTCTTCACAAATTTCCATTATTATATTTGATTTGCTTTACTACTTGCTCCCAAATATTCTTCTTTTTCTACCATTGATGCAGCTTAATGGCTGACAGCAGTTAAAGGAGGATTTAAAAGGAGGATTCCAAACACATGCAGTTGTTTCAGAACCATGTGGCCCCTCTCTCTAAGATGGCCAACTAACTGCAAGTATTGAACCGACAGCCAGAGTACAGCTATGGATCTGAAAAGCTCTGATGACAAATGTGGATTGTGTTTTCATGGAACTCACTTCAGACCTGCTGTGAAATGCTACTCCTTGTCACAGTCATTCTGAAACAACTCAATCATTGATTTAGGTTGAGAATTTTAGAAAGATTTGGTTGTTTTTATCCTCCCTCTGTTTCACCTTATTTTCCACATACAATGAAACCAACATAAAACTCCACAAAGCTGAAACAAGAAGATTCAAAATACCAAGGCATTCCAGAAAAGCTGGTTTTTCTTTTTCAGCAACAGTAAAATACAGCTATGAAATTCAAATAAATTTTACTGCTCTTCATCTGCTCAGTCTGTTTCTGTCCTTCTTATGAAGGACAACTTGCGAAACTCCTTCGTGATATTAAAATAATCCAGTTCATGGTTACACAGCAACAAAAACACTCTCCGGTTTTGTCTTTTGCCTTCAAACACCTGATAGTGCAAGGCTGCCAATACTTCCACAGACAACAGCGGATATTAAAGTGAAGCAAGTCACTCTCAAATGCACAGTTATCTTCCAGAAATATTTTGTCTTTTGGCTAAGAGCTCAGCAAGGACAACAAGACTCTGATCCATCATACTGGGAAAATGAGTACACACTAAGATTTCAAAGGGGGGAGGGGGGGAAATCTAGCAAGGCCTAAACTACATTAATACACCGGGATTTCCTTTTCTTATTTGTCTGAAGCAAAGAATTAGAATGGAGTTGGCATTTTCACCTGAGATCTTCTTACTGATCTTCTACTTAGTTTTTCAACTACCAAGTCAACGCACCTAGTCAAGTGAAATGACTGATGATCATGAAGGAGATACATTTTTTGTAAGATATCTGGAAATTACAGAATTTTTTAAAAAAGCTAAATCTTAAGCAATTTCCTCTAAGTAAAATAACTCATTGATTTACAAACAAAATTAAGAGGAAAATGGGAGAGATGAGCTACATGCATGTACTACGCAACACAAAGGTGAAAGTTGTTTCTTCCAAATCGCCATGATCCTTTGAAGTGGTGATTGATACTCTCCCCCTCAAGATTCTCCAACAGCATTCCAGAGGAAAACCTCCCTTACACCTCAAGAAGGCAAAAATGCCCTCATTTACAGAAAACAAAGGTGATCTGTGGGTTTTTTTGTCATGTGTTTTGTTGTTTTTTTTCTTAAATTCAATACTGTAACAAGCATTAGTATCTTCCTCCTAAAAAAACCTGGCACGTGGCCACCCTGCTCATACACTAATCTGGAAACAGGTACTTCTAAAGGAGAGATTCAACAGTGCTGGTGTACATCTCCTTCAGCTCCAACCCACACAATTACTTTGTTCTTCCTCCCCATTCCATCCCACAACTGTCCATCACTTCAGCTCATTTTAAAAATACTTCGTGTCTCCACCCTTTCTCATGAGCCCTGTTTCAGCGCATTGGAACTGGCTGCTCTTCTTTGAACTTGCAGTTTCTAATCATACAGCCAAATCCCATCTGAATATTTGAAACCTCCCACGTTTCCTCTTACACAGAACAATTCTTTCAAGTGGTGCTTGGCAGTCAAGCTGTACAGCTGAAATAGTGTCTTTGTGTGAATATTTGCAGCACCCTTTCCTAAAGAGCTCCCCTCTCGCCACGCCACGCACCACGGCTATCACTTACGTGAAGTGGCGCAGGACTGTAAGGAGAAAAAGGTTGGCTTACTGAAGATCCACAGCTGCCAGTGGACAGAAATTCATTTGAAAGAACAACTCATTTTATTTAAAGTGGTATCAGAAAACTAGATATCCCTTTAAAGAAAAAAAAAAAAGCTGGACTTCAAGACTCAGGCAGTAAGATAAAGCCATATGTATGTCATACCCAGGGAACATATCTCTGCATGGTATCTGAAAACCTGTTTATTCTCCGGTAACCACAACGTAATTCTTCCAAGATTTATTTCCTAAGACTAGGCACCAAAAAAAAAAAGTTGAAAATAATTGTGGGTCAACATTTAAACAAACAACTTTTCCAGAAAATGAGCAAAACCATTCTAGGGACAGTTTGATGAAGGACCGAGATCAGCTTTCGGTAAATATCCAACACAGCCAAGCTGGGTCAAGTCAGCAAGTTACCTCTGCGCTGCACAGCTCTCCACTGGCACTAAACAGCATCAGCAAGGACCGTCAAGCCATGAGCCATGATCCTGGTTACAAGCAGACAACCATACGTAGGGCTTGAGCAGAAAAATAATATAATATCCTTAGATTAACCTTCATTACAACAAGCCTTGTCCTAACCTTTTTAGTGACTATTCAATCACTCAAAACAAAAAGCTGCATAAAAAATCTTTGAACCACTTTAGGTTAAGTCACCTGAGAGTATGAACCCGAATTAAACATTGCCAAAATGCTTCAGTGTCAAGTAAAACACAAAAAAATGCTGGTCTGTCAAATTTCACACTCCTTATGAAAGCCTTTGTTACATAGTTTCAGGGCTACTGAACTGGTCTGCCATATGAAGGTGTAAAATACCCCTACAACCGCACAGGGGCCCTGTATTTAACAACCCTGCCTTCAGTCCATTAACACCATACCAAAAAGAGAAGGCAGGCTGTAAGGGCAATCTTCTGAGCACTGAAATACACAGAATCACACTAAATCACAGAATGTTTGGGGTTGGAAGGGACCTCGACGGAACAGCTCATCCAACCCCCCTGCCAGAGTAGCACCACCTAGATTAGCTCACACAGGAACGCATCCAGGTGGGTTTTGAATGTCTCCAGAGAAGGAGACTCCACAACCCCTCTAGGCAGCCTGTTCCAGTTCTATCACAGTGAAAAAGTTTCTCCTTAAATTTACATGGAACCCCCTCTGTTCCAGCTTGCACCCATTGCCCCTTGTACTGGATGTCACTGAGCAGAGCCTGGCTCCATCCTCCCAACACTTGTCCTTTACATATTTATAAACATTAATGAGGTCACCCCTCAGTCTCCTCCAAGCTGGAGAGCCCCAGCTCCCTCAGCCTTTCCTCAGCAGGGAGATGCTCCACTCCCTTCATCATCTCTGTGGCTCCACGCTGGACTCTCTCAAGCAGTTCCCTGTCCTTCTTGACCTGAGGGGCCCAGAACTGGA
>WUAM01000004.1:7185556-7202047 GCA_024336885.1 Actenoides hombroni
AGAACCTCTCTTGACCTACTAACCACACCCCTTCTAATACACCCCAGGATGCCATTGGCCTTCTTGGCCACGAGGGCACATTGCTGGCTCATGGCCATCCTGCTGCCCACCGGGACCCCAGGTCCCTTTCCCCTACGCTGCTCTGCAACAGATCAGTCCCCAGCCTATGCTGGTTCCTGGGGTTGTTCTTTCCCAGATGCCAGACTCTACCCTTGCCCTTGTTATATTCCATTGGATTTCTCCCTGTCCAGCTCTGCAGCCTGTGCAGGTCTCTCTGGGTGGCAGCACAGCCTGCTGGTGTGTCAGCCACTCCTCCCAGTTTGGTGGGAGGAGTGGGTGACACACAAATTCAAAACTTTAAATCAACTTTTACCCCAATCTCAACTATTTGTTCATTCTAATGCTCAGAAAAACGGTTTTCAAAACATACATTAAAAAGGCAGTGAGGATAATGAAACCACTCAATCTTTGAAACATTTGACACTCAAGTGAGTCTGGGTTCTCCTTTCCTGTGAGACACCAATACCTTTCCTAACACCTCAGCCTTATTTCTGTGGTCATGAACACAAAAATGAATCCCCGTTGCAGTCTGACAGAGTGATACGAGGACACCCTATGAGTTTAAAAGCATGTGTGTGCCATGTTCCAGAAATCCCTTCAAAACACTACAGGAATGACATAAATATATAGATCTGTATACACAAAGACACCACTAGACCCCAGAACATCACCTGCCATTCAACTGCTTGCCCCCACAAACAGAAGATCCTCGCCAGAACCTTCAAAATTTTGGAGACTGTAAACTAGTAGTGAAGCAAAATTTTTCTTCTTGCACTGCTGTTCTGGTTCATCCAAGGATCAAACAGCGAGGGCCACCGAGCTGTCTTGCAGCACCTCCAGCTGACAGCAGTGGCCACACAGAGGCTTGGTACTAAGTTGAGAACTCATTTTGTAATGGACTTTTCCAAATATTTTCAGAGGGCTCAAGATTCCACTTGGGGTTTATTAATGGTCCTTACTGTAACGTATCATACCATTCATGTCCCATCAAATCTAGTTCATTCCTCCTAGTGCTTTCTCTTCCAGCAAATATTGTCTTTGCAAACCTCTCCCTTCAGCTGCTTTCTAGGAACCCAGTCTGAGATATATTCCCTAAAGCTCCTCCAGCAATTTCAATTCCTTTCTGCCGCTCCATTTCCTCACCCAGACAATCGCTGGTTTCTCTCAACTCCTGATGCTCATTTGCCCTCCCATAGCTTCCTGGAATTCCCCAGTACTAACATTTTGCCTGTAAGCATTCACTACATGTCACACTGTAACATTCTCCAGGCTGGCTGGGTTGCCACATCACAAAGTACAGAAAACAAAAGTTTTCTTTCTCTGAAGAGCAGTACTTACACTTGTGACAAGGAAAGCTAAAAGCAGCAATAGAGAATAATATAAAAATACACGTTCAACGGAAGGTGGAGTCTTCCAGAAGTCAGATGGCAACATCTAACTTTCAGAAGAGCTGACAACCGACACCAACAAAGCGATGGAAGATAAACAATGAACCATGGTGGAAAGGCAGCTTCATAGTTCTTATATTCTAAAGTGTAGACTGGGTCAGATGAAAACTAAGGAAATTTCACAATAATCACCAGTAAGGCAAAGCACATTAGAAATATTTTCAGAAATTACAGAAAGATACCAATAAACACCATCTCCTCTCCAAAGCTTTACGGGACTACATCAGCTGCAACAGCAAACACCAATGTTTGCCTAGAACATACCAAGCTGCCAAACATCTTTATCTAATCCTAAAAAGCCAACATTGCCCCCTCAAACCCTACCCGTGCTTCTAACTGCTCTTTAACAAAACTACCAACAACAAAACCAGCCAAATATTCAGAGGTTGTTTCGTCGGTGACACCGTTAAATAAGCACTTTACTCTTCATACACATGGCTTTTTGCTTATGAATTATAGAGATATGTTGCAGTAATGCAAATTCACTTTTCAGAAGAGTTGTATTATAAAAGACAGTTCTAGGCTTCTCTGTTTTCACAGAAATACTGAAATTTCTTAAGTATTCTTGGAAGTCAGAGTATAATTTGTTTGTGAGTCATCTTATATTCCAGGCGTCAAGTGGCTAAATGTCTTACTACTCTGCCTCCAAAGTCCCCTCCAGAATAACTTGTATAAACATAGTTAAGCTCACATTTCAAGTTCCTGTGAATACTCACTCAGTTCCCACAATTTTATGGTATAATTACCAAGTTCTTACGAAAGGCCACCCTTCACATTCACATTATTCTAGAAACCATGGAGTTCTTCTGTAACCAAATATATTCTGGCTGGTTTGTATTAAAAATTATTCTTTGGAGTCACTATTCGTGGAGTCTGGGGCATTAAAAGTAAAAATGCAGTACAGTAAGTTTGCTAAATATTTGTGAGGCTGCTTTACATGACAGTGCTGATGGGCCTGCATTACCAGAGCAAACCCAGAAACTTCAAGTGCTCAATAGCTTGAACTTCAAAGTCTATGATAGCAGAGTATACATTGTGCTGCTCCTCATGGGTTTTCTGCATCTTCCAGCTAATGTTATGTCCAAACATAGGCATGGCATGAAAATGGCATCCTTTGAAATCAGGCAGTTTAAGATTAGATGCCAACATCAGCCAGACAATTCCATGAAGAAGCCTTCTCAGGACTTAGGAAAACTTGCCACAGCTTTCCAAAAGGGAGAGTTTCTCTTTCTCAGGCACTAGCTTGCAAGCACATCCCTTTTCTCTGCCTTTGCTGTCAATAAACAAACAACTAAACAGAAATTCTCCAGGTCAGTAGGACAGAATTTCATAAAGCTCTTCTTATATTGAACAGACCAAGGAACAACACGTCAAGTTTTATCATGTTGCTCTCGTGAGGGAGGTGTCGAATTAAGAAACATCATCTCCAAGTACCATGAATAGTTACTATAAATTCAAATCACTTTTTATGAAATATGTCAATATTTAGTTGTATAAAACAACATGCAAAGGAACATCTCCTAGCTTTCCTTTCCTAAATTCACTGACAAAACAACCTTGACTAAAACTTGCCATACAAGCACTTTCAATTAATATAAGGCAAGGTTTATAGGGAGAGAGAATATCTTACAAGACATAGCTGGAACAAACAGACAAGCTCTTCAATCCTGTCTTCAGCTCTGAAACAGAAGCAGCAAATTCCAACCCAAGCTCAGGCCAGGAACAATTTTTTTTGAGCTTAACTTGATTAAATTGTCAAAGTGCTTAATTTTTAAGAGAAAAGGATGGCTGGTCCTGTGGAGCAAAAGGGGAGGTAAGCAAGAGGAGATAGGTAACTTTATCTACAGGTAGTAATCACTCCTCCCCCCAAAATATTAAGATAGCTGGACTGAATTACATGGAAAACTAAAGTTCCATAAAAAAAAAAAAAACCAACAGTAATTTTTGAGTCTGATTTCTGATATTCAAAAGGAATCAGAATTTTCAACTCCTAGGTTCCTCCTTTTAGAGTATTTCTTCACAGCTCCTCTTAGTATCATCACTACCATCAATTACACTTCAGCATGTCAAGCTACTGCCAAATGGAAAACATAAGTATACAAATGCTGAAGCTGTTATATCTTTTAACCTATAGATTAATTTGGGTCTAACTCACTCATGCCACACATACATCTTCAATATTATCAGAAGCAAAGTGCATTAAAATTTTCAGTGTAAAAGCTCAACTGAACCTGCAGTGACAATATGCTAAGCAGTTTGCATTCCATACTTAAGGCCAGGAATATGAGCTATACAGACTGAGAAAAGCTTACGTTGATATTTTCTAATTGCAGTAGATGTACTGTGTAATAGGATTTGATGTCTTCAGATACTAGCCTCACACGGAAACCTGTTTCACTGAAGGTCATAACTTCTTCTTCTTTTGTTGGCCAGTATTGTGCACACTTCACCTAATGTATTTTTTTTAAGGAGAGAAGAGAGGAGGGAAAAAGAAGGAAAAAAAAAAAAGAAGAAAAAAAGTCTGGTTAAGTATCCTGGTACCTTGGGCTTTGCATGAGCAGATCCTAGGACCCCCATTAAATCAATCCAGGAGACTCAAGTACCTGCTCTCAGTTTGAGGAATTCTCCAATTCCATCATGCTTACAGCCAAATTACTGCAGCTGTTCGAAGGGCTTATTCATTCCAGTTTTATCTGTGTGTTTTCTTGCATGTTTTGAGATACCCACAGTAACCCTTCTCCCGCCCCCCACTCCAGTTCTCTACAGTGAACAGATATTTTTACTGGGCTACTTCAACAACATTTCCCCCCTCCTCCACTTCTGACGTGCACACCCACACATCTACGTAACTCATCTAACACGTTCAGTTTTCCCAAGGCTTCCTGAATACTGGAAGATTCCAAGTGAAACAAAAGAATGAACTAACAAAGCCACGTAACACTGCCCATTGCCCTTTATTCTTCTTGCCTGCACTCAAATGATCTGTAGGAAAAATTTTGTATAAGGAAAATAAATGACTTTTTAATGGACCCATCAAATCTTTTTCCACTAACAAATATGCTCTGATGAAAAGCCATAAATCTCCAAGGACAGGCATTTATAACTAAAATCCACGGTGGTTTTAGGCACATTAGCACAAAAACTACATCATAACAGATGATTTGTGTATTCTGCCCCTATACCACCAGCTGGTAAAGAACCAAAAATAACTGGATGAGTCTGACAGTTGCTGGGCAGCAGCTTGTCTTCACTGTCACAGTAAAGCGAGCCACAGAACAGATATACTACTCTGCTACATTGAGAAGAAATTATCTAAAGATACTTGAATTCATATTTATTTTCCCACCTTCCACCTTGTTCTAGAACATCTTACACTGATTCTACTCCAGCTTATTTCTATCTCTGCATCCTCCTTCCCCAGGACATTACTTTCACCTCTCTGAATGTATATTATTAGATGCCGTTTTCACCAAACTCAATTTTGTGTCTCAGCTCCATCGCTTCAATGTTACATTAAATATATGTCATGCTGTACACCAGTGAGAAAGTCTGTTAGTTCTTGTAACTTAACAACCAAACATTGTTCAACTGTATTAAAATTATGTGGCTTACTTGACAACTTTAACCTAATATTACTTACCGATTCTTTTTCAACGATTCTGTTCAGCATGACAACTGCTTTGGTTTGTTGTTGCCACACCATTAGCCAAAAGTGACAACACGTATTAGGTAATGGACCCTGTGTAGTTAAGGAAAAAAAAAGATAAAAATAGGTGTGAGAATGTACAGGCAAAGCAGTGTTTGAACATGGATAATAGTTCACTGTGTGGAAAGGGAAAAATCCTTCCTTGGAAAAACACAAACAAACTGTGACAGCAATGACAGGCAGGAACATAACCACACTGCACAGATCAGTTCAGTGCTTAAAAAAAAAAAAAAAAAAAAAGCCCGAGTTGTTTGGGGTTTTTTTAACAAAACAGACAAAACCCCCCCAGCAAACAACAACCAACAAAAAACCACCACCACCAAAGACTAAACAAACAGTGAACCAGTAAGAACTCAGGGAAGGAATGTTTCAGTAACAACTGGTAAAAGTAATTTGTTTTAGTTACCTGTGTTAAAATATAGTATCTCTGGGCTTCTTCTATGACCACTAGGCTGGCATTGATATAGTCATTCTCCGTGTTCTGCAACTTTACACGGCTATGATCATCTAAAATGCAAAGAAAACTAAGAATTAATGATGCACCCATCTTGATGAATACTCTCTAACAAGCAAGTTTAGGTCTGACAAGTAAATTCTGCAGTACTAGCCAAATGGCAAACTACAAATACAGAGGAACCTACTTTCTCGTGTAACTTTGCTAACTGCCTATCTCACCCTCCCCTCAGCATTCCACCAGAGTCATTTCAGGCAGCTATTCATAGAAGCTGCTCAAAAAACTGCAATACCCAGTTTTATTTAAAAAAACCCCAAACAATAAAAAACAACAGCAACAAAACAAACAGCAAAACAACCCTCCTACACATGCCCAAAGATGCTCACAGCCATCCCTCAGCAGTTGCATTTCCTTAATACAACAGCAGCACAACCTACACCAGGCCGCGCTCTGTCCTGTCACACCAGATCACACCCTTCCTTTAAACTCAGAATTCCAAGATTTGCTGGTGAAGTTTCATAGTTTGAGGCAAAATCAATATGTTAAACTCACACAGCTAAAAAGAAATAAATAAAGATCTACTCGCAATAGTTCAAAATACTAAAGAAGGGGCACATGCAAAAATGTTCCTATTTAACAAATCTTCCAATTAAACGAAGCCTAATTACTTGCACAGTTTCAGTCTCTCATGATCACACAGGCAAGACAGCAGACTGCCCTATTCATAGGCAAGCAAAGGACACCATTTAAAAATCTAACATTAAAAAAAGATTATCAGATTGTCACACTTAAAACACTGCATAATAAAGTCACCATGATTGTTCCTAAAACCTTTTAGTACCTGATTTATCACAATCTAGGAGACATTTAGGTAATCAGACTTGTTCACAGCAAGTAATCACTCAGCTGTTTATTAGAACTGTATTAAATAAACAACATTTTCAGTTTAAAATCTGTATACAGCTGCATGGCAGGAAATGAGATCCGACTGACTGCAAATCCTCTGAAGCTCAACTGCCTACACAGCCTGTTTATAAGAAAAATAAATAAAAAATAGCAAACTAAGATGAATTTAAGAGACTTCAACACTCTTCAGGAAGAGACGGAAGAGATTCTGTAAAGACTGTGGCAGAGCTGAGAGTGAATTATGGTGCAATGCCAGTTTTTAACATACGTCCACGTGGTCCAGCCCACAAATCTCATCCAGGGTGCAGATGAACGGCACAGCTGCTGTTAAAATGTCAGCCCACTTCTCCCTCTCCCATCCCCACATCAAAAGGCTACCTTCCTTTTGACAAATGTCTTGGGAAATTCACAAAAATCTGTGAGTTTTGACATGAGCAACTCCTGAGTACCACATGCAGCACCAGCTATGACAGCTCAACTCAGATTTAAGTCTCTTCATCACAGCCAGTCTATGCAGCACAAGGCTCATCTAAGAAATCCATGAATATGACCACAGATAAGCAAAAAGCTGATGGGAATTCAAAAAGAGTTACTGAATTAGACTCTAGACTCTTTTAGGGTCTACAGACAGCTCATATGATTTTATAAATACTTTCCATGTGTTTGGAAACCTGGGAAAAGTACATTTCCTAAGTCTTTTATACTCTCCTTCATCTATCTGCTACCGGCAACTGTCAAAGAGGATCTTGCTCGATTCAAGGAAAGAAGTCAATAGTAAATGACTGTTTTCTTTTGTGAAGGACTGAGGTTTGGCCTGTTACCCTACCTCCTTTAGCTGCTAGCTTTTATCTGCAGTCATATACAAAAGCACAGAGAATAGAAATATGCTGAAAACCTATTTTTAATAATAAAAGTTTAAGGAAGTTACTGGATTAATCTGTTTTCATTAGCATTCCAGCTGTAAGGCAACACCATCTTGACTTCCAGGAGTCTTAAAACAATTTATGATACATCTGTATGAAGAAAAAACATTAGCAAGCCAAGACACAGTAAAATTAAGACACGTGCATTTTAAAGTAAAATGTATCTCCTTGCATTATTTTGTCTGGATAGCAAAGTGTTATTTTTTCTTTTCGTGTATCACTTTATCTGAACTGTTTCTACTGGAGAGAAACCAAGATCTTTGTAAATATTACATGTCATTTGCCAACAGGAAAAACTTAAGATCTTGTTATAGTAAATCACACATACCGGTACTAGTGTTCTCGGAAAGATGACGTAAGCAAGCACTGTTAACAGTTTAATCACCCAGCAGCAGCTGCTGTATTGCTGCCAGTAGGAGATAACTGCCAAGGCCCTAATGAGTTTTCCCACCGTAATCCTCACGCGTGGAGCAGGCTGCCCAGGGAGGTTGGGGAGTCTCCTTCTCTAGAGACATTCCAAACCCACCTGGACATGTTCCTGTGTGAGCTAATCTAGGTGATCCTGCTCTGGCAGGGGGGTTGGACTAGATGATCTCTTGAGGTTCTTCCCAACCTCGAACATTCTGTGATTCTGTGTTGTTTTGCTCTCCTTTTTTTCCTTCTTATAAATTCTGCTTTGTAAACATGACAAAGAAAAACCTGAAAGTTTTTTTAAAAGCCCCTTCAACAAGGAATTCTATGCACAGAGAGCCTCCCTCCTTCTCCTCCCCAACGCACAGAGACAATCCTACAAATACTCTGGCAGACACTCCACAGGACAAAGGAAGCCACTAGAACATATTGATTTCCCTTCCTTCAAGGGAAAACATTCCTAAAGGACACAATGACCTAGAAACCTCATTCAAGCCCTGGCTTGCTCTTCTGAATTAAATGAAGCAGGCCAACTTCTGACAGCAAGTTAGCTGTAACATATTTCCCGTATGTAAATCATTTCCAGTTACAAAGCACTTGAGATTTATATGAATGATAAACCTTTCTTAAATCTTATCTTAAATGTTGCCATGCCCACAACAGTTAAAATATAGTACTCATTTTCTGAAGTGCTAATTTCCCTATTTCAACAAACTATGCAGCTCGAAAAGGAAGCAGAGACCTTAAAAATGCTTCTCATTCTGGCTCGTGCACTGAGAAAACTACTCCCTGAACGACCCTCTCTGAGATAAGCAAACTTATTACCCACTTCAAGAGAAACCCTGTCCCACTGTTATCACCAACAACTCCCACATCTCACATAAGGCCAAGACTTCACATTACACATCAATTTGTTCACTCCCTGATAAAAAAATAAAAAATATATCCAGTTAAAACTGAGATACGTTTGGCATTTTAAATCACACAGTTCTTGCAAGCAATTGGTTAATGAAAGGATTTTATTTGTAAACAATTGTGTTTCTGGAAGTGAAACCACTACGTAACTTTTAATAATCTTTTATCCAAGAGATATCACTGATGCCCCAAACATAGAGCTATTAACAACAAAGGAGGGTGAACTGTTACTTCGTGGATTAAAGAAAGTCATAAATAAAACATGTAGCCATAAGTCAACCCAGTGACCCAGCCTGACCCTTTCCCGCCTACCAGCAAATCCCCTTCATTTCACTAATCTAAATCTAGTCCATCTGAGCTGCTAAATTATCCAAATTACAATATTCTGTCACGATTTACAGTCTTAAGTTCCAGAGGTGGCCCAAGGCAACAGAAAGGCAAAGTGCCCCTTCCCTACCCTGTCACCGGTGTTACAGTGAATGCCCTATCAATCGTGGCCTAGCTCATGACTGAGATGTATTCCTACTGAACTATCTGTAGAACTACTGCACATGAACTTCACATTTTTAAGCAGGACTGTGAAAAACAACAACAACAACAAAAAAGCCAACTTAAGTTTAGATCAGTATGTGCTATAAAATTCCCCTCTTCCCCAACCCCAAAGAAAGGACTATCTCCAAAAGCAGTAAGTGGAGTTTATTTATACCATGTTTCTGGTAACAAGATTTCTTAGAGAATTGTTTGATAAAATCATAAAAATCATCAACGTCAGCTTCTAATATGGTCAACGAGAAGGCTTGTTTGGGACAGAACATGTCTCTGCTTTCAGCACGTACACTCCAACCAAAGGACAGAAGGGGAACATTTTGCAATGATAATTAATCAGCACTCTGTGCAAAGCCATCCACATCAGCTCTAACTCTGTTCCCTGTAAAGCACAAGGCTCTTCACGTTCCTCCCTGCCTGGCATACGCTCTATGATAACTGCAAGCCAATGGCTGAAAGGTCCAACACAAAGTCTACTAATGGCCACAGGACTAATGGCCACAGGAAGCGAGCAAGACAAATTGCTGCCTCTCAAGATCCTCCAACAGCAACAGAATCTATCAGGCAAAAATGTTCAGATGAACTAAAATATTGGGCTACACACCACATTACAGGAGAAGTCTAAACATAAAACTGTGTAAACCCCTATCTAACCTCCAAAAGCAAAAGGAAAAAAAAAAAAATCCCGCCAATTTGGCCGACGGGATTTTCTGCTTGCCTCTAAATCTGGGAACTCAGTAAGCAGATCTCTGAAGGTGTTTACAGTCAATCTGAGACACCAGACTCCTTTGATATCAACTAGGGATAAGATTTAGAAGCAGAGTAATAAGTTTCATTAAGGTTATCAATAAAGAATAACAACCTCAGAAGTTATTTTCCTCTCTTAGCAATGTTTTCTGAGAAATGGTTTCATCTGTCAGGAAATGACTGGCTGTCAAACCAAACCTATTTCAGATTTAACTTCCTGTTTCAATAGCACTATGTAGCCAAAATATTCCTCTCCCTATTCTAGACTAATACCAAACTGCTCGATTGCTATTTTTTTTGGCCAGGCAGTAACTCTTGAGGGCTTTTACCCAAGCAAGCTTATACACACCATAGCTCTTTAGCCAACAAAACTGGACGCTTACAAAGATATTTATGAAACTGGAGACAGTGTGTAATGAACAAAAGATGATCAGCCTTTCCCAGCTAACAGAAATCAACTTCTACCTAGAAACGTACGCAACAGACACAAACTGGTTTCAATGCACCTGAGCTGTGTGTTATGGTTCAAACGGAGCAAACCAACCCAAAGCATTTGCACTTATAACTGACACCTCTTCTGTAAGAGAGAATAATCTTTGCATTTCCTCTGGCAGACACACCACCTCAGACTTTAAGATTGGCTTGGCTGCTGTCTAGATTAACAAACCATTTTCTCACTGCTGTGGAAAACGAAAACATTTTCATCCAATTCTGTCTTACGTCTTACAGTATGTCTAAGTAGCTAGATCTTAAAAGTTTAACTGCTGGTTCTGAAGGCCTTTGACTGTCAGTGAACATTAACATTATCACACGTTTTTCATTTAAATGCTGTTAGTGCAGGAAAATTTGCCAAGTGAAGGGCCAAGATGTTAAGATTGTATAAGAATGCAACTGTCTTGCATTTCTGCAATGCCAGTTCCTTCCATACCTGCACCATTAGATGAGTTCACCACACTGACCAAACTGCACAGTTTTTATCCCAGATAACTTGAAATTCAGGTGTTGTTATAGGATAAATAACATTCTAACATATTCCCTTCTGGGTCTCTTTCTCTTCCTGACTCTCACCATCATTACAGAAACAACTGTGAGTCGTATCTGAAAACACACAGATGTAAAATTCGACAGGAATTAGCTCAGACAGTGTTTTGCTCTCTTCTCCTCGTATAGCTTTGCTCCTAGTGCCCAGTTCTGCAGGCTGTCTTGGTGGCCCAGTTCAAACCTTCCTTCTTTCAGAAATGCTAAAACCAGACTTGCCTCAAGTTCATCATCTAAGTTCAGTCATCATGTCACACTTCGTATCAACTAGCATGTAGTGACTCTAACTCTTCTCTGAGCCCAACTACTACTTCAAGACTGGACTTTATCTCTTTGCTCTTGCACGGGGTCCAGGGATTAATACAGTCACATAATTAATTTCCTCCTGGCTAAACAAGCATTTCAGAAGCAGGCTTTGCTGTACCCAAGGCAAAAAGTGTTTGGTGCTTTTCACTACTGTAAAATGTATGCCATAATTAATAAAAATTTGAGCTCAAAAAAACTACAAAAGATGAATACAAGTCAAATCTCAAAGTTATTACTGTGGGTATTATTAGATGCCACTTAAATAACAAAATAAGTTTTTATTTATTTTAGAAACATTGGTTTTAAAATGAAAGGAAAACCACAAACACACTGAAGGTGCCATTCTCTTGCAGTAGTGCCTAAGAAATGAAATCCATGGACGGGAGAAAAGGTAAATTGCACGAATATAACTTCTGCCCTCAAAACCGCATAGGGTATTGGACCCAGGAATAGCACTTAAGTCTCATGGGTTCAAATCCAATTTCCTGCCTTCTCTTCTTACAACTCCCATCCCAATTTAGGTATGAAACAGAAAGTGACTAAAACGTGATCTGCTTTCACTCCAGTGAGATGCCAGAACTGTGCTGTAGCAGGACAGCAAACCTGGGACACGGAAGCACCTCTGCACAGACCAACAAAGGCTCATCAGAGGCCCATCTCCCCTTGCCCAGCGCACAGCGGAATCATCCAGCCTTGCCCAAGACGAGGTATCCTCTGCCGAGCCGCACGCTTCTCACCCAAAGCACAGTGGGAAACGCCACGCAGACACGGCAGAGAGGCTGAGCGCTCAGCTCTTCCCTCCCGCTCCCTCGCAGCGCGGCGCTGCGATCCAGCGCTGAGCCCGACCGGATCCACGCGGCACGGACGCGGCGCGCAGTCCATGTGCCGGCAGCGCGGCCGGCCCTGACTCAACCCGAGAGCCTGCCCCTGGCGTTTTGAGAAGTGCTCTATGCACGTGCTGCTACCGCAACTTTCAGCTGGAAACAAGGAGTTCAGCACTTCTCCAAATCTTACAAGAGGTATTCAGATCAGGCTCTCAGACAAAAGGCACCAGCAACCCTTTAAAAATTCTAGATCCAGCAACAAGGCAGCTTTGGTGAGCCTTTGGTGCTCTGGGAAACTTTGTACTAAAGAACACTTTAAAACATTTAACCTGTTCCAGCTTCAGTATTTTATAGAAAAAATAAGGCTGTTCTAATTTTTTTCCCCTAGTCCTTTTGAAAGTGATATATGACAGCTTTCTCCAGCTGTAACTCCATATTGCTAATCTTCTGCTCACGAGGCTTTCTATAACGACTTTGAATTGCAGTTTCTAAAGTAAGTACTGTTGAAAAAAAGCCCACAAAACCTCAGTAGCAAAGATGCTGGTAAAAAAAAAAAACAAAAAAACAAAACCCGCTGTCTTCACCTGAGATGCAAGATCATTATGTCACACAGAGTACTTTACAGCAGCCAGTAAAATACAAAGTGCTCCATACCGTATCTACTTCCATGGAGTATTAAAGACCAATGTCATGCATGCATTCTTCTGAACAGACAAAAATAACTAAATCTTAAGTATTTTTTGAAGTGACAGTAGAAATTGAGTAGCATTTAACCACACAATCTTATAAATGTGCAGAATCACTTAGCCCAAAGGGAAACTGTGTTAGTCAAGGCTTATCAACTAATTTCTCTTCTCAGCAGATGTTGATTTTTTTTTGTAATGATAGATACAGCAATATTAAACAATTTCCTTATGAGAAAAATCTTTAATATACTACTTTGCAGCTCACAAACATTTACCTAGATACTAATATCTATGATTTGCAGTCATCTCTCATTCACTATTCAACACAGTGAGTTTAACCAGCAGATTTTCCCCCCCTTCTGTCACACGTGTTCACATATGTGTTACAAGAAACACATTTATCATAGGATGCATCCCTACAGAAATTTAAAAAAATATAATAAAACCTACACTGACCATGATTTATTAGCTACAGTATTTAAAAGTAAACCGGGTAAGTAACAAGTCTAGGAAAGTTTACTGCAATGATTGCAGAAAATATACTCACATGGACTAACATCTCTGTATCTGTTTCGATTTCTGTTTTCTGGGTATTTGGCAACTCTGTGAGGGTAGTCACTGGATTTATGTCGAATTTCCTGCAAAAGACAAAAAACGCAATTTACCTATAGCCAGCATAAATAATAAGCTGATTAAGACTAGTGTTCTAGACATCCCACTGTAAAGCTTTCAAGCTTATTAACCAAGGTAATTAATAATTAAAAATTTTAATCCACCCTTTATTACACCGAGTGTTATTTTCACTCGGAAAACGCGTGTCTCATTCTTGGCCAAAGTGTTGCCATTTCGATCTTCCTACACTTGACTAACACCACCAAACTAACGTAAGATCCATTTGGTAACCAGCTGATACAGCAGGAAAAAAGGGGGAAAAATTCCCAGATATTTATTATGCTTCCAATTCACTGTAGATTGCACATTATCTCCCACAGCAACAAGAGACTCGGAACCACTCCTTCACACCAACTGGCAGCATAAAACCCCACAAAGGTAACTGAACGAGTTAATGATTTTATGGCTACTGTTAACAGCCACAAGATTATACTTGGTGGTTTGACAGTTCAACCCATATAGCTGCAGTTAAACACGACCTGAGATGAAGTAAGAATTCTAGACTCACAAGTAGCGACGAGAAATCACACCCTGCTTCTCCCCAGGCATTAATACAAACCTTTCAATAATCTGCATTTGGAAGATATTCAAATGTACCAATGTCCACATCATTTTAAGGAGTACACTGTTACACATACTTTGAATGTTCAGTTATATTACTTTTTGCCTTTGAGAGTATCTTTTCCACCACTTCATTAAGATACACAGATTTACTTTATGCAGACAACTGAAAACACAGCTGAAGTGCTACCGACAAGCAGAGTCTCATGTACGGAACTATCCCTTTATGTCTCTGTCCTGATACCACCTCAGCAGACACGGTGTGCTATACACAATTGATAATAGTTCGATTTCTCCTTTTGGTTGCTACATGTGATCGTTATGTCCCAAAGAGCATTTAAACTTATCTTTACAGCTAAGCTTTTTTCAGTCCTTGCAACTAAGCTTTTTTTGGTTTTCTCTACATTTCCACTATTTCATCTTCTCAAACTTGCTAAATAATCTATATATTCCCAGACAATGAACACAGCCAAGAAGGACTTCAGTGGAAATCTAACACATGTAAAGAAGCTCCATTTTTTAGCATCTGGTACGTGACACTACTTCAGTGCAGTGCCAAACAGTAAAGAACCTAAACCACAATGTGGAACAACAGCCATCAAGCACCAATGGTCTACATATTTGTACAGAAATCTCTTGATCTAGAAGACAATCAGGGTTTGGGTTTTTTTATTTTGATACAGCACACTGGAACTTGTCTTCTCCTCTAGTTTACACAACTTAAAGCTCTGGAAGCAACTACACGCACATTGAATAAATATAGCTGGCAGGCATTCACACCAAGTTCCCAGGAAATGCAACTTTGGCATTACTCCATTAACAGGATGCAACATATTTTGTTTCTAAAAGCACTGGCATCCTCTGTGCACAGAAACAGAGGCCTGTAATTTGGTCAGGAAACACTAAAAAAAAAAAAGACAGAAACATTACAACAGTGATGGGGCAGGGCGGGAGGGGGACTCCAGGATAACTCCAGGAGTTAGCATAAATATTCTAAGCTTCATAAGATTTTTACCACAAGTCTTGGCAAATTCTTGGAACTGAAGGGCAATGAGACAAAAACGGTCTTGGCAAGAACAAAACTAAGGCAATGTACAACTTCTCCCCCCTTTGGAAGAACCACTTCTCAGGACAAGTACGTATATTTCCTATACAATTCTAGCAAAGGAAAATACCCTCCCAAACAAAAACTGAGTGCAAAAACTACAGTATTTTCTATAAGTTTGTGCTACTTTGAAACAGCATTTGCTATGTTCTCATTAGGTTTTTAAGCAGATCTGTATTCTGTGGTCTTAACATAAACCAAATACACTAAGTACCCTGAAAAAATGCTGAGTTTACAAAATCTACAATATCAGGGAAACATTCTGATAAAAAAAAACCCAAACAACCCTTCATTAAAAAGTATTTGATAATATAGGTATAGTAAAACTAAGAAATCTGCCTACAAAGCTTAGTAGAGCTTAATATGCCATTTCCTTTCCAGTTTATGACTCCAAGAACAACGAAACAATACGAAAACGACTGGGGAAAACTTGTTCAGTGTGGATATACTTCAGGTAACGTGCGTGCACTTGTCTACCTCATGAAAAGCACTGGATGTAGAATTCTTCCCTTACGCTTTTATCTCATTAATTTGGTGCATTTTATTTCCTCTATTCTCTGTTAAATTCAAACCACAGTTCAGTTGTGCAATACACGACTCGAGAGGATGCATTTGAAATGCATGTAGACCAGATATACTGCTAATATAACAGAGGAAAAGCACAACTTAGAGTTAACAAAGAGAACTCTCGTTTTGAGTTGGTTTTCCTCATTTGTGAGAGAGCAACGTAAAATAGACACCAGCTCAAACAACTGTCCGGGTGTTGCAAGGCTATGAAGCCTGTTTCGCAGAACTGACCCAAAGACTACTGCTGGAGTTTAGCAATGGTGTTGTTCCCAGAGGAAAAGGGCAAGCAGCGTGTTTACTGCGGGACACCCGCGGAGGCCTCGCCGCAGAGGCCGGGCAGGTGAAGGCGGCCGTACCCGCCGGCCGACGGGGGCGCGAGGGGATGAACCGCCGTGCAGCGGTTTCGGTGCCGGCAGCGGCAAAGCCTTGACCGCATCGAGATTATCAAGCAAAACTTCCCACTCCGCCTGGAAACCAAGGAGCGAACACCGTGACCTGGCCCTGCCCGCCCAGCGGAGCCCTCCGCGCCCCGCCGGCAGCAGCCGGCAGAGGAAGCGCCGCGGCAGCCGCCGCGCAGGCGCAGTGCGCCGGCAGCAGCCTCTCCGCCGGGCGGCGC
>WUAM01000004.1:7206611-7221258 GCA_024336885.1 Actenoides hombroni
GAGGGCTGGAACCCCTCTGCTGGGAGGCCAGGCTGGGAGAGCTGGGGGTGTTCAGCCTGGAGAGGAGAAGGCTCCAGAGAGACCTTACATTGGCTTTTAAGTACTTCAAGGGGCCTGTCAGAAAGATGGGGACAGACTTGGTTAGCAGGGCCTGATACAACAGGACAAGGGGTGATGGTTTGAAACTAAAAGAGGGGAAATTTACACTGGACAGAAGGAAAAAATTTTTTACACTGAGGATGGTGAGACCCTGGCCCAGGTTGCCCAGAAAGGTGGTAGAAGCTCCATCCCTGGAACCATTCCAAATGAGGTTGGCTGGGGCTCTGAGCAACCTGCTCTAGTTCCAGATGTGCGGAGGGCTGGACTAGATGACCTTTAATGGTCCCTTCCAACCCAAACCAGTTTATGATTTTAACAAGCAGCTTGCCCTCATTACTCATGTACCACAAAAAAAAAAAAAAAAAAAAGTCCCAATGAGAAATACAGCAAAACCAAAACCCAGACCTCTCAGAAACAGCAAGAATCTAGAGCTGGTGCTGCACAGAAGAACACAGATGCATTTTCATCCTGCCAATGCCTGCTAGTTCTTGCCACATATGACTATTCTATGTCATTCCTCAACAAATAAAAAGACCAAATTTAAAAATCCTTTCAAATGTTGTATGAAACAGTTCTTTGCTAGTTGTGGAATGGCCTGTTAATACACGCCATGTAAATTCTGTGAGTTATACTTCCAGAGGTAACACAACATAAAAAATCATGCCAATAAAATATAGACATAATTTTCTAACATAATCTGGCAATAATAAAGCATTATCATTTGAACAATGGATCAGCATTAATGAGATCACAGCTCTCTGTTGCAGTTCAGTTCTCTTCTGCCAGCTATGGTATAACAGGCACTGAACAGAAAGCAATTCCTATATATTAGGCACTTTGAGACCAGCTATTGGAGCCAAATGGTGCAGTTAACCAAGAGATCGCAAGCAAAAATAATGGCAGTTTTCATAATCCCATCACTGTGAAGCAAATTTTGCCCTGAGGACTACACTAAATTTTGTTTATTTGCTTTTCTGGGTGTGTTTAGTAATATTTTACATTAGTGAAAGACTGAAGCCATCGATGCTGTGTTCACTTCTATCCAGCTAGGAAGCACATGTTGTCTGCATTAGAAATCCCAGACTCCTAAAATAACTTGCCTTTTCATCAAAGTGCAGAAAAATGCTGAATATCTGGGTTTTTTTCTTTCTTCTGCAAACAAATTTGTCTTAAATTCAGGCACTAAATTACTGCTGATGGTTAAGTTCATGTTTTAAAATCTTTTCAGACGTGTTGTTACCTGGTATGGTCTACACAGACTTAGTCTCTTTACTGCTTCTGTATAAGCTGGGAGCTTGTGGTTAGAATGTCAGCCACTTGTTATTTTAACAGATGCAACGAACACAGATCTTTTCTTACATCTCTGACCTGACATTGCTCCATTACTTTTACAATTTAATCAAGGAAAAAAAGGAACACAAAAAAAACCCCAGCACAACTTCTTCGAGCTCTTTATCAATGTCAGACTGGAAATTACTTTTAGGGAATGTTGGGTTCACATCATAAATTGTAAATATGCTTCATTATAAATTGCTCAGGAGGGCAAAAATTAGATGTATCCTTTAAATTATGTTTTCACCAGTATTCATTAAGAAATAGCCAGACCTGAGGTATATGTTCCTGCACACTTCATTAAAAAAATAATTATCTGACATTTTTCTTTCTTTCCATTGATTGACGGGTACTCTGACAAACAGAACTCTCTCCTGCAAAAAGAGAAGCCCCTTTCTCATTGATCTGCATTATTTTGAAAAAGAATCTATATATTGAAATATGAGAAGAGCAGAATTTAATTCCAAGGAATATGAAAAGCTGGCATGAGTATGAGCACACTTTTCAAATATCTACCTTCTCTTAGCACTGAAACTCCTGAAGGAGGGACTACAGTTTCTGGAAGAGTATTTTGTGAATATTTACTCAGGATGACGCTTCTGAAGAATCTGATTCAAGTTTCACAGGTCTCTGATGTGGAAAGGAAATAAATTTCATGTCTTGATTGCATGTTGGCATCTGAAAGAGAACAGCAAGGCAGAAAGGTAAGCTTCACTCATTTGAAATTGCCTTTCATATCAGAAAAAAAAATATGTAAAATGCAAAAAGAAAAGTGACAGAGACAACTTTCTTACTTTTTGCAGATATTTTTACAAAAGGATTTGTTTTTTCCCATTTTCCCCCAAAAGAACAAAGATTTACACCTCTAGACTTCTGAGAGGGAATTCTTCATGTTATAGAAAAAGATATTTTTTTATATTTATAATCTACAAAGCCAAACAAATGCTGTGCTCATAAACAGTTATATGTCCATCACATTTCATGAGAATCCATATCTATCTCTGCTTCAAGTTTAAACCTTAAAAGAGATCTCCAGCTCAAACTACAGCTTCCTTACCTGAGCTCTGATCTAGCACCAATACATTGTTTACAGTCAATTTGCTCAGTTTTACACTGAAAATTATTTTGGAAGTATATTGTTTTCCAACCTAAAATTTTAAAATAAGTAAGTTACAAAACCTTAAGTATTGTGATAAATGTCAGAATGTCAAAACTTCAAATAACAAAACTACATAGCTAAAAAACCTTTAATTATTAGGACAAGAGACCTTTATGTTATTTATACAGTGCATAAAATTACTACTAAAACTAGGAGAATTGTTTGCAATCACGTCACAAATACTTCACGTAAGATGAAAATATATACACTAAACAGTCCTAGGCCAAACAAATATTCATGAAACCATGTGAAGTACTAGGATCTGGACTAACTGCTTCTATATAGTAACAATCATAAGCTCTAATTCAAAACAACATCAACACAAAAAGGACTTGAAAGAGCTGAATTTTCAAAATGAGAAGTCAGCACTACTTTTGTTTCACAGCTTTAATTAGATGTCGCTGTCAAGCCTCGGTGACACTGTGAAGTATCACTGCATGCTAAGACAATAAGTCTCAAATGGCAAATCGATAGTGTACCATACATTTTAGAGTGGCATTAACCCAAGATAACAGTTACAAAAAAAAAAAAAGTTATATGTGGATGTGTATTGAACTTAGATGGCTATTAGAATTCAAATACAGACTAGACAGGGAAAGAGGAAACAGCCTCAAGTTGCCCCAGAGGAGGTTGAGGTTGGACATGAGGAACAATTTCTTCCCTGCAAGGGTTGTCAAGGGCTGGCCCAGGCTGCCCAGGGCATTGGTGGAGTCCCCATCCCTGGAGGGATTGAAAAGATGTGTAGATGTGTTGAAGGACATGGGTCAGTGATGCCCTGGCAGTGCTGGGTTAATTGGACTCAATGACCTTAAAGGTCTTTTCCAACCGAAACGATTCTATGATTCTAGACACAGATTCCAATTCAATTAAATCACAAACATCTCTGTCTTATCCACCAAAGCTCATGGTTTCTTCACAGCTGCTTTATTTCAGTGTGTGAGGAAGAGAAGGACCTAGTTCTAACCACACAGTAGTTCTGGATCCAAAATTTCCACATGTTTGGATCCAACATTTGGGTCCTGGCCCATTTTTGCAGTGCAAAGCCATGAGATATTGAGCAAAAGGGGATTCTGGGATTAAAAAAAAAGAAAAAAAAAAAAAAAAAGAATTATCCCCTGTGCATTGCACACATTACATTACTTCAGTACATGTCCCAGGCATGACCCACTTCGTGATCCCAACATTCTGAAAAGGAACTGGGCTACTGAAGTATCTGGGGGCATTTTGGTGACTCTGTTCTCTGGGGCAGCACTGCTGAGCTAATGCTTTATTTAGAACCTTTTCTAATACCTCATCTAGTATGGAAACAATATTCCAGCAAAATTCCCCCCAATGCATATTGGTACTTAAATGACAGTGTTTCTGCTAATGGATCATATTGCAGTAAGTGCTCCTGATGAACTTTTAAGACAGACAAGTTGATAAAGTGTTTAAGATATATTTACTTAGGGTTTATAACACACAACTTCCCTACTGGGATATACTAATGGGATATTTTATTTAAACTCATTTTTAAGCTAGAGGAATGATCTTACGCTAAAGGAAACATGAGAATATACCACTGGACTATGATATCA
The DNA here is from genome assembly GCA_024336885.1 of Actenoides hombroni. NCBI lineage: Eukaryota > Metazoa > Chordata > Aves > Coraciiformes > Alcedinidae > Actenoides > Actenoides hombroni. The sequence continues at coordinate 7,210,779 of WUAM01000004.1, forward strand.
CTGTAGCACTATGACCCAATAGAAGCCCAGCCTGTATGATGATGGCTGAGCAGCTCCCATGAAAGTCTATGAAGACCTTCATTATGTTATTAAAAAAAAAACCAAAACCAAAACAAAGACAATCCAGGTCAGTCACTATGTTAAAAGTCAGTCAATGGTAAGTAGCTACCATTAGTTGTGTGACTTACACACGGTGCTTCACTTCTACAGACTACCACTGCCATTCTACATGCTGAGTCTTCCGTTTCTTACCATCTCAGGTAGATGGTCTATTGGTATGACTGTAAAGCTGAGATCAAAAGCATCATGAAGAGTTGTCTTGGGCCTAAGCAAAGTTGTAATCCTGGCTTCTGGAACTGAAATGTCATTGCATTTAACTCCCTGTATGTTGGCACCTCCTCACATCTAGTATCTTGACATACACTAGATGATGAACATCCTTTACTCAAACTTACCAACGTTTATCAGTATCTACAGGGCAGGTGTCAAGAGGATGGGGCCAGATTATTTTCAGTGGCGCCCAGTGACAGAACAAGGGGCAACAGGGACAAAGTGGAATTTTGGAGGTTCCATCTGAACAGGAGGAAAACCTCCTTTGTTGGGAGGGTGTTGGAGGCTGTGCCAGGCTGCCCAGAGAGGTTGTGGAGTCTCCTTCTCTGGAGAGATTCCCAACCCGGCTGGACACTGCGATGCTGGGCCCCCTGCTCTGGGTGACCCTGCTGGATGGAGCAGGGGGATGGCACCACATCATCTCCAGCGGGCCCTTCCAACCCCTGCCAAGCTGTGATTCAAGCTCCTGTTACTTGAAGTGGGTGCCAGTGCAAATACCTGTCCTCAGCTATATTATTGATTATTGATTTCCTTCCCCTGCCCCAAACTGTATTTTTGCATAAAACAACAGAAGAAAATAACTTCAAAATGTATGTAGCAAAATGCAAATCCTTGTAGCAGCACCAGTAGCAGAAGCACAAAGGGCACTAACAGGTTTGCATCCAGCTCAGAAAGTCTGACACACCAGACCCAGGTCTACAGCAGTGGGATTCTAGTGTCCAGGATCTGTTAAAGAAGGGCTATGTAGTAAAAGGGATGGAATTCTGGAAGCTGTAATTATGCTTTCAAGAACATAACTGTGCCCAGACTAAATGTTTGCCCAAACTGTAGTTTGCAGTTCTAGGTAGAAGAAACCAATGGCCAAGGAAGAAAGGAAAGATTAAGGTCTGTTAATGAAGTCTGGCTTACAGTCCAGAGATCTGTGCATGGCACTGGACGCTGATGGTGGAGCTGAGATAGTTGTGGAGTTTGAAACGAGAAGGGCACCTGGCAGAAGCACTGTCACGAGTGAATGGACACTCACTAGCAGAAAAGGCAGCCAGCCAGGACATCTGATGGGCACGATGACTTTGGGTTCTGCTGTGGCTTTGTGGAGCAGCCCTTCCAGCAACATAAGCCACAAAACCTAGCGCCTACGAGTCGGTGTAGGGGGGTAGGGTACGGCTGCAGGAAGAGGAGAAGAACTGGTTGCCAAGAGAAAGATGATTCCAAGTTATTGTTGATATTGTTTGTAGAGAGGCTCTTGCTTGCTGGGGATGGTTTGTATACATTGCTTGATTTTTCCATTCCTCTTTCCCTTTCACCCCTAGCTCCAGTGACATTTCTTAATAGTTTCAGTGACCTATATCAATAGTTTGCAAGTAAGAAAGTCTAATAGAGTGAATGTCCAGAGTGGCTGGATCTCATTCCACATTCCTGGTTAGAAGGTCATTTTTTCCTCAAAACTGCATCTATAGAAGCTGCCTATAGCTCACATAAAGTACTCAAGTTGAAATTTTATTGGGATTTGCGTTTGTTTGCAGATGTTTGGTTTATTAGATTTTAAAAATAGTTTTCCTCACAGACTGAAGAGAGCTGTTCCTTGCCTAGACCATTGCTATTCTCACAGTTATTATTTCAAAGCTTTACTTTACTGTGTAGTGGTTACAGAGGTGTCTAAACTGCAGTTCTGGAAACACCTTCATGTTGCCCAGTGAGTCTTTGATTCACATTCTCTCATAATTCTGGTATCACGATCTTGTAACTTCTCTATAGCGCAGAGTCTGTATTTTAGTGGCTTCCTTGCTTGATTCTACGTGTTTTCATCTACACTCAAGCTTCTCTTCCGAATTACAAAGTTAAGGGCAGTCTCTTAATTACAGCTGAAAAGGTTGCAAGGCACGATTCACACTACTGTGCTTTGCTAGGAGAAGTTCTTGTTCTGTTTTGGCAGAAGAAGGCTTGGTACTGAAGAGTATCAGTAAATGTTTCTGTTGTAAATTTGTGTTCTCAATTTTATGTTCCTCTTTTTTTTTTTTTTTTTTTTTTATGTGTGTGTGTTTCCCAGCATCTGAACACAGCAGTTATGCTTATTTTTGTGGGGGTAAAAATCTCCAAATTGCATTTGCCTTTCCTCTCCTCAATATTTTGAAATAAAGTAATAAAAGTCTTTTTGGCAGTGGGATTTAGGATGGTAATTATGTTTCTGCATTAGATAACCTGAAGTGCCAATAACAGGAAAGGTTTGTTTGGTTTTTTTTTTTACTATGAGAGGCAATAATGATTTAAAAACATCTTATTATTACCAACTTGATAGAAAGGTCAATGTACCATGTGGTGGTGAGCCTTCAACATGTATTACAATAATTACTTCTGTCTCTTCTGTGCTAGCAGAGGTAGATCTGTGCAAGATTTGTGATATCTTTGCCTGGTTTGAAGTTGACATTAATATATCTGATTTCATTCGATTTCCCGTATAAGCTCATCCTGTTGAGATAATCAGCAGCCCAGCAGGAGCCACATTCTCTGAGTCACTGTTTCAATGGCAGGGTTCCATGGCTCTGTGGCTAGTTTTGTCTGCTGAGATGTCCTTCGGTATGTTATATAGAGCAAAGTGTCGACGCTCGTGTCACTGTGCAAAGGCATTGATTCTTGTCAGGACCATGGAATACTAGATAGGAATTTGTGTAGCTGCATTTAATAGGCAAGGCAGGAATGCAGTAATCGGCGCATCTCTCTTTTTACTCTCAAAGTAAATCAGAAAACAAGGAGGACAACAGATTTTGCCTGTAGGTGGCAAAAAGCCATGAAGAAATTGTTAATTTTCCAGGCAGTATGATTTCCTAACAAAAACCAATTAGTAGTGCATGTCAAATTTATCTTTCCTTTTACTTTGATAATGTCTCTTACAAAGATCATTTTGAAACTAACCTGCCAAAGGCAGAAGTCTTAAATCTGTTCTGTGGATCAAGTATATTATATTTCCTGAATCTATGGATGTTTTCTTTGGTCCAGACATTTAAAGCCTCTAATTCATACCCTCATGGCATATGAATTGCTATAACTGCTAAACCAATTTGTTTGTTTTCTCAAAGAAATAAAAAACTGAGTGTAATGTACTGAAAGAAGGATCCAAAATACCAGTTTTTCAATTGGAATGCTCTCAAAGTCTTTGACATGTTCTTTTAGCCAGTGGAACAGTTCCAGCAGCTCAAGTCATGACACTACCACTTACTGGAATTAACAGCCTGGGGAGAAAAGTGCCCTTGTACAGAACGTGTCCAGTATCAAAATCAGTGTATGAGATCCTCTGGCTCTTTTGAACTGTAGATCTTTTTTCCTGCTGTCTCACTGCATGCAAAGAGATATCACCAGTCATCAAAAGATTTTCTCTTTAAAAACTTTATGGTACCACTTCTGAAAGAGACCAATGTGGCTGCTTCAGTGGCAGGCAGTAGTACCCTCTAAATATACTGGAAGAAATTTGTCATAAAGGAAATGCTTAAAATACCCTGGTACACCAAATTCTTTACTTTGCCACCCTTTCATATCAGACATGTGTTGATTGTCTGTTAGAACACTCAGAGTCAGACTCTTCTCAAGATGAGTATTTCAGGTGTCTCAAGGACATAGGTTCAAAAGTTCTGCTCAGTACTTGGAGCCAGAACATCAGCCACTCAGGGGCTGTTCTGCATAAGAAGAGATCAAAGGGTCTTCTAACAGTTTGAAAATATTGGCTATGCCCTTTCACATTACCTTCACAACAGTCTTCCTTGACATCTGAAGTTGTCCATAAGTAAGTAGAGCCACTTGTCCTAACTGGGATTCCTGTTAGTCCCAGAGCACATAACAGGTCGTGGTTCCTTAAGCACTTACTTTGAGATAGGTGAAAATGGCCCCAAGGGTTCTTCTTGTGCTGGAAGTCAGCAGTACAAGGCTGTTAGTCCTGCATTTGTTAAGCTGCTACCCTTGTAGGTGTAGAAACATATTCATATGTATTTCTGCTTAAGTATTTATTTTTTGAATAGGTAATCCTGTTAGGTTTAGGGAATATATGGTTTTCCTAAACCTTTCAAAAGCTATTATAGCTAAATAGCATTGTGATGAAGCACGTTTGTTACACTTGCCGACAACAAAAGATTGATCATGTAACAAGAGTCGTAATCAAACTCCTGCCATAGCTAATACTGCAATGGTAACACAGGGGGGTTGTCATCACTCAGACTGCCTTGTACCACCTCTGCTGCACCAGAAGTTCAGATTTGTACTGGACAAATGTTTGGATATTATGCCCTAATATAAGCATTTATTTTTCTCTTTCCAAATGAATAAATAAATAAATTCTTAAAGACATTTGTTTTTATTGACAGGCAATGCTGAAGTTTCCATTTTAACTTCAGAGTCTTTCTTTTACTGGAATACAGAACAGCAGGGCAGCTTCAGGCAGTGTAGGCAGGTTACTTTTCTACCAGCTATCTATGTGTTTTACCACACTTTGGTGTTCTATACTTGCTCTCAGAGTGAGTGTGCCGGTACCGGCAGCAGTAGCGAACATGACTCTTCTGACTCAGTCCTACCTCAGCCCCTTCCCTTTACAGGAGCAGCTGAGCCCTGGCAGCAGTGGAGGAGATATAAATGATGACTTGTTTGCTGCTTGAGTGGTAAGGAGTGTGGGCAAGGAGAGGCACAACCTCTTGAATCTAGGGACTGGAGGGCTGAAATCCAGTGACAAACATGAGGGCCTCTTAATTCTACTCCTGGTCAGTCAAAACCCTGCTGAGTCTTCTCAGCCTGTTTCCACAGTGCATCTCCTTGGAACTCCTCTTCTCTTTCCTCCACCATCTTCATACACAATCCCCATGTTCTTTTTTATACAGACTTCTCAAAATTCAACTTTTCCTGTATGTGGAGAGCCTTGACTCAGCTCCAGTAACTAACCACTTAAAATTTTCCAAGCTGTGAAGCAGTTAACATCAAGTTGTATATTCACTTCAAAAACGTGAGGAAGAAAATCTCCAAATAAAGAAAAAAATAATCCCAAGATATACCTGTGGTAGCTGAAATGAAGTCATATTCATGATGGATGGCATCGTGATGTGGATCTGGCATCCAATAGCACCCTGTGAGAAATCACCCTGTGGGAACCTGGCCCACCCCTGCTTTGTGTGCCCCACCGCAGCTGTGCTTCCACCTCCTCAGAGCAAGAGGATTGTGAGCTGCAGAGTGTCTCCATCCCACTGGCCAGAGGCTGAAGAGAAAAGGCTGTGAGAGTTGCTCCTTCCCTCAGCAGCACCACACTTCCCCCTTGTGAACAGACTGCTGAAAGAAATGAGAGTTGGCTCATGTGGGAGGTCACCGGGAGATGATGGACTCTAGAAGGCAGAAGGGTTTTCATGGAAGGAGATGTACTTATTGGAGGGTCCTCTGTCAGGAGTGGGATAGTTCAATGCTATGCTGCAGCTTTTGGTGTACAAAAAGGCAGGTGCCAGGCCTTAGGAAGGGCAGGTAGTCTGGGGAGAAAAAAGATTAATGGGCTAAGGTCCTTCCTCAAACAGAGTTCAGCAAACCCTGTCTGACCCCACTGTCCAAATGACTAAGTATCACTATGGTATCTGGTGGTGCTGTGAAATCTTTTTTTAGGGTAGTGAAAGATTCATGTCACCACCCACCAGTAAAGGCACTAAAGCTTCCTTAGCTTGTAAACAAGCGTAACTTCCTGAAAGGAGGTTGTAGCAAGGCGGGGGACAGTCTGTTCTCCCAAGGAACAAGGGATAGAACAAGAGGAAACAGTCTCAAGTTGTGCCAGGGGAGGTTTAGGTTGGACATGAGGAAAAATATCTTCCCTGCAAGGGCTGTCAAGGGCTGGCCCAGGCTGCCCAGGGCAGTGGTGGAATCCCCGTGATCCCTGGAGGGGTTTCAAAGCCGTGGAGATGTGGTGCTGAGGGACATGGGTTAGTGGTGCTCTGGCAGTGCTGGGTTAAGGGTTGGACTCGATCTTAAAGATCTTTTCCAACCAAAATGATTCTATGATTCTATAAATACCTGTTCTGTAAACAGCAGCTTTAATATTGCACTTGATATTTGATCATAACTATAGTCTGCAAAAAGGGTTTGACTGTCAACTTTGTCAGCAATTTATTAATCTTCTGCTGTTTTTTTCATATACACCAAAACAGTCAGAGGAAAGCCACTGCTGCTAAATTTAGACTTTTCTGTCTATTCTTACTATGAAAACTCTCAGAGCCAGCTATTTTCCATTTTGACTTCTACAAAATCTGTTTCTATTTCCCAGACTGATATCACTAGTTTAAAGATAGCTCTGATGTAGTTACACGACCTGAGATCAACCTTCATATTCCTCTGTTAGGAAGCCATTCCTATCTGTATTCCCTGCCTAGCTCAATTCCCCTCCTAGCTGTGTTCCCTTCCTAGCTAAATTCCCCTCCTATCTCTATTCCCCTGCTAGCTGTCAATTATGTTCCTCATTCCCATTTTCCCTTACATTTTTTTGCACATTCATATGACTGAGAATAGTTTTCCATCCAGAAGCCACTGTGTAATGTCACTGCTGTTTCCCCTTAATTCATCTTTTCTGTGCCGCCAAAGCTACACTTGCTCAGGACTGGGCAACTGTTCTGCTCAAATGGCATTTCTTGGGCTAATCAATTATTATTTTGCTTGTCTTCCTGTACTCCTTTTTACATTATATGGTAAAATGTAATTTTATGGAGATGGAGCTTATCTTTTTCTTGCATCTTTTTAATAATCTTTTTTTTAGGTATACAGTAAGTTTTAATTTCATTTGGAACATTCTATTGATTTCCTAGCAAGGCAAATAATAACAGATTGTAAGCAGAACTCTGATTACGGCACCAACAAAGCAGGGTGCCATAAAAAAGCAAGGTTCACCCGTTTGCTTCCTATAAAAGCCTGTTGAAGTTTTACTCTCAGTTGATTCACATAAAGACTCGGGGACTTTATTTACCCTCATTTTTCCCATGAAATCTAATTTTGTTACTAATTTCTTTCCACGATCTGCCAGGCAAGCCTCGTCGGTCATCCTCTTAATTTGACTTCCCTTTCATAGCAATAATTGCTGGTATACTTTTTCCTTAGCAGAAATTCATCCTGTATCTTTCACACACTATGATTGTAAATGCTTTCCTCTAAAGCATCTACCTTTAGATTTCTAGTTTGTATGAGACAGAATGTTACACATACACGTGTCATACATGATGGCAGCATGCTGACCATTTTCAAACTCTTTCTAATCAGTAAGTGTCGGATTCTTAAAGCAACCTACTGAATGACTGGCTTTACTAGATTTTTTTTTCCTGAATCTATTTGCTCAGTAATACCACTTTGTATTTCTACAGTGCCTTAATCCAGGAATCTCAAAAGAATAGATACTCTTTTACTCCCTCTGGAATATTAAGAATTGTTTGAAATCCGGTTTTTAAGTTAAGGAAAACATGGTACATAAAAGTGTATGAATTTCACAGGATCAGGCGGGTCTTCCCCGACAACAGTAATATTTTTACATGGTTATCAGGAATGGAACCTTTAACTACACTGTTCACTGTTATCGTGATAATCCACGATTGCCCATAACAGATCAGCTTCTAGGGCAGACGGGACTGAAGCATATGACAGAAGTGGCCATACAAGACAGGCTTCCTTACCCTCTTTCCTATGCTGATATAAGCATCCTTAATGCAAACAGTTCACCATTTACTATTTTGGAGGTAGGCTTTTGTATCTTTTAAAATCTCCCTCTACGGTCAACAGCATCTTTTACCTGAAGATGCTTTTGCTACATCCATTTTCCATTTTGGCTGACATTTACTGTCAGTGAAAAGGGAAAAAAGGAAAGTATGAACTGGATTTTCTTTAGATCCAAGGCAGTGTCAATTCTAGTAATTTTCAGTGAGAATATCTCTACCAATGCTAATACAGTTACACTGAACTTCCAGCAGAAGTAAATTAAGTTATGCAGGTTTATATAGTCAATTTGAGAACAAAATTGGCCTACTGTGTCAAAAGTGAAAAACTAACCTTATTATAGAGAGTTTTCTTTCTTCTCCTATGCTGTGGTTCAAGTTAATTTAATCTAGAGATAATACTGAACCCAAACATTGAAAAATAAGTATCAAGACTGTTGTAATTCTCTGCACGTCATCAAGCAAATAGGTTAAAATACAACTGTCTTTTCCAGCTCATGCATGCCATGCATGAATGGAATGTTTTTCTTTACTGCTTCAGCTCCAGTAAAAGCTGTGAGAGGAAGCCACCAAGGTCAGCTAATAGTTGAATCCTAATTCATGGCTCAGTAACTGGAAGCTGCAGATTTCCTGGGGTTTCCATAAGTTCAAGCCTGTTTCCCGTTATCTTGCTGCATGGCACACTGTGTTCTGGTTACCATCAGTAGTGATGGCTGCTCATGTCCCCCTCACCCTGACCAGCCTGGCTGCCCACCATTGCTGTGTAGCTTGGATCATCTTGTTGTGCTCTACTCCTCTCTGGATGCTCTAGAGATGCAGCAGGACATTCAGTGCTTCTCAGTGCCTTGCTTTCTAGGGAATTCAAAGGGAATGTCTTGCTTGACAGTAATCTTGAATTTGTTCTTCATTTCATCTAGATTAAGATTTAAAAAAATTGAAGTATTTATTCATGAGATTAAAAATAGGCAACGGAATAACAATGATTTCTATTAGACACAAGTGAGGAAGTAAAAGAAAAACATTTAAACTATACCTATTATTCACATTATTTCCATCTGATTTACTATACTACCCTAGATATCTTCTGCTCATGTCACATCACTGGAAAATCCCTCTTTTGGTGTATCACATCAGCTTTTATAGCCAATTTCTTTTCTAGTATTTGAAATCTTCCTGAAGAGGTCCAGAGTGATTTGATCTTATTCAACAGCTTTTATTTTACTTTTAATCCAGGAGATAGTCTGGCTATTTAAAAGAATATAAGTAAGCATTGTTTCATTTCCCAGAAGATACAAATGCCTCCTTAGCAGATGCTATCTGCTCTACTTAGTTGTCTATTTAATGACCTTAAGAAAGGGTGTATCTTGTTCCTCTACCCTTTGCTAATTTTGATGTTTTGCTATGAAGTGTTTCCTTATTATGTGTCAGCCTTTCCCCTAACAAAAACCACCTGGTACAAATGTCTACATGGGATAAATGTATTTATCTCATTCCTTGGTATCAACTGAAATCAGACACAAAGGTAAATTAACAATCTGGGATCACACACAGAGCAGTATATCCTGGATTTTAATATTTTTTTTTAATAAAGACTTTTGACCCAGTTTCTAAATAAATGTAAACTGAGCTACCTGCATTGAGCCTAAAGACTGGGGGCAGGGGTGGGTTGTATTTAAATTAATAAATAATTGTGTAAGTGTATATATTTTTAAAAAGATAAGGTTGGTGGTTATTTTTGCTTACTGACCAAACTAGAATGTAAGCTTAGTCTTGATATGAAGTGTACAATTTATGTTCTCTCGTTAAATAAAATAAACTTGTTAGGTCAAATAAAAATGTGCATTTGTGCCACATTTAAATAATTATATATTATTCAAATGAAACAGATTGATGCCAGTTATTTGTGGATCTGGTAATTTTGCCCTGCTCCAACTACACTGATATCACTGGCTGAAGAAATAAACCAAATTTAAGTAGGTTACAAATATGAATTCACTAGTGGTAATGTACTCTGAGTCTTGACAAAACCATTGCATTACTAAAAATTGCAAAAGAATGGGGTTTTGACAGCTGAATCACTGACTGGAAACAATTCTTCAGGAAAAAAAAAAAAGAAACACATTTTTTTTATAATCAACAGTTTACAGTAAAAGCCATTTCCCCAAAATAGCTGACAAAACCAACCATTCAGAGACACTGCTGTGAATTAAAGAACTTGTAAACCAGCTTTAAGGTTTTATTAGGTGCTGTCTCTCAAGCTATTTGAAGGAAGCAGTAACTGAAGTTTCGAGGTATCTTGCTAAAAGAAGATTAAAAAAAATCTTTCTCCTTAGAAATCCGGATAAATGCATGAATGTTATTTGGGTTTTGGTGGCCTTTTCTTTTCTTTTCTTTTCTTTTCTTTTCTTTTCTTTTCTTTTCTTTTCTTTTCTTTTCTTTTCTTTTCTTTT
>WUAM01000004.1:7224879-7238598 GCA_024336885.1 Actenoides hombroni
CCCAGCAATGCTGGGAGGGCTGGAACCCCTCTGCTGGGAGGCCAGGCTGGGAGAGCTGGGGGTGTTCAGCCTGGAGACGGCTCCGGGAAGACCTTATTGCAGCCTTTCAGGACTTCAAGGGGCCTCTCAGAAAGGGATTTTTTATCAGGGCCTGTTGTGACAGCACGAGGGGTGATGATTTTACACTAAAAGAGGGAGATTTAGACTGGAGAGAAGGAGGAAGTATTTTTCCGGAGAGGGTGGCGAGACGCTGCTCCAGGTTGCCCAGAGACGGGGTCCGGCCCCGCCCGGCCGCTCAGCCCGCCTCAGGCTCCCGGGGGAGGCGGCAACCTCCGGGCACGAGGCGCGTCTCCGCCCCCTGCCCCGCCCCTCTCCTCGCTCGCGGGCGGGAAGGAACGCGCACGCGCGGAGCCGTGAGGAGGTCGCGCGCGCCGGGGCCGGCCGGGCGGGAGCGTGGCGGCCGCGCCGCGTCGCGATGTTCGTGGCGCGCAGTATCGCGGCGGATCATCGCGACCTCATCCACGATGTCTCCTTCGATTTCCACGGGCGCCGCATGGCCACCTGCTCCAGCGACCAGAGCGTTAAGGTGAGCGGCAGCCGCCGGGCCTTACGTTGGTGGCGGGGGTGGTGCGTGGGGGTAGCGCGGCACCGGCGGGGCGCGGCCTACCGGGCTGGGACGGGGCCGGGCCGGGGCGCGGCCTTCCTCGCCACCCCCCTCGCGGCTGGCCCGGCCCGGGGCTTGGGCCTCGGTCTCTCCGCTCCGCTGTGCCCCGGCGGCGAAGGGCCGCGCTGGGCGCCCGCGTCCCGCCGCGTCTGCGGGAGGTCCCGGCGGCGGCCCGTAGCGAAAGGCGAGCGGTACCGCGCTGTAGCGGCGGGGCTGCGGAGCCAGGGCGTCTCCCACGTTGTTCGCCTGCGCGCGTGTGTGTACGCGTTTGACCATGTGTGCGCACAAACGCGGGTCAAAATACAGCTTCTTTCCCAGCCGTTGCAGCGACTGGGAAAACAGCCGTTAACTGCTGTGGCTACAGCAGTGCTGCTTGTTTTGGTGATTCAACTGAAAATCTGCGTTTATTTAAGGGAAGAAGCTGCTGTTGCCGAATGAAGTGCAGATAAGCAAAAGGCTGAAATGTTCTGCCTGTCCTCGGTCAGATTAGAGAAACTATAAAGTAACAGAAACCTTAATTTTACGTTCTTTTACAGAAAATGAAATAATAGTAAATGGAAAACTAATTGCTTTTTCCATTGTGGTTTCATTGAGGTTTATTTATTTATTAATTTTGCATGTTGAGATGGTGAATAAAAATTTGGGCGTTACATGGTTAGATTTAAGAAATATAATTTGCAGAGACCAGTCATGTCTTTTGTTAGACCAGTTAAATGGTTGAGAAAATTGTTTTTCTATAGAAAACTATGTCAAATGTGGATCAGGCCCTTCTCCCTGACCACATATTAAAAAGCAAACAAAAAACCCAACAGCAATAAAAATCCCCAAACCCATCCCACAAAAAAAAAAAAAACCTAGCCTATGTCAGTCTCTGGTCTGGACTGAGTATGTAAAACTTGCAGCTTAAAAAGGATATTCTTAAGAAAGATTCCAAGAGGTAGGTAGAAGTCAGAAACTCCGTTGTCTAGCACTGTAACATGACTTGCAGATCTTAACGGTGCCCTTTATGAGACTGTCTGAAGAAGTTTTGCTCTAACCAGAGCTTTACAGGACTTGTAACCCAGCAGTGGTATGTCTGACATAGGTTCTGCTCTCATGAGGTGGGCCCTGCAGAATACCAGTGGGGGAGAAGTTGTGAAGTTGGGCTGTGATCCTAACGACCAAGGCTTTATTAGAGACCTGAAATGGGAAAAGTGGGGTGGCTTTCAGAGAAGTTACATTGTGAATGAGCACCAAACAGAAGTGGCTGCTGGGCTTTTAGAGGTGCTCTTCATCTGGTTACGTGTGTGACTTTCTTCGCAATTTTTCAGGAAAAAAAGTCATAAAGATGATAAAGGCATATGAGAAATCTAGAGAAAGGAAGGTTGAGTGACTTGAGTGTGGTTATAAATCAAGGCAGAAATATTAGAAACAGAAACAAGATCTGTTCCTCCACAGGCTTGATGTTCTTCTTGCTGCCCTGCTCTGTCTTGGGGGTGGTTGCCAGGAGTCACATCAGGGGTTTGCAACCAGATCTGAGCTGCTGTCAACCAGACCACGGGGACTCTAGGGTGAAATTGATCCAGTGTGCTCACAAAACAGAGTGAATGAAGTGTTGAGATTTGTAATAATTTATTTTCTATGAATAATTTATTGTTTAAAAATTATGGACTTCATACAACGGTGGATTTTGTGGGTGTGCTTCTTCTCCCTGTGTCTAAGTAGGGATATTTTCAAGGTTGAGTGAAGTGCAGTTGTGGACCAAGCTGATAGAGTTTTTCATGTGAAAATGTTTAGTGCTGTACATAGCTCTCTCTCTATATAAATAAAATAATGGGTGTGTTTTGCACTACTACTTGGTAACCTCCATTTATAAACTTTGATTGTATTGTGATTTCTCAATAGGTCTGGGACAAAAGTGAAAATGGCGATTGGCATTGCACTGCCAGCTGGAAGGTTTGTATTTATAAACCCCACACAATTATAACCATATTTTCTCCTTTCTTTTCGAAGATACCTCGTTTTTGTTGACTTGCAGAGTAGAAATACTTTTGGTTTGTTGTAGATCCTGTATCTCTTATGGTCAAGTGCTTTTACTCTGCTTTTATAGAACATCTCTAATGCCTCTCGCTTCACTCAGAGCCTGTCCTGCTGTCTCATATGATTAGTACAGAGTTATGTTGGCAGACTTTGTTACTGGCAAACGTCACAGTAACTGGTATTTAGGGAGCTGGAAAACAGTACCTTCATTTGTCATTTAATATTTCCTTTCTGCATATTGCAAGATTTAAAAGGAAAAAAATTAAAAGAGGTCTGACTATTAAATATCTGACCTCTATTTTTTTTTTTTATAGTTCTCTTTCTGAGAACTATGTCCTGTAAAGATTCTGCTTCATCGAGATAATTAGTGCATTCAGCTTCTGAGTTGTCCTTAACCTTGTGTTTAATAGGACCGCAGTACAGTCATCCCTGTAAATGGAAATGCAGGTGGAGGGTTTGAATTCCCTTGCTCTAAAAAAAAAAAAGAAGCTTTAGGTTGACTAGGTATGAAGGGGGAGCTTCATGTAAAAAAGAAGATAAGTAATGCTCTGTATATGCTTTGGAGAATACAGGCAGGCTAGAAGTGAGCTGAGAACTGAAAACAAAGCTGTACTTTTTGTGTCAAGGCAGAATCTTAGCTTGGAACTTAGGGCTCTGGGGAGTAATAAATAATGCCTTGAAATACACTTGTACTAATTAACTTCTAACCATGAACTAACAGCAACAAACCTTTGTAGTGCTTATAGGAATAAACAAATGCAACAGCTGCTGTGTGACTTTAAGCTGTATAAAAGAACATAGATTTCAAAGGAATAGTCTTCCTACAGTTTGCTTCTGCAGAAGGTTATGCACGTGTGTGATTGCTTGGGCTAATACAAGGAGCATGTTTCTCCAGAGTGTTTTGGTGTTCTCTTGCAGACACATAGTGGATCCGTGTGGCGTGTGACGTGGGCCCATCCTGAATTTGGGCAAGTCCTGGCTTCCTGCTCTTTTGATAGAACAGCAGCTGTGTGGGAAGAAATAGTGGGAGAGTCTAATGATAAACTCCGAGGCCAGAGTCATTGGGTGAGACTTCAACATCTTCATTACTATTTTTACACATTCTTATATAAACAGATTTACTGTGCCTCATTGGTTTGTTTGCCTATGGTAATGGGCTGAAGCTTGAAAGTGTTTGAATTACAGAACTAGACAGAAGAGTGAGCATGAAAATCATTCTCATTACCAAGGTACTGGATGTTTCTGGTTTTGCAACATATTTTCTATGCTGAAACAGAGAAAGTGCCCTGTTTTCTTCTGTTGGTATAAGGTGTTCCTGGTCGTGCCTATGCTTTGTTAATTTGTGGCAATATTCCAACACAGAGTAAGTCTTTTTAAAGTATTTGGAGAAAACATCTAAATGGCAACATTGAGGCCAATTAGCGTCACTACTGCTGGGGTTTGTTAATAAGATGTTCCCTGGCGAACAACTTGCAGATGTGAATCCCCATCTACAGCAGAATTGTAAGTTGTGGATTTTTTCTTCTGTGATGAGAAAACATTTTGAAACTTTCTTATGCTGTTCTTTTTCATCTTTCAAACAACATGGTGATCAGGTTTTGGTGGGGAAATAGTTTGCTCAGAAGTGGATTTTCTGGATAGAGTTTCATCAGTGGATTTTTTGATCTAAAGAGATTATTTTGCAGTGATTCTTCAGGTGTAATCTTACTAACTCAGTATAGCATTCCTGCCTCTAATGTTTTGGTTTGGGTTGCTAAAACATAGGCAATTTTCTGGTTTCTGCTGAAGTTTTCTAACCTTAAAGTAGGTAATTGTGAAGAGTTGGGTTGTCAGGACCTTTGGCACCCAGTGTGGTATGAAAGGTGATTTCTGTGTGCAGAAGGCAGTTTTGATGCATAATTTTCAGCTCAAACTCACTTTCTTGGTAGGACAGGAAACGACTTGAAAAAGCAGTGAAATAAGAAAGCGCTGTCGCCTTCTAATTTCTAAGGTTTCACAGTTAATATTGGCACCATTATGGATGAAGAGGGATGGTTTCAAACTGCCTGTGGCCAATACTTTTGTATTTTATACTTATATTACATGTTTTTGGTTTTGTTTTGGGGTTTTGTTTTTTTTGTTTTTCTGTACAGAATAATCTAAACAACTCTTTTTTTTTAATCAAAACTTTGACACCACTATGAGTATATCTCTCGATGCTTGAAATGACATCAGTGCAATGATCTCTCATTTCTCCAATTCACTGGTGTATAAAGATTTTAAATTTTTTTTTTAAGTTTGTCAGAATTTTCATTAGTCTTCCTTAGGGAATAGTTTATTTTTTTAGTGGAAATTTTGTAGCATTTCCTTCAAGAATTTCTGTCTGTCTTTGCAGGTAAAGAGGACTACTCTAGTAGACAGTAGGACATCTGTTACAGATGTGAAGTTTGCTCCCAAGCACATGGGTCTTATGTTAGCAACCTGTTCAGCAGATGGAGTTGTAAGGATTTATGAAGCTCCAGACGTGATGAATCTCAGTCAGTGGTCACTGCAGCATGAAATCTCATGTAAGCTGAGCTGCAGTTGTATTTCTTGGAATCCTTCAAGGTATGTTATTAAAAATGTAGTTTTCGCTTTATGACTGTTGAAGGGGAAGCTTCAGTGAGTTCTGATATTTTGTGGAATAAATCTTAAAACATGGATGGAGAAGACTGGGTGTGAATTACTTGGGTCTGAAAAAAAGCTGCTGACATTTCTTTCAATAAAGCAAGTTCGGCAGAGCCAAAGAAGTGTTACAAAAAGTCCTCCTGTGCTCTGTGAGGAAATACTCCCACCTTAAATTATTTTTAGCAAGTAATGAACTAAAGAGCTACAGACTATTCTTTATTTATCCCACAAAACTTAACTGGGATTTTCATAACAGAAAGTGGGGACAATTCCTAAAAGAAGGGACAATTCACATCTCTTTTAATTTAAGTAGAGGTATTGCAGTAAGTAAGAATTTTGAGAACTCTAATAAGGACATGCACTCTTGCCAGTGCAGCAGAGTGTACTGGGAACCACAAGAGTCTTTTTAGCACAAGTCCAAAGCTCAGGAGTTGTTCTTCTAGCTACATCCTCTGGAGCTCAGTGGGACACTTAACCACCTTGAACAGGAAGGAATTGGAGGAGTGTGCTGGTTGGATAGTCCCCACCCAGAAGAACACCTACAAGCAGAGCTTCTCCTTTGCTTTCAACCTCACATCCTCCCCCAGCAATAACAGGAAGGGAAAAACTGGTTTAGGCTGAACTGTTTTGGTTTTTGTTTGTCCTTAAGCACTTAATGGCTTTCCCTATAGATGGAGTGGTCTGTGTCCTGCTGATCCAGTTGTTCTTCCATTCCTTAGCAGCAGTCAGTGCTGAAGATTTGAAGTACAGGCTTTCACTTTAATGCCTGGGATGGGGTTAAAAGACTATTTGAAAATTAGAACTCATCTACATTTAGCTTTTCTAATCTGTCTTCCAAATCCTGAATGAAATCTGTGGCTGTGGAATTTCAAAATACAACGTGTCTTGTCCTACGATTGAGCCTTACTATAAAAAAGATGCACTTGAAAAGACATGTTTTCTTTTGTAATCCCGTTGGCTTGAGTTGCATAAGCACAGTTGCTAACTTCTGTTTTAATGTATTAACACTTATAATAAAGATTTATGTGCTGCCATTGGACTAAATTGGTGTGCTACACAGAATTCCAAAACCTTAACTGAAAGCCCACTAAATCAATCAGTAAAAGTACTGCAAAGAATGCAGACTCTGCCATGAAATTTATGGCAAATACTTAACTGCAGAGCATATTTAAAATCATTAGTCCTGCTCTCTGGGAGCATCATTTTGAGTTGCCAAATAATGTTCCCTAATGATTTTACTTTAGCGTGTGGATAAGGTGGGCTTTCCAAACAACAGAAGGGAGATGGTACCAGTCACTGTGAATAGCACTGACTGGTGTTCCCTTGTGATTTCTCCCACTGTGATGGTTTGTATTGGTACTTTTTTCTTTTTTTTATAAAAAATGGGGCGAAAATTTAAAAAAAAAAAAAAAAAAAAAAAAAAAAAGGCTTGGTGTATTTTCTATGAAGTTATTTGTAAATATAACTCTTTATTTTCACCTTTTAGCTCTCGAGCACATTCTCCAATGATAGCTGTAGGAAGTGATGACAACAGTCCAAATATATTGGCCAAGGTTCAAATTTATGAATATAACGAAAATACCAGGTATGCTAAATGGAGATACAGAACATTCGGGGGATCTTAAAGTAGTTTGTAATATATGGCCTTTTGGTTTATTCCTGTCATTAGATGTGGGGTAGTAAATAATAATACCTTAATTCTGTCTCAGCCATTGTACGGGACAGGAGAGGGAGACCTCAGAATGGTAACTGCTGTTCGTAGGTGTGATACTGATAATTTTGTTCTCAGTGCAGAAACACCAGTGTCCTTAGCAGTATTTTGAAGGGAGAATTGTTTCTGCTTCTACTAATGTATATGCTTAATTCTGCACAAGGGATTAATAGAATCAGAGAATTGTTTTGGTTTGAAGAGACTTTTAAGATCATTGAGTCCAACTGTTAACCCAGCGCTGCCAGGGCACCACTAACCCATGTCCCTCAGCACCACATCTCCACGGCTTTGAAACCCCTGCAGGGATCATGGGAACTCTACCACTGCCCTGGGCAGCCTGGGACAGCCCTTCACAGCCCTCAAGGGAAAGAAATTCTTCCTCAGCTCCAGCCTAAACCTCCCCTGATGTAACTTGAGGCTGTTTCATCTTGTCCTATCACTTCTTCCTTGGGAGAAGAGGCTGACACCCACCTTGCTCCCCCCTCCTTTCCAGAGGGACTTCTATAGGGTAAAGTTAAAATTTGAATTGTGTTGCAGCAGGCACCCTTTTGTTCAAGATGACCTTAAAATGCTTTCAACAGCACGTTTATAATGACAGAAAGTCCTGTGAATTACTGGCGTTCTGTGAGCGTTCAGATCTCACAGTTAAGAATTGGGAACCAGAAGAGACCAGGAGGGGTGTGGACAACCACTTTCAATGAAATGATGACAGAGAACTTATGTTCCATTCAGAGTGGCTGGTGTGGGAAGGGAGCCAAGGTGTTCTGTGGATTTATGCCTGGCTACAGACAGTGTTCTCTGTGCATTAACAGTAAATGGAAGTTGTAACTTAGCTAGTGGTAAATAAGAATATGGAATACACGTTTATCATGAAGTGAAGGAGGCAGGTAGTGGTCTGCTAACAAGACCAGAAAATGGAGTAAGTTCCCAAGACATGAATTCCCTTCAGATTTGTGAATGGAAGAATTTCATTTTCTGTTTTCCAGCTGTAGACAGAAGTGTTTTTTATATGGGTATCCTTGCTTTGTTGTATGAAGTAGCATAGTGTGTTAGTAGTTACTGTATCTGATGTATTCAATTTCTGAAGAAACTTGCTGGTACTTACTACAACAACATTTGTTTTTATTTTTGCAAGCCCATCACATATACTAACCCCTCTCTCCCCGTTCTGCTCTCTCTTGTTTATATAATTTGCATCACTGGCAATGTTGACATCATCAGAGGATGACATTTTTATGCTTTACAGGAAATATGCAAAAGCAGAAGCTCTGATGACAGTCACAGATCCTGTGCATGACATCGCATTTGCTCCAAATCTGGGAAGATCCTTCCACATCTTAGCTGTAGCAACCAAAGATGTACGGATTTTCACACTAAAACCTCTAAGGTGAGCGTAGAAGGAAGACAGTTTGGTATGATGTGGTGCATACTGTAGTCTCATTTGAATAATATCCGTGAAGCAAAAGTTGTAACTTCATGTGTGCAGGTTTGTTGCTTAGCAGCCTGACTTTTATAAACTTGCTCTAAATTGTGTCATCTTAATATTGTCCAAATACCTCTGAATCCTCCGAATCCAGTAACAATTAACAACAGTCACAACATAAACTCCTTGAAAGACGTGGTTCTCTTTTTGTTGTCATGTTCAAGCCCAGATGTTGGAACAGTTGTGTGCAGAACTATCACTTTTTTTTTTTCGTAAACAGGAAAGAATTGACTTCATCTGGAGGATTAACAAAGTTTGAAATTCATATTGTGGCGCAGTTTGATAACCACAACTCCCAGGTGTGGCGAGTGAGCTGGAACATCACAGGCACCGTGCTTGCCTCCTCGGGTGACGACGGCTGCGTTAGGCTCTGGAAGGGTAAGGTCACCCGCCTGAAATACATTCACTTGGCAGTATGCTGAATATACTTGAGAAATTGTACTCAAAAATTTTGGAGCCAAAGTTCATTTTAGATTTGTGAACGATTTATTTATATATATATTGCTATTTACATTTGGGAAAAAGGAAATAGCTGTCTGTGCTAGAATGCTCGCATGATTTAGGCTGCTGTGAATAGTTGTACTGTACCTTCCAATTGTTTCACCAGAGTTGTGTGAAGTTGTCATTTTTAAGATTAACATACGTGCTGCATTACAGTCTTTGCCTGCTGCCCAACCCAGAAAATGTACATTCAAGTTGCACTGTTCAGGCAAACTGGCGCTTTTTTTTTTTCTGTTTAAATTTCCAAAAGCAGCAACAACAACAAAAACCAGTGGCAGTTTCCTCGTCCAGTCTCATTTGTTTCTCAGTATTTTAATAAAAGGAACTCATTCTTGCTGCTGAACAAAACTAGGTTTTAAATCACAGATAGGCAGAGAACATCAGACAGCTAAATAGCCAGATCCTCCGCTGCTGGGAATTCATGTGTTGGTGTTGAAGTTCATTCCTAACTCACACCGGGTGCTTAGCAACTGAAATATCACCTAGTTGTATCAAAAGCTGAGCTTCAGAAGAGAAACTAACTATTCTTGCATCTCTATATTTGCAGCTAATTACATGGACAACTGGAAGTGTACTGGTATACTGAAAGGTAACGGGAGTCCAGTGAATGGTAGTTCTCAGCAGGGAATTTTTAATACCTCTCTAGGTTCAGCCAATACAAGTCTACAGAATTCACTAAATGGATCATCTGCTGGCAGGTAGGTTAATTATTAGAGAGACTGAGTTTCGCTAAATAGTCTCTTTTCTGAGTCTTAATTTCACTTAGCTTTCAGGTTTGTTTTATAGTTGTTGGGGTTTTTTTAAAGTGCAGTGTCATTTATTGCATGAATACTTCTACAAGCTCTGCTAGTTTTGCTCTGGAATGGTGTCTGTTACGCCAGTGTTGAGAGGAAAATGAACAAACCCCTAAGCCATCCTGAAGCATTCTGTATAGATAAGCAATGTAAACAACTATTTTCACTCTTAGTCCTTTCACGTTACTAAAAATAGCTTTCTGGAAATAGTTTCAAACAAGGAGAAACTTCATCATGCTGCTGTGTAACTGCCCTTTTGTTTTAGATGCATGTGTAAAAGCAAAGCACAACTATCAGCAAAAAATTCTGGTTTTCATTGGGATAATGTAGCAGAAAAGAAGGAGGAAAAGATAATTTGTAATGTATGGTTTAAACAGTCATATAGAATCATAGCATGGTAGGGGTTGGAAGGGACCTCTGGAGATCATCGAGTTCAACCGCCCTGCCAGAGCAGGAGCACCCAGGGCAGGCCACACAGGAACAGATCCAGGCAGGTCTTGAAAGTCTCTAGAGAAGGAGACTCCACAACCTCTCTGGGCAGCCTGTTCCAGGCTCTGTCACTCTCACAATAAAGAAGTTTCTCCTCATGTTGGGGTGGAACTTCCCGTGTTTCACCTTGCTACCATCACCTCTCGTCCTATCACAGGGCACCACTTAAAAGAGACTGGGCCCTTCTACTTGACACCCACCTTGCAGATATTTGTAAACATTAATCAGATCTCCTCTCAGGCTTCTCTTCTCCAGGATAAACGGTTCCAGGGATCTCAGCCTTTCCTCATAGGAGAGATGTTCCAGTCCCTTCATCATCTTCCTAGCTCTCCATTGGACTCTCTCTAGTATTTCCCTGTCCCTCTTGAACTGGGGAGACCAGAACTGAACACAGTACTTCAGATGTGCTGTCACTAGTGCAGAGTAGAGGGGGAGAACCTTCCTCGACCTGCTAACCACACTCTTCTTTATGCACCCAGGGTACCACTGGCCTTCCTGGCCACAAGGGCCCATTGCTGTTCCACGGATAACTTCCTCTCCACCAGGATGCCAAGGTCCTTCCTTCTCCATGGAGCTGCTTTCCAGCAGGTCTACCCCTAACCTGTACCTGGTGGTGTTCCTCCCCAGGTGTAGGACTCTGCACTTATCCTTGTTGAACTCCATTAGATTTGCCTTTGCCCATCTCGTCAGTCTGTCCAGATCTCGCTGGATGGCAGCACAGCCTTTTGATGTATCAGCCACTCCTCCCAGTTTAGTGTCATCATCAGACTTGCTGGGGGTACACTCTATCCCTTCATCCAGGTCATTGATGAAGATGTTGAATAAGACTGGACCCAGAACTGACTCCTGGGGAGCACTGCTAGTTACAGGTCACCGACTGGACTGCACCACTGATCACAACCCTCTGAGCTCTATTGTGTAGCCAGTTCTCAACCCATCTCACTGTCCACTCTTCTAACCCACACTCCCTGAGCTTACCCACGAGGATATTACAGGAGACAATGTCAAAAGCCTCGCTGAAGTCAAGTTAGACAACATCCACTGCTCTCCCTGCATCTAGCCATTCAGTCACACCATCATAGAAGGCTCTCAGATTAGTCAGACCTGACTTTCCTGTAGGAAATCCATGCTGGCTACTGTTGGTAACCTTCTTTTCTTCTGTGCGCTGAGATATGATCTCCAGAATGAGATGCTCCGTTATCTTTCCAGGGATGGAGGTGAGGCTGACTGGTCTGTAATTATCAGGGTCTTCCTTCTTGTCCTTTTTGAAGACTGGAGTGACACTGGCTTTCCTCCAGTCCTCAGGCACCTCACCTGAATCGGTTGAAGAAGCCTGAAGAGCAGTTGGATCCAAGCAGTGCACCAGTATTGCTTCCTAAGCAGATTTTAAAGCCCATTTTTTTCTCCCTTTTCCTCTTCAGTATGACCCTGAGCTCTCATCTCGTCAGTTTGGTGTGGAGCTCTCCCGGTTGACCAGCGAGGAGCGAGCAGTGCCGGTGTTGGTGGAGAAACTCATCAACTACATCGAAATGCATGGGCTGTACACAGAGGGCATTTACAGAAAATCAGGGTCCACAAACAAGATCAAGGAGCTGCGGCAGGGACTCGATACAGGTAAAAGGATGGGAAAAAAACCCAACACCACATGTGGAGAAGTTGCATATCATAGAATGGTTTGGGTTGGAAGGGACCTTTAAAGGTCATCTAGTCCTTCACTGACAGCTTCATATTGATCGTTGCCTCTTGGTTTTTTTCTTTTTCCTCAATCTGCTGCCAAACCCAGACATCGATAACGTGAATTTAGACGACTACAACATTCATGTCATCGCCAGCGTGTTCAAGCAGTGGCTCCGAGATCTGCCCAACCCTCTCATGACCTTTGAGCTCTATGAGGAGTTTCTGCGGGCAATGGGTATGGAGCCTCCTACGCTATCCCCTTCCTCTTGGCAGAGAGAAACAGCGGCTGCTTTTTGTGCTGAAATTTTATTTACTCTTTGGGCCCAAACCACCTGATTTTGCCAAATTATATTTACGTGGTTTCAAAAAGTCTTATTTTTTGGCTATAAGGTTTTTTTTTTACGCAAAACTGTGGGTTGTTTTGTCTCGCCTTTGGTGGCACACACTTGCATCCTGGTCCAGCAGATTTCAGCCCAAACAATAGCCAGAAGGTCCATCTTTTATATGCAAGCATTAAGAGGGTATCATTTTAAATAGGAGGAAGAAGTAGAAGCCACCTCTAAACACTGGTGCTTTCTCCACAGGTCTCCAGGAGAGGAAGGAGACAGTGAGAGGAGTGTATTCAGTCATCGACCAGCTCTCCCGCACCCATCTCAGCACCTTGGAGCGTCTCATCTTCCATCTGGTGAGGTATGTTGGGCCAGGGCAGCTTCAGGCAACAGGTAAGGGGAGGGTGCTTGCATGAGACCGAAAGCAGGTGGTGGGCAAGGGAAAGGGAAGAGCTTTCAGGTCCGTCACATTTCCCAGGAGGTAGCCGCAGAGCTATTTCTCCAAAATGCTTGTATTGATGAGCAACCTCCCCAGTGCTGTGGTCACTCATGGTACCTGTGGGTCCATGGTGCCTCTCACCACTGCAGGCACACGATTTTTAGGTGGAAAACAGTAGTTTGCCTGCCTTGAGAACACCTGATATGTCTTCAGGTTTGCCTTTCTCCATCAAGAAGAGCAAGGATGAGGGCAGAGCAGGATGCATGCTAGCAGAGCTACATTACACCAGAGAAATGTCATCTCCTCTATTCATCCATGGCCATGTGGTTTAGTGGAGGAGCCTTCACCTCTGAGTTCTTTCTTAATGCCTGTTATTTTTTTTAGAATTGCCCTCCAAGAAGAGACCAATCGCATGTCAGCCAATGCCTTGGCCATCGTCTTTGCTCCCTGTATCCTCCGCTGCCCTGATACGACAGACCCACTGCAGAGTGTTCAGGACATCAGTAAAACAACCACGTAAGAATGTGGTGCTGGATGATCCAGCTCCGTAACTCTTACCATGTCACCACTCCCATCTTGATGACCCTTAGTATGGTGAAATAGGTCAAGAATAGAGAACTTTAGCATGGAAATTATCAACACATATTAAATGCATCTTCATGAAGATGTTTTGTATTTTCTCAGTCTCCAAGAGCTTGTTGAACAAGGCTTTTTAAGTGATGAAGGATCCACAAGAGCAGAGCCACTTATGCTCCTACCTGGCACATCTCAGCTGGAAAAGGTGGAGCTTGTGCTGACATGGTTTCATAGTTAATCCCATTTGTAATAAGCAGACCTTTGTTCTTTCTTAATTTTCTCATTTTTATTTGTGGAAGTGAGCTTAGAATCATAGAATTATTATTATTATTGTTTTGGTTGGATGAGACCTTTAAGCTCATCGAGTCCAACTGTTACCCCAGCACTGCCC
>WUAM01000004.1:7243654-7261972 GCA_024336885.1 Actenoides hombroni
GAGGCTGTGCCAGGCTGCCCAGAGAGGTTGTGGAGTCTCCTTGTCTGGAGAGATTCCAAACCTGCCTGGACACTGGGGTCCCGATCCGTGGGGTCGCTTTGCGCGGGGAGGGGTCCGGGGCTGGGCAGCGCGGGTCCGGGAAGGGCAGAGCTCCTCTCCTTCCGTTTGGGGAACAGGGGGCGTTGGCTTCCAGCCGCTCCCGGCCTCCTCCGCGGCAGAGCCATTGCGCCGCTCCCGGGCCGCGGCGGGGTGCGTGGGGCTGTGGAGAGGGGCGGCTGTGGAGGTTCCCGCCCGGAGAGCTGAGGGCAGCGAGGCCGGGGCAGTCCCTCTGGAGATCGGTAGCATTGAGTCGTCGCTCGGCAAGCGGCGGCCGGAGCTGATGGCGTCACGGAGTTTGTAGCTGGCCAGGTGCTCGCTGCTGGGGAAATGGAGGAGGGCTGGCTCGGTCCAAGCTGCTTTCCAGGCTAAGTGTAGTATAGGCTTGGCACGTCTCGCAGCGTCGGTACCGTACCTTCCAAGGGTGCTGCTCTTTTTAGAAAGACCGAGGAGGCTGTAAAATCCTGTGGCCCCCAAAAAAGGCTTGCGGAGAAGAGGGCCGGAAATGGTTTTTAAGCACGTTTGTGTGTGAAGCGGTGTGATTGCCAAAGAATGTTGGCTGTGAGGTGTAAATAGAGTTTTTTGGACAGCGTTGCTGTGACTTGGGTAACTGCGTCGTTGTTTTGTTTCCGCTCTCAGATGCTGCTGGACCAGGGCTGATCGCGTTGCCAAGCAGAGTGCTGTTCTAAGCAACTTGTGCAGGATGATGGAAGACTTCAGAAATATTGCCGATGAGACGTTTCCAAGCTTCTTGGGGCACTCATTGAGCAGCAGCGCAAGTGTCGCTTTTGAGAATGTTACTATTTCCTCAAACCCAGGCTTACCTGTGGCAGCTTCAACTGTTGCCAGGAGTAAAGCAGCCTGTGACAACAGGTGAGGCTATCAGTTATACCACTTAATAATATAAAAGCCACCCTGTTGACTAGTTTGAAACATTTTACTTTGGAAGGGAAAAATTCTTTTGACAGAGTATGTGGTATGTAATAAAGCTGTTTACTAATTATTAGCATGCTAATCAGCAAACTTGGGGTTGATTGTATCAGCAGTGAAAAATCTGCATTCAATTCATAACTCATAGAATACTTTTAGTAAAATTAGCCTTTAAAAGATTAGTTTAGTTTTTAGAGTGGTAACAGTCAAATTTCTTTTAACTTGACTCTTCAGCTTAGTATACTCAAATTTGAAGTCATACAGAGAATAATACATTTTTTTACAGGTATATTCTCTTAACTCTATTACCTGTTCTTTTAACTTACCTAAATCTAGCTCATTTTAGAATGGGTCGTGCAAGAATTAGTGTTATGGATGCAGATTAAAATTTAACACAATTTATAATGGTTTGTTCAGCAAGGGGTAGCGCGAAGAGTAACAACTGGAAGCCTTTGCTCTCTTAGCTGCTGTCCTGTGACTTCAAGATCAGGCTTTTATACCCTGTCTTACCAGAAATGTATGTTCCAAACAGAATAGCACTAGCCACTAAAAATGATAATGTGGTATCTTTCTGAATGACTACAGAAAACCGTGGAGACCTGTGAATACAGATTGGCTAGAAAATACTAAAATATTCAAGTAATTGAACTTGTAGGAGATATGTGGTCATCAATATAATATTTTTTTTTCTCCCCCAACTCTTTGGAAAACAGAAGAGGTGCGTGTTAGAATTATTCAGTTGTGTGTTTTTTCTTCCCACCTTTGCAGGCTTTCTGATATCTGTGCATCCTATTTAGAAGGGCAGCATTCGTCTCCGTCAGGATCTTCTCACAGTAGTCAGGCAGATCCTGAGGCAGTGGGGAGATTTGCCCTCAGCTTTCACAAAGACACGTAAGCGAGCAAGTTAAAATCAAACTCTGTCTTAAAATACACTTAGAAGCGTTTAGATTTATATGTACTGTCAGCTAATTATGGAATACTCTAGGATTGAATTGCCCACCTCAGCAGCAGCTTGTGCTACTGGCCTTTTGATGGCTGTAACTGGAGAGCACAGCTGTGCATTAGCCTGTTAGCTAATGTGTCTGGCAGCCTGGGCAGCTTGTCCTCCTCCAACAGCTCCTCTGTGTTTTCAGAAGAGGGGTCATGGCAGGCTACGTCAAAGCGTCCTGTGCAGTGCCTGTACTTGGCCTCTACAGCCCTACATCAATGACATTCTGCTGTTTAATTGTCTAATTGAGCTTCATTTACATGACAGGGATGAATCTTTAAAGTGATTTATTTATGTATTTAAACGATGGTGTTTTGTTTTGTTGTCATGCTATTTAAAAATTTCTGAGGTGTGATAACTTGACTTACTCAAATCTGGCTTGTGCTTACCTAGTTTACATGGCATAATCTAGACCTAAGCTGATGTTTCTGTTCATATGTGTGAAAAATCATTTGCACTCATTTAGATCAGTTCTGAGTATCACGCTGTTTGCGTTTCTATTACATTTACCTTCCTTGTAGCCACAGTGATTGTGATTTCTTAGGGAATAACTGGTGTTAGCAAAATAGTTTAGAGAGCATTACTAAGTGTTGGAAGCTGTTGCGTAGGTTATTCTAACCAAGGTCAAATTTGTTCCTGTTGTGATAGAAAATACAACGTGTGTCTTTCTTGCCAATAAAATTGCCCTGGGCTCACTATGTCCCTAAAAAGATGAAGAATGTAAGATTGAAGAGAGTCATCATCTTGATTATACTCCAGTAAAAAAATAACAAAACATGGAATAACTGCCTTTTAGACTTTCAAATGTTACTTTTATTTATATATCTAAAATATTTAAGTGAAACCATGGTTCAGTTCACTCAGTGTGGCAACTTTACCCTCTTCCATGATTAGTTTATTTACCTATGTGAAAGTCCTGTGAAACCAAAAGTGAAAAATAACTTTCCCACAGAACGGTAAAAGCTGTTATTTAACAGAACTACATGGGTTTTCAGTAAGTCATATAGAGATATGTCGTATCTCTTACATATAGAGATGTTGTATATTAATGATGATATGTATATCTCGCTGAGTGATTTTTATTTTAATTTTTTTTTCACTGAAATAATTCTCCTTCTAGGGAAGTTGCTACCCAAGTTAAAGAACCTCAGCCGACTTCCCTTAGTTTGAAAGAATCCCACCCAATATATGGAGAGCAAGATCAAAATGTCGTTGAGCATTCAAATCAGAGTCAAGATACCTTACTTGAGGTATTGCCACTTGAACAATTGGAAGGTATTAAAATTTAGAGACAAACGATATGCTTATTCTCAGTGTAATTAGCTTTTCATGCTATAGATGTGTTCTCTGGGCTGTTTCACAGTTTTCTGGCAAAGTGTAAATGGGTTTTAAAAAAGAATCTCTTTGATTTGAACAAACTGAAAACTGAGAAAGCTTTGTGGTTGACATGGTGTTAGATTTCTCCTCAGTGTACAAAGCTGTTGGAGGAAGCCATTGAAAATAACGTTTGCTATAAAATACCACAACTAGAATGCTGGTTGTAATCGGAATTAATTTCAGGAGCTTAACTTACACATGCTTTTTCCATGACTAGTTTTCTACCCCTTCTCTTTCAGTAGATGTAAGTCTATGGGATTATGTGGAATTATAGAATCATTGTGGTTGGAAGAGACCTTTAAGATCATCAAGTCCAACCCTTAATACAGCACTGCCAGGGCACCTCTAAACAAATGTTAACTAATGTTTCTTTTATTGCCCTATTCTACCCTGTAATAGAAGATCTTTAACTACAGCTGTAGAAGTTGGAAACACCTTTCATAGTGAGATGATGCTTGGAAAAAATAGATTGGAATACTTGCTTTTTTGAAGTATGAATAGAGTAGGGGAAATAAAATAATATTCTGTAACTTATTTTAAAAACAATGATGCTGATAATAATATGGTTTGAGTTTTTGCGAATGCCAATCTTGTGCTTAAATTCTGCTCATTTCTTATGCTTAGCAAATATATGCTTCTAGTCATTACTCTTTTTTTAAACTTGATCTGAATATGTGCATAGGTTTTCATGAGGTATTAATAATAGAGAACTTGTTCAGTTAGAAAGTACTATGGTTTGTAATACATGGGCCCTTAAAACACACTTCCAACAGTGAAGTGTTGTCTTATTGTAGTCTTGAGGAAGTGCTAGTATCTATGGCAATAAAAGTCATAATGCTTTGGCAAACTGGGATTGTCCAGTGTTTTGAGTTGATAGTGCCTGATTGTATTGAGTTAACTGGCTTTAACTTGCTATTTATTCAAGGTTTAGGATTCTAGTCCAGTAATTGCCTTTTATTCCCGTCTATTACTTAAGAATTAGGAACCTTTTTTGCTAAAATCTCTATGTGCACATCTAAAATGTTCTCTGTGGGACTTGCCATTGGATTATGGGTGGATATAACAGACAAGTGGAAGCTGCTTACAAGTGATGCAAACAAAAAAACCAACCAAAAAACAAACCAACCAACCAAACCCCAAAACAAAAAAGAATTTTCCCAGTAGATGGAATGCAACAGTGGAGTAGTCTTTGTGTATGCCAAGACCTGCAATAGGCTGGGTCTGCTATCTTATTGAAGAATTAGCACTTAGTAGTATCACCTGAGAACATAATAAAAATACTTATTGCACTGCATTCTTATTGTTTCAGATTTGTCAGCTGGAGTATGTTTTCTTCCAGACAGTGAAAATAACAAGGTGAAAGCTTTTCTAAATACAGTGAAATAAAAGTTTTTCTCATATTAATCTTGTAATAAACTGAAGTCGGGGAGAGGAGGTGGGAGGGAACTGAACTGTGTGTGTTGTCTTATGCGGTGTATCCCTGGAGTCTGTAGCAGTGCTGCCGTGCTGGATGCATCACTCGGCCTCCTTTTTGCGGATTGCTTAACTCAGTACGATGGGAGCATGACCACCCGTGCTTTCTCAGTCATGAAAATTGTTGTTTACTTCTAGTCTCTGCTGTCTTGTAGTTCCTTATTAATGTAAGGAGCTCATGTTTTATTGCAATTGTAGTTTAGCTTGGAGAAAAGCCTTCTGAGGAACTTTTGGGAATGTTTTTGGGAATTGAGGTAAATGGTATCAATCTGATATGACTTGCCCCTGTACTTGTTAATTACTTTGAGGAACGTTAGTTCAGATGACTTCTTCAGTGTCTGCAACATGAAAAACTGCACACATTTGAACACAGATGGTGGTCTTACAAAGAACACAAACCTGCTGCTGCTGTATTTTTTTGTGGTGGTGTTTTTTTGGTGTGTGTCTATCCCAGAGCTAGCAAATACCTGCAGATACTGACAGGTCGGGCTGTGCTTCAGCTGCTTTTATCTACTGTGTTAGAGAAGCTGATAGTGATGGACTCAGAGATGCAAGGCAGACAGGAATGGGAGATCTCATGGCCCTTATAGAAAATATGCCTCAGGCTGCAGCCAGATGCCATCCAATACGTGCTCCTTAATGTGTCACCTGGTATTTACAAAATTGATGTAGTTTTCTTTCATTTGTTTTTTCTCAGGGCCACAGTGGTCAGTGAGCTGCAGTCAGATTCTCACAGACTGTCATCTGAAAACCACAATTGAAGTCCCTTTCAAATTTTTTCCTTTCGGAACTTTGGCTTTTATTAGCTGTCTGTCAAAGATGATCTGTTTATCATGAAGAATGTGAGAGTAAAACCAGAACAGATGTGACATTGTGCTGTTTTTTAAAATCAGTTGGGTATATAAAAGAGACAGTATTTACAGTTAGCTGAATTTAGCAGAAAGACTGATGTATAAGTAATTTAGTGTGTTCATTTGACAAAACTATCAACAAAAGGTTGGTCTGGGTGTAGGATTACAGAGGAAGCACTGTTTTAGCACTGTAGGAAACTATTGAGAGTTATCTTTCTAGTTTTGAGATGGGACTGCAGCTTAATAAATGGGGGGCAGGTTTTTTTCAAGTGTAAACTCTTTAATGCAGTGGCTCATTATTTTTTTGTGAGTGAATATTTTTTTTTTAAGTTTGGTGTCATTCAGATGTTTTTCCCTCTCTTTCCCCTTTATGATCCCTGCATTTCTTGCATGTGTACATTTTGGAAGTCCATTGGAATTAGAATGTTTGCTAGGATAAGTAGGTTAAAAAAATAAAGTGGAAAAATTCTCCTGGAAATACTACTTTTTACAGGTTGATCCATCTGAGCCTTCTGAAAAGCTGATAGATGGCGAAATCTCAAGTGATCAGCTCAGCAATAGTCTTTCGAGTTTTTTGGAAAATGAGAAACTCTCATCTCTTGCAAGCTCAGAAGATGATTCTACTGGTAAGTGAATTGATAACTCTGGCTAGTTGAGTTTAGAGTTCTGACACAATGTTATTGCATAAGAAGAAAGGTGTTGTTTTACTGAAGTATTTAATGTAGGATATTGCTCAGTCAAAACCTGTTATTAGGAATATTAAAAAAACCTGTTCACTAGGAACCTGTCTTGTTTTAAAACTGTAATGGGAATAGGTAGCTATGGAATTCGTCAGAGAAACTCATCATTGGATGTTTTAATCTGAAAAAGTAAATAGACCTCAGTTACTTTGAATCAAAAGTACAAATAGAAATATGGACATTGGTTTAATAAAGTGGTAACCCTTGCTACAGTTTCAGTTTAGATCAATGGATCTACATTTTTGTGATGCAGAACACATGTGCAGCTAGAATTAACTTTTACTTGAGTTTTAGTTCTCTTTAGATGCCACACATGCAGGATGATACTCAGGTCAGAAGTCTGTGTGCAATGTACTAATTTTTATCATGCAATTCTGTATTCAGTGTAAATTTGGTAGCTGAGGATTTCTCAAAATAAGAAGGAAGTCTCTGGTATCTACATGAATCTATTTTCTTATTATTTAGACGATAGCAGATTATTATTTCAGTTTCACAAAGAAGGAATCAAGACACAGGTAAACTGAGATGAAAACAGTTATTGCAGTGTTGTTAAATTGAGTTTGAACTGTAGGTGTTTGTTTCCCACCCAGGTAACTAACGCTTCTATGATTTTTAATTCATTTTCTGGGCCTTTGTTCTGAGCATAGCTACTAGTCCTCTTTCAAAAACTGAAAAACCTTTGTCTGCTGCAGTCCCTCCACCCTCTCCAGTACCATGTGTGGAAATAGAGCCATGATTGATTTTTTTCATTTACTGACACCCAAATTCAGTCACCTTCTGTGAGGTTTGAAAAATGGTGCCTATACTTTAACTTCTGAGTACGTGTATGATTTGCTAGTTGGAATGTGGTAGTGTATAGATCATGTGAAGGAAGATGAATCACTTCATAGCCTGGGAGTTAAAATGCTGACTTACAGTCATACTGTTTTGCTGTATACCTCTAGTTGTGAAGTAAGACAATTACATGTTTCTGTGACTTAATTGTTTTAAGGGAAACCAGGATGATTCTGCTCTGAGAGTGTTTTGAGACTTAATGTAATAAAAATTACAGAGTATGCCAGGTGATATAAAATATCCGTGAAAGGTAAATAGGGTATTTTGTTCTTTTTCAACAGATGATGATATTGATGATGAAGAATTCTTTGATAACCAACTGGAAGCCTATTTTGAGCAACTGATGCACCCGGAAATGACAGGAGGAGGCATGGACACACAGAAACTCTCTGAATGCTGTGCAGCCCTGAAGCTTTCTGAAAACGTCTTACTTCAAGTAGGTTTAAAGTTCAAAGCTCAGCATGTCCAATGACCCTTTAAAGGGTTGTCTTGTCAGGGTAAACTAGGTTTTATTTCTTTCCTTACAAGCCCAAATACTGTCCAACAGGTAGCCTGTACAGCAAAGGGTTCTTTTTTTAAATTGAAAGATGGCAAATAGGACTATAAACTAGGAACGAAGCAGTTTGAGTGAGCTTCTGACTTTTTCTGTTCACTCTGCAAGATTTTCCCTGGAGGAAAAAAAAAGGAAGAAGCTGGGTAGCTAATTTTGGATTTATTTTCCTTTTCCTTGTAGTGCAGAGCTAGCAGCTGATCTGCTTGTTACAGAAGGTCTTAATAAATCTTTATTATTACTTTTATTTAGAAGGAGAACTTTCAGATTCCTGATGTTTACCAGGCTGTGACAGGAGTAGACTCTGGAAACGCTAGTGATGAAGATTCACAAAATCAAGGAATAACTGGATATCCTCTGCAGAGAGAAATGTTGCCCAGAGCAATACAGCAACGGGTATGAAATTGTCATTTAAATTTCTGTTTATCATCTGGATTAAGACTGTAGTAGAAGATGACAGTGTGCTTGAAAATTTGGTAGAGGTTGAACTAACAACCCAACTTTTCTTCTCAAAATTGATATCACCGCTTTGGTTTTAGATATCTTTTCCAAACATAGTTAACTTGGACTATTTTGTACCTAGAAGTGTTAGCACAAAGAGGTAACAACTGCACTTCTGACACTCTTCAAATGATTATTGTTTTCTAAGAGTTCTATGACTACTGGAGAAGTGGAAGATTCCCCCACTGCTGCTGAACTGCGATTAGATTCACTGTATCTTCAGTGTATGGAGAGCTGTAAAGCTGATGTCTCCCATGTCCTTCCAAAGCAAGAAACACAGTCCTCTGGATGTCAGGCTGCTGCTTCTGATCCAGAAGTACTGCACACAGGGAGAGGACTTTCGGGGCACTACACCACTCCTGAAATTATTAGAGCAAATGCATCTCAGACAGAAGCAACTGACTGTGAAGTTGGTCTTCCTGATGCTTACCTGTCTCCAACTGCAGACAGCTGTGAGAACATAAGTTTATCTACAACAGACAAAGGTAGGTTGCTTTAGATATAACCCATCTGTGCATTTGTGACTAGGCTCTGTTGCATGGAAAAAGAAAGAAAACTGGAAGTTATTAATTTTTCATTAGCTGTGCAAGTTGTGAATAAATCTGTGTGGCATGAATCATTTTTGACTTGTTTTTGTTTTAAAAAACAGTGACTGTTGTCTATTGCACTTAACTGTTGTTTATTTGATAATGAAACTAGTTTAAACTTGAAGTAACAGCAAAATGAGCTACGCTTTTTGTAACTTGTTGCTGACCTCTGGCAAGAGAACTCCTTAATCTAAACATAGGAGACTTTCCCATATTCCTTTTTACTTTAATCACCTGTGTAGCATCTGATGTATCTTTCAGGTGATTTACCACACAGCGTTGTCTATCAAAATGAAGAGGGCAAATGGGTGACTGATCTTGCATATTATACTTCATTTGAAGAGGAACAAGATTTAAATCTGTCTGAAGATGATAAAATAAATGAGGAGTTCGTTACTGGATGTATGTAATCTTTTTCCTTTTTAGCTAGCTGTTATCTGTAGTAGTGTTAAGGAAATTTTCTCCCTTCTTTTCTTTCACTTCAACAAATCAGTATTTGGTGTAGTAAAGTGTGCAGGCTTTAGATACTATAATTTATTTGAAATCTGATGTTGATAGTAGCCTGTAATGATACTATCATTAGTTATAGTCAATAGCTTCTTTCCATATTTCCTACTAATCCCATGAAGAGTCTTTTGTTTTGTTTCAAAAAGCATTTGAACGTGTCACTGGTACCTGGTATATGAGCACAAGTAATTCCTGTAGCTGTCATTTCCACAATTTTTCTCTTGGACTTAAGTGTTTTGGTCCTTTCAGGGAGAAGAAACAGAAGATACTCTGTATTGTATGATGGTTATAAGACAGGAAATAATTGTAAACAAGAAATGGCTACAAAATTACCTAGACTGTGAAAATAGCTGCTGAATTCGCTAGCTGGGGATTTTTTTAATTATTATTTTTTTATTTGTTTTGTGAACCCCTTGGGAGTGTCTTGGTGCTGAAAAATATTGGAGCTTACTGGGGAGATCTACAGGACTCTCATCTTCTAACAAATTCCAGGCTTTTTGAGCCTCTGTTTAAATAACAAGTAATTTATTTTTCTTAAGCTATCACAGACTGATCATCAGAGTCCGTGTGTTTGTCATGCAGGCTCGGGCAGTATGTGGGTACTGCTGCAGACAAATGAGTCCTTAGCACCAAAATGTCATCTGTTTTACAGCAGAGTCAAACAATGTGCAACATCACTTCTGGTCTCTTCTGGTTTCTGAAGTTGACATATGGATAGGCTAATATAGACAAAAGATGTTCACTGTCCATTCAAGGATCCTCTTTATTCAAAAGAGAATGCTGTAAATGTTGCTGTCTAGAATTTATTTTGAAGGGGTGATTAAACAGGATTGATTGATTGAAATAATGTTTCTCAACACTAATGTTTTTCTGCTGGAACAACCATGTTTTTGGTTTTTTAGGGTGTTTTCTTAGTCTTGTTTTTTTTTCTTAGTGTTTTGTTTTTGTTTTCTAGTTTGTTGTTGTGTGTGTTTATTTTTTCCCACCTAAGGGGTTTTTAAAGCAATTCTACTTTCCAGCTGATTGGCTGATCTCTTCACATGGTAGAAGATGTGCACTTACAGATTCAGTGTGGTTAGCGTTTTTCTGGTTGCTAGTTTGTCTGCAGTGCTCAAGTGTGGTG
The DNA here is from genome assembly GCA_024336885.1 of Actenoides hombroni. Lineage (NCBI taxonomy): Eukaryota > Metazoa > Chordata > Aves > Coraciiformes > Alcedinidae > Actenoides > Actenoides hombroni. The sequence continues at coordinate 7,254,212 of WUAM01000004.1, forward strand.
CTCGACAGCTGAGAGATTTTGTTTGTAGAGACAGAAAGGAAATGTTACATCTGATCACAGAATGGTAGGGGTTGGAAGGGACCTCTGGAGGTCATGTGGTCCAACCCCCCTGGCTCCAGCAGGGTCACCCAGAGCAGGGGGCCCAGCATTGCAGTGTCCAGCCGGGTTTGGAATCTCTCCAGGGAAGGAGATTCCACAACCTCTCTGGGCAGCCTGGAACAGCCTCTGACACCCTCACACCAAAGAATCTTCTCCCTGTTTTCAGATGGAACCTCCTGGGTTCCAGTTTGTGCCTGTTGCCCCTTGTCCTGTTGCTGGGCACCACTGAAAGGAGTCTGGCCCCATCCTCTTGACACTTGCCCTTTAGATACTGATGAGCAATGATCACATCCCCTCTGTCTCCTTTTCTCCAGGCTAAACAGCTCCAGGGCTCTCAGCCTTTCCTCTGCACAGAGGTGCTCCAGTAAAGATGTGCCCCACCTTTGTTTCTTTCCTCAGAGGATATTTTGTGACTTCCCATATGTAATTTTATGGATAACAGCTGTATTCCCTTTACAAGTTTGTGTCCATCCTTGACTTACTCCTTCATTTGCTCTGTGTCCTCTGTGACTGTGGGTGTTGTGTGTAAAAGGCTATGTATTTTTTAAAATTTTGATGGTCTTAATGGTATATCAAGATTGAAATAAAGTGGTAGACCAGTATCTCCTGATCAGCAGTTTTTCACATCATCTTGGTGAAGACACTTTGAAGTGTTCATTGTTCTATAAATGGTAATTACAGAAATAATTTGGATTTAAAAGTAGTATTGATTTATTTGGCCTGTTAATTTGCACAGGTATTTAATGAACTGGTACAAACCAGTCTGTTTCTTTTGTTCCAGTTCACAGGAACCACCTTGATGAAACATTCAAAGCCATCTCTCTATAACTGGGCGGAGTAACTCCTAGTGTGTCCCAAACTGTCTCGGATGTCAAATTAAATGTTACCATATCTGTCCTTCAAGATTTAGTTTAATGATGCAAAATAGTAGTGACAGTACTTAATAAATCATGCCTTATTTTAATAAATGTTCTCTTTGGTTTGAAGCTGAAGCAGCAGCTATGATTGCACGTGACCAGGAAGAATTTGAGAAGGCACACAGGCTAGTGCAGGTAACTAATTATCTCAATGCCAACAGAATTGTTCTCCAATTTATTTACAAGTTACAGCTTCTGAAATCTCTTTGTCTGCAGGCAGAGAAAGTAGATGTTCTAAATGCATCTGAGTTAGCAGACACTTCATGGAAATCTGCCAATAGCTGTGTTCTTCTGAGAACATCTGATCTTGATAAAGATGCCAGTTACTTACGTTTGTCTTTGGGGGAGTTCTTTGGACAGAGATCTGAAGCTCTTGGTTGTCTTGGTGGAGGCAGTGATGTGAAACGGGTACGTATCTTAATGTTAATATTAAGACACAAGGAAAGGACAAGAACAACAAGGGGTAGCACTTGTTTTGGTGGAGTTGGCATGTTCTGTCCTGGTGTGTTGACAGGCTGAGTGGCAGGGTATGCCACTAGGCAGAAGCAATGGCAGCATATGTGCTTGCCTAACTGGTATATGTTGTTAGTTCATTTTATGTATATATTGGAAGTGTATGTATTTGGATTGGGCATTTGCAATGCTGGGAGGTATGGTATTCTGTAGTGGTGTGAAAGCCAAACACCAGCTGGGGAGGCACTGTGGCTGAAACTGCTTTGCAAGTCCACTGAACCTATTTATTAATGCTGAAATCTCCTCATGCTGTATTCTGGGGTAATTTAAAATATTTTTTTCTTTCATAGCCATCTTTTGGTTACTATATTACATCTCCGAAGAAAAGGGAGCCTGTTGCTTTACTAACACAATCTGATTCATCAGGAGCTGACACTGGCCAAGAGATGTCACAGTTGTCTGAGGTGTTTCCAGGTAATTATAGAACAGAAGGGTCAACCCTAGACAGTGGAGTAGTTAAGAATTATTTGCATCCAGCTATTGAAGACAAATAGGAGTAGTCTGGGATAGAAACACTCTCTAGTTGATATTCACCAAATATCTTTTTTTATTTGTTTGAGTTTTTTTTCTGCGAGCACCTCCTCCACCCCATCTTCCCCCAGAAAAACACAGGACTTAAACACTTCCAAGACAGAACATTCTAATGCTAAGATTGAACTGTGGCAGTATCAGTCTTGGTGAACCTACTTGTACAGTCAGTGCAGTCAATTCAGAACTTTTTTGTACTGGTGAAAAATACCCATCAGGCTTTTATGGAGCCTGCTTCCTTGAAACAGCTTTACAGCTGTACTTTTCCTCATGCTGGGACTTTGCAAATATCTTTAAAGGGTCTTTTAATGATTATTACTTTTTTTTTAAACATCTAGTATTAGTGTTCATTATACAATAGTCTGTTTTTTTGTCAGAAAATACCAGGAGTTCATTGAGCTCATGACCTCTGTTCCAGTTACATTATAGTTATAATTGTTGTGTTGAACATTAGAAAAATATTCTCTTCTCTACAGCTCTTTTGATATGAGGGTTGCTATAAATGCTAGAGAAAGTAGGTATTTGGGTCACTTTGTGGCCAGCTTATTAATAGTTACTGCCATCTGACTTTCAGCAGTACTGGTAATAATTGATCAGCAATACCAATATGCAATTCCAGCTTAAGGAGCAACAGATGGAGAGGAAGCTGACAGGTCAGCAACCTGAGGAGGGCATTGCTTGAAGTACAAAGTATGTCCAAACCCCAAATATCTACTGTAAGAACAGAAATCAAGGGGGGGGCAGGAAACAAACAAACAAAAAAACAAAACAGAAAAGCCTGCAAATAAAACGCAACAAACCCCAGTGCCTCCCCTTGCCTGCTCCCTCCTATCCTCCCCCCCAAAAAAATTCAAAACAAACCAACAACCTGAAAACATGTTTCATACTTATTTTCTGACCAATTAGAGCATCTTTAAAAGTTGGTTTTAGTGTTCTAGGGAGTCTAGATGTTTTTCTTCAGGGAGGAACTCATTTGTTAAAATGTTAGCCTCTAGATCTCATATGAACAATACCCCCCTAGTTCAGGTTTGATCTCTTAATCTAGAAGATTATTTGTGAGTTTGATGGTTTTAGAAACATACCTGTCCCTCCTAAACATAGTCCTTCAAAATTACTAGTTCACCTCAATCAAACCCTGTGTCCAGCATAAGAAAATTTGCTTTACTCAGATTTAACTGTTCTAGTTTTCTGCTGGAGTTTGGTCTATTTTCATATTATCTTGCAAACACCATTTTATGAAAAGATTAGTTTACCTTATGGTGAATAATAAGATAAGCTACCTGAAACTAAAATTTGAAGAGTGTGAGCATGGTATTCATAATGCCAGCTGATTTTATGACTGGAATGTAAACTTTAAGTACTGTACAGGAAACAGTTGAAGCTTGCAGTATTTGAATTTGTGCCTTTTATAATAGCTTCTCTTTCTGTAGAGCATTAAAGGAGCATGTGTATCCCAAGAATCGTAGAATGGTTTGGGTTGGAAGGGACCTTTCAAGGTCCTCTAGTCCAACCCCCTGCACTAAGCAGGGCCATCTGCAACTAGAGCAGGTTGCTCAGAGCCCCGGCCAACCTCACCTGCAATGGTGCCAGGGAGGGGGCAGCCACCACCTCTCTGGGCAACCTGGGCCAGGGTCTCACCACACTCACAGTGAAGAATTTTTTCCTAATATCTATTACAAATCTACTCTCTTTCAGTTTCAAGCTGTGAGCTCTTGTTCTGTCACTACAGTTTCTTGATAAAGAGTCCCCCCATCTTTCTTACAGGCCCCCTTTTAAGTCCTGAAAGGCTGCAATAATGTCTCCCTGGAGCCTTCTCCAGGCTGAACACCCCCAGCTCTCTCAGCCTGGCCTCCCAGCAGAGGGGTTCCAGCCCCCTGATCATTTTTGTGGCCTCCTTTGAACCTGCTCCAACAGGTTCATATCTCACCTACGATATAAATTAATTAGCTGTCTTTTTTTCTTTGTTCTTAGATGATGTAGAAGCAAAACCAAAAGAACATGCCAATTCTACCAGCTGTGAAGGTGGATGGCATAGGATGGATCCTGCAGCTGGAATATGTAAAAGCATTAACATAGAAGCTGCTGCCAAGAGTAAAGTGAAGGTATGTGTTGTGGTCTTGACATGACTGTGTACCTCATGTCCTTTGCTAAGAGCAGCCAATCTGGAAACTAAAGAAGAAATCAGACCTGAGTGATAGAGAAAACTGTAGAGATAATGTTGTCCTCTCATTGTAGAGATGATTTAAAGCTAATTGGGAAGATACTGTGTATTAAGTCTCTGCACTTTGTTTCTAATGGGATTTGACTCCCAGTTTTTCCAGTTGAATTACACCATTTTAGGATTTTAAGAGTTTCATGGGATCTAAGGCTTCCTGGCAGCCAGTCTTTAATCTTGAAAAAATTCAAACCTTTGTGAAGTAGAATTAAATCAGTACAATGAGAATTATGCCTGTTGCAGTGTTCTTGACAAGTGATTAAGTATTTGTCAACTAGAAATGTTAATATATTACCATTTACTGAAATGCAAAATGATTAAAGCAGACAAGCCACAGAAAGCAAAGCACTCAACAGAAATTTCTTAATTCAATGCTTAACAGACTTTGTTTTGTTGTAGGGTGGAATTCATAAAGGCAAGTTTGGAGACAGCGTATCTAATCAATCTGACTCTGTCCTGAGTATCAGCACGATTGCGTCTGCTATTGCCAATGCTTCCTCCAGTGCTGATCCTTCCCAGCTAGCTGCTATGATGATGGCTCTCTCCAATAAAAGTAAAAGAACATGTTTCCTTCCTGGGACTGTTCAAGAGACAGAATGCTCTGCTAATCAGGTATTATCAAGCAATGGGGAAAACAGTGCATTTGATATGGAAAAATACCTCAAAAAAACAGATGAGGTTGGTCATGAAAGTGAATATGAGAGTACTGTGAAACATGAAGCATCTGTCCAGAACCCTATGCCTGATACCCCTTCACAGGGTAAAGATGAAAACAAGGATTGTCTTGCAGAAGACTTGATAAATGAACGTAGCAAGCAGCAAGAAAGAGAGAAGCAATTTCTGAGTTACTTTACTAAAGAAAATAATACTCTGAATTTCTCTAATCTGTCTGGTGCTCCCAGCCATCACGTAGCTGCGAGTAGTGGTCAGTGTTCAGAAAAGTTGTCAGATTTAGGAAATAGTAAACACTTACAGTCAGTGAATGTTGATCCTAGATCAAATAAGCTCAATACCCACCCCTCACCTCCTGGAAATGAAGTACAGACGTGTGGAATTTCTTCAGCAGCAGAAATGGAAGCGGCGCGGAAAATTCTGTTTGCTTACCAGACCAACAATCTCACTAGTAAATGTTGTAACAGGGAAGACACAGAAACAGGAGGTCCAGCAACAAATGGTGTTTCTGAACTGCGCAATGATTCGGTGGAGCGAAGTACAGGAAATGCTCTGTCACTCAACAACTTAAAACCTGCCATGCAGTCTAGTAAGTATCTCTCAGTAAGTCCTACAAAAGCAAAACCTACACAGAAATTGAGTAATGATGAAAAGAAGCAAAACGCATCAGTAGAGAAGAGAAAGAAAGCTGCCAGTACTGCTTGCAGTGAGAATGTGAAACATGTAACTTTCGGGAACCTGTCTCCAACTTCCCAGAGTAGTACTGGTAAGTAAACCTACAGAAATAGAACCAGTTGTTGAAAACACTTTACTTGATAGTAGGTTTGTTCCCTATGCTTAAATAAATACTGTTACTAAATTCTATTTGCTTATCAGAGCATAAACCTGAATGTGACTTGCAGCCTCTGGAGGATGAGCACTATAGCTTCAGACCTTCAACTTCACCACTAATTCACTCTTCTCCTAGTGAAACATCTGGAACAGCATTCTCAGGGTAAATTTCTTCGTGCAGCTTAAGAATTATTAATGCTTTTTTAAGGATTAAGGCTTTTTGAAGGATCATTTTTTTGTTTGAATATTGTCCTTGATCTCAGTTTATGGAATTTCTAAGACTTTATTCTTAGACTAAGACTTCTTATACTAAGGCTAAGACTTCATTCTTGGACTAAGCTTTCTGCTTATTTCCTCAAACATAATAAAAGCAATCTTAAGCAGCTAACTTGTTTTCCTCACTGACCTGATGAGACAGTGATGCTGGATAGGAATGTTGCTGTTTCTGTTCAGGATTAGCCAGTCATGCAAGAATACAAAATATTCAGGCTGGTAGTGAGTCAGATACATCAGATACCTAAAACTTTGTGCTGATGGAGCTGTTGAATCGCATATTTATTAATTGTTGTTCTAATGTAATTCTGCTATTACAGATAAAGTTGTTTGTTTGGGGGTTATGCTCTTAATTATATGGTAACAAAGCTTGACATTATATAGACCAATGAAGTTGGGGGGTTTTAAACTTCTATTTCACTCATTTTGGTTCTCTGATTCATTTCACTGCTGCTTGTGAGAGAAGATGGGGGGAAATATTTGTATTGCTTTTGACTACGTATTTTTAAACTGCAGCTTGGCAGTGCTGGGTTGACACCTGGACTCGAGGCTCTTAAAGGTCTTTTCTAATCAAAACGATTCTGTGACTCAGCAGTGACTAGGAAATACTGATGTGTCTCCTCAGATTTAAATGATTTCATTTGACGTTCTTCCATCTAGTTAAATACGAGTTAGATTGATTCACCTTTTTTCTTTTAATAAGTTGTGTCGTTTCTGTGACCTTAGTGTCCAGCTTTGGTTGTGGGACTCTGATGCTTTGCCTTAGAGATTTATAGCCAATGAAAATGAGGCTTATGTTCATCAAAGCCAGGTCTTGTAAAGGTTAATTAAGAGCTGATTTCTCATTTCTGCCGACTGTACTAAACAGAATGGCTTAAGCAAGTTGACTGTTAGAATAGTATAGCGAAAGTGTAGTACTGTGTTTCTTGGTACAGCATTAGACATACATTCTAATACTGACATAATGTTGTTTTTTCAGGTCTGAAACTGACTTCACTTGTACCTCATGTTGTCAGGAATCTTCTTGTAAAGAGAATATACTGCCTCAGTCAGTTTACTCAACTCCTAGCATGAGCAGATTAACATACGTCTCTGCATCTGACAGTACCCTAAAGAGCACAGCTATAGTGCATAATCTGGAGACATCCTGGGTAAGAAAAGCTAGAACTGTAAATGTGTATTAATTCCCTTTCTGCAAAACAATCAAACCAACACCTTCCTCTGTGCTTCCAAACCAAACTGTTTAATGGTCAAAATAATTCATGATCAGAGGACTGGGAGACCTGCTGTATGAAGAGAGACTGAGAAAACTGGGTTTGTTCAGCCTTGAGAAGCAAAGACTGAGGGGAGACCTTGTTACCATGTACTGGCACATAAAAGGTGGCTACCAAGAAGATGGAGATGCCCTTTTTACAAGGAGTCACATGGAAAAGACAAGGGCTAGTGGCTGCAAGTTACTTCTGGGGAGATTCCAATTGGGCTGCAGAAGAAAATTTTTCCCCATGAGAACAATTAGTCATTGGAATAATCTCTCAAGGGAAGTGGTGGATTCCCCTATACTGGACAGTTTTAAGACTCAGCTTGACAGGGTGCTGGCCCATCTCATTGAAACGAGATATATATATATGTGTATATATACACATATATATACACACACACACATACATATATATACACACACACACATACATATATATACACACACACATACAT